>OY292476.1:8432500-9032500 GCA_958496255.1 Camptogramma bilineatum
GAGAGTGGAGGAGAACAGATAGACATCCGGCGGACAGACATCCGGCGGACAAGCATCCGGTGGACAAACGAAAGCATTTTTGTCCAAGCTGAAGCAGAGACGCTTCGCTCGCTTATTTTATTTTTTTTACCTACATAAGTAGGTACCTACTTAGGTAAGAATTATTGCCCCCTCAAAAAACATCTGTACAACATCGGCATCACGGACAGCCCACTTTGCAGAGGATGTCTAACCGAAGAAGAATCAGCAGCCTACGTACCGTCCTGGGGGTCGTGACTCGTGGTCCCACTAATTTGACCCACTGGTGGGACAGTGTGTCGATTTAATGGGTTCGTGGCCCACTGTTTGGTGGGACGATCAGTCAACGTGTAACACTTTTACCTTAACTATAAACCCTTTTTGTGAAAAACTTTAGCACGACAATTCTATTAAAAATAATTAATTCAATCACTTCATATATCGTACCTATTTTAAATATTCGCGCGCATCCTGCTTACCTGACAGTGACGGCGTCGCGCGCTCGACGACAGGTGAATGAACGTCTACTGTCTATGAGTTGGAACAAAAGTTCGTAATTGAGGTCAACGATCGCAACTGCCAGCTGACTGAATTACTGTTCCAATTATTTTTATGGAATTTGCTTAATAAAACTTAAAACTGTGTCTGAGTCTGTAATTATCGGAACTGTGTTACCCCAAATCGGGTGAGTGTTGTTTTATGAAAATGCCTAATAGTTTGTAGACAAAACTTCTGTTTGTGCACGTAACGGCTAGTGCCTTGAATGGCTTTGCCAACTTTTCATTTTATCATTGTAGTTATAAATTCATTCATTTCATCTCATTGTAATCATAGCCGTATTATTTCTTGAATCTAGCCGCTTGTAGTTTCATTTTCATACCGTGGAGTTGGCATCATTATTCTCATCCAACATTTCAAAATTGCACAATCATTCTGCGAACTGATTTATTTATCATAATAATTCTTTAGCATTTTGTTTAGTTATCATTAATGTAATTTACTCTTATGTTATTTGCAAACCTGTTTGACTGCCTCATCATTGATTACTACCTATTTGCAAGTTGCCAATTATGCCTTGTAGTACTGAGCTTGGAATGTCGCAGTCAAACTCGGAAACTGGACATTTTATTAATTATCCGGAAAATGGGTTCCAGGGTTCTTTGTACCGGCTGAACACTACATCGGACTACTTCCGAGACCTACAAGAAGCAAGCCGTCCTGAATCATCATCATCATCATCATACACTTTGTCGTCTGACCGAACTTGGAAGGAGCTGGGGGCTGACTTTTCATCAACCTGCTGTGGACCGACTCCCGCTCTTACTTAAGGCCAGTGGCACACTTCTAGTTTACCGGTGCAATTCGGATACGACTGTGCTTCCCACCCTTGAGATTTTAATTAATATATATATTTGTAACAGTTCTTCTTGGTTTGTTTTCCTACTCTCTTCACCTCAGGAAACAGCCTTAATGGAACGTTTCAAACGTAATGCAGTCGCTCGTGGTCCCACTGGTTTGGTCATAAGGGCTATAACACAAATATATTTCGCTTATTCCAATCTGTCCTCCTAGTTGTCCTCCTAGGAGGACAGATTGGACAAAAATATTCCAAATAGTTACGACCAAGCGAACTATTTGGACATGCAGATTTTATTCCAAATAGTACTCCTATGAATTTTACGGTGCACTCATGGTCCGAAACGTTAGGAGACGTTTCGCCGACAGGCCTTTACTGCTACAGAATGTACACCGACACGACGATAAACGTTTAGCTATAGCATATCTACAGCTCATGTCAAAAATGACAGCTCATGTCAAAAATAGCAGATATGCGAAAATGACAGTTAATGTAAAAAAAATGACAGTTAATGTAAAAAAATGACAATTAAGGTAGAAAATGACACTAGATGTCAAAAATGACTGCTATGCGAAAATGACAGTTAATGTCAAAAAATGATAGTTAACGTCAAAAAATGACAGTTAATGTCAAAAAAGACAGTTTATGTCAAAAAATGACAAATAAGGTAGAAAATGACACTAGATGTCAAAAATGACAGATTATGTCAAATTGACATTATATTAAATTGATAGATTGGCCATATCTCGAAAACCACTTATCCTAGACTCTCCGTTCCTGGTTCAAATGAAAGCTATGACCAAGATCTACATTTAAAGTGACAGCTGTCAAAATGACATCTGTCATCTGAAATGTAGATCTTGGTCATAGCTTTCATAAGAACTAAGAAAGAAGACTCTAAGACAAGCATTTTCCGAGATATGGCCGTTTGAAGTAGACTCTACGTATAAACTTGATGCAGTGAGGCCACGAATCTACGATTTTAACTATGACTGGTAGTCCCACTAAGCAGTGGAACCACGAACCCATGATTTCAGGGATAGTGGGACCACGAGTAATAGTGGGACAATCCCAGTGGGACCACGAGTCACGACCCAGTCCTGGAGTGCGTGGGCGTAGCAGCACAACGGCAGCAAATCCTCAACAATCCGAGGTCGCTCCTCGAGGCCTGCGAAGACCCCAGGAATCTTCTGCGCTTCTGGGAGGAGCTAGGCTGTCTCCACATCTAGCCAGGTCATCCCCACGCAAAAAGGACCACATTTGAGTCTAATTGCGGAAAAGGGAGTCCCCATACATACATACATACATATGTAAGAATTAGAGTGGTGTTATGCAGAAGGCGACCAACTCCGGATTTTGCGAAAATGAGTTATTAAGCTTGGCGTCCACAGGCCCGCATCGCACGCAGCGGACGGATCGCATCAAGCGGATTATCTGTGTAATGCGATGCGTACGATGCGGACAGGTGGACGCACTTAATATGAGTTTTTATACAAATAATACTACGATCCGTTGCGTGCGATGCGTCCGAAGCGTACGATACCGACATGTGGACGCTTACCTTAATGCGAGAATGCCATTAGCATTAAAACTCATTTTCGAAAAAGTCTTGGTTGGTCGCTTTCTGCATAAAAACATAGGCCTTTACATTTTTACTAGATGATTTATACAGTGTCAGGAGGCAATCTTTTGCCTACACTCATCGGGACATTGTAGTGCCTGGGACATTGTTGAGATGGAGTAGGCTTGCCCAGCTCCTACACCATCCTCTCAGCTTAACCGGCCATATCCACAGGAAAGACATGGTCAATACCTACGTGTAGGGCTGGCTAAGCCGCGGGTTTCCTCACGATGTCTTCCTTCACCGTTTAGAGGTCGTGTTAATGCGCATATAAATTTTTCGAAACGAAAAATGCATTGGTGCACGGCCAGGATTCGAACCCACAACCTTCGGATCAAAAGTCGAGGTACTATACCTCTCGGCCAACACGGCTCTTCACGGCTCACGCCTTCTGCTTCTGCATAACACCACTCAATTTAAGGTAGGTAAGTCGTACCTACCTACGTAGAAAAGAGTTTCAACAGTAATAAATACGTAATACTTTATTTGCACACATGTCATAAGGTAAAGGCTCCTAATTCCGCGTTATTTTCACCAAAACTAGAAAGGACATTAAAAATTAAGCATTTACAATGCATTTTTGTGAAATTGGCTATTTTTATCAGAAACGTTATTGTTTTTACTCTTGAAATATACAAAAAGTTTGTTGTTTTAAATTTGATTTAGCGTCTAAAATAATTTAAAATGTGAAAAAGTCGGAAGCTCCTAATTCCGATGTAAAAATTCTAATTCCGATGTATTTGGATCCTAATTCCGAGTGTACAAAATACAAAGGAGAATGGATGGAAAGAATGATACATGGTGTTCAAAAATTATCACATTTTATTATCAAACAGTACCTATTATTATTACCTATATTTACCTATATTTATATTTACTTATATTATTATTAGTATAGTAAAAATGCACGGTTCCCGTGGGATAAACCAAATAGTAGTCCACGCGGGCGAAGCCGCGGGCGTCAGCTAGTAATTCTATAAATCATCGGACCTGCTCACAAAATCTCACGAGAATTAGTTGAGAAATGCGACCTGTAGATGAGAACATACAGACGAACAGACATCCGAACAAACGAAAGCAATTTTGTCCAAGCTGAAGTAGAGACGCTGCGCTCGCTTTGCTCGCTCGGTCAATTATGTGAAACTATTGATAGACTTTATTTGTGTAAGTATTAATTTTATTCATAAACGTATCTTACTAAATATCTACATAGGTAGGTACCTACCTACATTGTAATGAAAGTTATTTTTGAGGGTAAATAATAGGATACTGATTATTTGTGTTTTTAAAATCATTCAAACTGAGTGACAAGCTGCGTAAAATAATGAACACTCTGTATGTTACTTGTGTCAATACATCGGAATTAGATTCTATGAGGATCTAATTCCGAGGTAAATACATCGGAATTGAAAATTTTCATAACAAACACATTTTCTAATTCCGAGGGTTAAAAAGTAAATGATTTTTCAAAAACACATAAACAATTTAATGCTTCAATGCAATACCTTCAAAAACATGTACAATTCTATTCAAGATTGTATCGAAATACGTCAAGAACTTAATTTTCTTACTACCCAAATTGATAATCTTTGATATGGTATAATTAGTAAATGCGACGTCGAAACGTACCTCGGATTTAGATTTTAATGTGAATTGACATTTTATGTAGTCAAATCCAAAACAACAAGTGCGTAACTACAAAACCAGCTTAAAAAATTCAAATAACACGAGGTCTACGAAATCGTAATTCCGCGGTATACATCGGAAATTAGGAACCACCTAAAATATTGGGCAGCTAATGCCGATGTATTTTCAAAACGTATTTTTAACTAATCTATGAAGAAAAATACAGAATTTTTAAGTGATTCCGCTTACAAATATACTCCTTTCAATATTCCAACCTAAAGAAAAACACACACAGTACAAAATTAAAGACAAAATCACTATTTAGTAAACCGTAGTACTCACGTGCACAGGGTCCAAAATGTATGGAGCGACCGTTCGGCACAGATGCTGGCACGAAACTAACCGATTATTGTAAAAAGTAAACACACTAAAGCACTCCTTTGTTCGCGTAAGCACGACCAGATATATTATTAATTGAGAAATGTATCCTGCAGTTAAAAAGGGTTTGTAAATAGCTTGAAACTAACGATTTTCTATATACCTCGCAATTACCGTCCATTTTCAGAAACCATCGGAGTTAGGAGCCTTTACCTTAATAAAATCATTACAATTCTCACATAAAAATTTAAAGTCATTAATCACTACTTAGTTATAAATTGTGGAAAATTAAACGTTGGATAATATCGATTATTTTCAAAAAATTAAGTAAGTACGTAAGCATCTCACTACTTACTTGAATATTAATTTCAACCTGTCTAAACATCATTTATTAAATTTTTAAATTAAGTAAGTAGATATGTACTCACTTGGATCCAATTTTAAGAATATTGAGGGTTCAAAATAGTGTAGAAAATACTGATTACTAGCTGCTGCCCGCGGCTTCGCTCGCGTGGTACCCGGATATAAAGTTGCCTATGTTACTCTCCAGCCCTCCAACTATCTCCACACAAAAAATCACGTCAATCCGTCGCTCTGTTTTGACGTGAAAGCAGGAAATAAACAAACAAATAAACTCACTTTCACATTTATAATATGGGTACGGATTGCAAAATACAAAGATTGACTTGGTTGGACTAAATGGGCTAAGGGGGGGGGGGGGGTCCAGACCCCCTAACCCTCCCCTCCCCCCATTATATACGCCCATGCGTGTTCCAATTAAATTAAGGTTCATACATACCTACACTTGAAAAACATAACCCTCTCATCGGGTCTCATTCGGCTAAAAACTAAAACATTTTTTCTCCAAAATGGATCCCCAAAAATTAACTTCGATCTAGGTTTTTGTACATTGTGTGAACAAGTGTAGATTATTTGACATTACCATTTGCATATTGCATGCATATAAGAGTAACTTGCCTTGTTTTTTATAGCATTAAGTGCAGATAACAGAAAGGTAAGTTTCATTATGTATTATTATTAAGTAAGTAGACTCGCCTTTGTAGACTATACGAAGGCATTTGACAGTATCAACCATGTTGCCGTGTTCGATGCCCTTAAACAACAACATATAGACCCCACTTACATTGATTTATTACGTAAAATCTACAACAATAGCACAGCTGCAATAAAGTTAAATTCCCCCGGACCCTCCCTTTCTATAACTAAAGGGGTAAAGCAAGGTGACCCCCTCTCCCCAAGACTGTTCACCAGCACCCTCGAGGAGGTGTTCAGAAAGCTGGCGGCTGGTTGGGAAGGAAAGAGAATCGCCGTCGGTGGAGTAAGGTTAACAAACCTCCGCTTCGCTGACGACATAGTCCTCTTCTCCTCCTCGGCCTCGGAGCTACAAACGATGCTTCAAGAACTCAGCGTCGCAAGCCTTGAGATTGGGTTAAGGATGAACAGGACAAAGACCAAGGTCATGACTAACAGCGTTGAGATCAGTGTAGCAGTGGATGGAGAACGATTAGCATACGTCCAGGAGTACATCTACCTGGGCCAAATGGTCTCCTTCGAATCCAGGCAAGAAAAGGAAACCGCTCGGCGAACCGAAAATGCCTGGAGGAGCTATTGGTCCATGGGTGACTTGATCAAAGGAGATCTTCCCCTATCTCTTAAGCGGAAATTGATGGACGTGTGCATCCTCCCCGTTTTCACTTATGGTGTGCAGACCTGGTCTTTGACCAACATCCAAATGTATAAACTCAAGGTTTGTCAACGTGCGATGGAACGCAGCATCCTCGGAGTACCAGTCGGCAAACCAGTAGGCCAAACTAACCACGGAGTGGTGCCCTGATACGTTGCGACGACGTCGCGGCAGACCGCGAACAAGATGGAAAGACGAGCATGCCAAATTCCGTGCCGACTGGACATCACTAGATCAGGAGAGGGATGAATGGAAAGAATGGGGGGAGGCCTTTGCCCAGCAGTGGGATATTGATGGCTGATAATAATAATAATAAATAAGTAAGACTTGCCTTTAGGCGGCCTAAAAACTCCGTCACCAGAGTTGGCCACTTGCTCATATGAACTTACTTAGAACAAAAATAGAAAATGTTTATTTTCGTCGATACAAAGTTGTAGATCTTAAACCGCGCGTCGCCGCGCGGTGACGCCCGGTTCAAGATCTGTCGCGCGATGCATGGCGGCTCGCGCGGGAACGCGCGGTGACGCGCGGTCATCTACACAACAACATTGATTTGTTAAGCTGCGTACAGATATCTGTACTCAGCTTTACAATCTCAAGCCGCGCGCCGAGGCAACCGCGCGTCGCCGCGCGTTCATCTGAACTTAGTCTGACGCTCGCGCGAGGAGTACCTACCTACCTAACCTTGCCGCAACTCCCTCCTTACCCAGATGAAGATTCACCGGATGAATCTAAACATTGTCGGTATCTAATTTGAAGAAACTTTTACGTGAGTAATTGCCGTGTGTTAATACAATGTCAAGCACAACTCACGAAAGTTTTGAAAGTGAAATAATCATTCTTAACGTAAAGTACTTACCTAAATAATTTTTATCGTAAAAATAGATAGGTCACCGTCTTTCAAGACTGCAAGTAAGAAAGCCCTTGGAAGGCCAAGCCATTTATCTGCCCAAGTAATTACTCCCCCGCGCAATCCGCGCATGCCATGTCATTCAGATGGATCTGTCACACGGCGCATCTTTGAGACCAAAAGTCAAAACACATCCTTTTGTCTCGGAAAATGTGACTTTGGTAAAGTTTGTAGGACATCTATGAATGTGTGGATTCTGTTTCAAGATGGCGGCTGCAGAACTATTGCTACAATTCTTAGGTGCATTTGGACTAATAGATAACGGACTTGGCCCCACTGGTTACTTGTTTCCCTCTACGGCTGTTGTACAAAGTAAGTTTTTACTTTTATTTGCATTCATCATTATCATCATCATCATCATCATCATCACCTGACTTCATTCCACTGCTGGGTATAGGCCTCCGCTGTGCCTCTCACGGTCTCGTGCTATTCTCATCTATTTGTCCCACGACACTCGTTAAATCGTCTGCCCACATTGCAGCTGGACGGCCGACATTTCCTATATCCAGTTCTTGGAAACCATTCAGTTGAAGCCTATTGGGTACCTAGTTATTTACAATACAAGCTTCTATTTATTCTATTCTTCTATCTATAATTATTGTTTCATGAAAATTCTCTTAGATGCTGTGTACGGGCCAACCCGCACATTCAGCATAAAATGCATTGTGCATAGCATAGCAATACATCATTCTTTACTTATAATAAACCAGTTCAAAACTCACTCCGGCACCGAGCGGTCGTTTTATTGCCATCTTCTCCCAATCAAAGCAATTATCAATCAATCAATCAAAACGTATGTAGGGATCAGCAACGGACGCCTACATGCTGTAAAAATGTAATGTAATGTAAAATGATCACGACTATATTCCCAAGGTGTGGTAGACAGATCCTTTGAAGATGTCTAAGGGTATGTCAAAGGTATGTCCAAATACATTCCAACATTTTACAGTAGTTAACATTCCGTACATGACAAGTTTCAAGCCCATCGCTATTAGAAAGCTAACTGGTTTCCTCACGATGTTTTCCATCAACGTTTCGAGCTCGTGTTAAAGAGCATATAAATCTTTCGAAACGAAAATTCCTCTGATGCACGGCTGGGTTCCAAGCTTCGGATTGAAAGTCAAGGCACTAACCCACTTAGCCAACACTGCACTCTATAAAACGAACACTAATCTAAAAAGGATATATTGCCCCACTGGCCCACCCCGCCATCGAATTGTGGGGTCGTTGAGACAAAAAATCCCAACGACCCCACTGACTTTTTAAATAATAATCTTAATCTTAATAAAAAGGATAGTTACAAATAAATAAATGTTTATTTTCCAAAAGTACAATCTTAAATAAACAGATTTCACATTGGGTGCCGCACTAGGTCTAGCCTGTGTCGCGGAAACCCTAACTAGATTTATTCAAAAGCTATAACAATGAGAACCTTTATGCGAATACAATATACTAGATGTATCCAAAAGCTATAACAATGAGAACCTTTATGCGAATACAAATACAAAGATGTCAATTGCCATAATAAATGATTTTGCTTCTAGATTTTGATCGCTATGACTACATAGTAGTAGGAGGTGGTACATCTGGCTGCATCGTGGCCAACAGACTGGCTGAGGATGGGACAAACAAGGTGCTGCTAGTAGAAGCCGGTGGAGACCCTCCATTGGAGTCTTTAGTGAGTATCTTGCAGGAGAGATTTTTTGTTTGTTTGAAGACGCCAATCTTAGGAACTACTACTTGAAAAATGATTTCTGCATTTGATAGCTTAATTCTAGAGAAAGGTCATAGGCTACTTTTCATCATCATCTTAATCGCCATATTCCTTTACTATGTGAGTAACGCTGCTATGGCGCAGCTACACGCATTCGAGATTTTAGGTAAAACCATAATATTTTCGAGTTAAAATAAAATCAAAGTTGTCCTAGTAAACTTCGCAAATAAATATACAGGGTGTGGCAAATTCTTGGTCACTGAAGGGTAGCTACCTTTTCTCTTGTAGTTAGAAAGTTTTGTTCTTAGAAAACTTCATTTTTATTTTGAAAAAAAAAATAACTGCATTTTAAGATTTTTGAAAAAAAGTACAGTTAGCCTAAAAAATTACATTTGTCAAAAAAAACAAGTTGGTCTTAATCGACTCTATTTCCCAACAGCAACACTTCTCCCAAAGTAACTTATCAAATCAAATCGTAAGTTTATGCAATAATTCAAAAAAACACATCCCATACATTTTCTATGAAATCAGTAGTTGTAAACATTATAGTGCCACTTATTTTATGGTTATTAATTTAAATTCGTAACTGCTTCGGCATGCTAGGAGGCTATTTAAAGCTTTAGGCGCCTAAGACAGAGCCGCAAGAGAGAATGGTATGCATGGAGCATACCATTTGTACATATGCAGGGAAGCACTTTGTTCTAAATTTAAATACGCGCTTTACAATAGCCTCCCAGCTTGCCGGAGCAGTTATGAAATTAAATTAAGAACGATCGAATAAGTGGCACTGTAATGTTTACAATTCCTAATTTCATAGAAAATGTATGGGTGTGTTTTTTTTAATTATTGCATAAACTTACGATTTAATTTGATAAGTTACTTTGGGAGAAGATTTCCTAGTGGGAAATAGAGTCGATTAAGACCAACTTGTTTTTTTTGACAAATGTATTTTTTTAGGCTAACTGTACTTTTTTTCAAAAATCTAAAAATGCAATTATTTTTTTCTTCAAAATAAAAATGAAGTTTTCTAAGAACAAAACTTTCTAACTACAAGAGAAAAGGTAGCTACCCTTCAGTGACCAAGAATTTGCCACACCCTGTATATTGATATACCGTAACTTAGTTTTTTAATTTAATATAAATGACATGTGAAATTATAATGTAATTTTACTTTCAATCAGAGATTTTACAGTTTTTTTATAGATTGCAGGTTTCTTCGCTTTTCTACCAAGATCGATACACGATTGGAGTTACAAGTCAGTTCCTAAACCAGACATAGCTCAATACACAGTAAATAAAAGTATAGAATTGATAGCTGGAAAAATGCTTGGAGGATCGAGTAGCCTTAATCTTGCCATTAATGTCAGAAGCCATCCAAATGATTATAATGCTTGGGCTGACATAATCAATAACACGGCTTGGAATTACGATAATTTGCTACCATACCTAACAAAATCTGAAAACTTAGTTGCAGAAGAAGAACTTAATTCAAAATACGGCAAATATTATGGAACAGATGGACCTGTAACAATCACTCAAGCTAGTGATGAAATGGCTAAGAAGATATTGACAGCATTTGAAGAAATTGGTCCTAAAGAATCAGCTGTAATGAAATCCTTAGGTATCTTGGGATATCAGGAACCACTTACTTATATATCGAACAAAAATGGATTTAGACAAACCACAGCTCTATCATACTTGCCAAGGATAGGAACCAATGCTAATCTTCATATTGTGAAAAATACTGAAGTCACTAGAATTGTATTTGATGATAACAAAAATGCTATTGGAGTTGTGGCTAGAAATGAGTGTGGAGAATTTCAAATTAATTCTGTGAAAGAAGTCATAGTGTGTGCTGGAGCACTTAACACTCCAAAATTACTAATGTTATCAGGCGTAGGTCCAAAAGAAAGTTTAGACAACCTAGGTATAGAAGTCGTTTCGGATTTACCTGTAGGAGAAAATCTTCAAGACCATGTAACAGTGCCAATTGGAATTAAATTGGGTGCTTCAGACAAACCACAAGAACCACGGGACCCACACAAATACCCTGCAGCAGCAATCTTCGGTCTTGATACTTTAAACAGCACAGAAGATATTCCAGACTTTGCTATAACATGTTTAGGTTTTGAACAGAATGCAGCGACAGTGCCTTTACTAACCTCAGCTTTGTTCAACTATGATGAATATATAGGTGAAACTTACTATAATGCAAGTATAGGAAATGAAATTACTTTATTATTCCTCACTCTCCTTCATCCAAAATCACGAGGTAAAGTTGAACTGAAAAGTAAAAATTACTCAGATGATCCTTTAGTAAATCTGAACATACTGTCTGATGCTGAAGATATTACGAATTTAGCGAAATATCTGCAAAAAACTATGAAAATACTAAAAACGGAGTATATGCAAAGTGTTGGTGCAGAGTTTATTGATGTAGATGTAGGATGTGGGAGGATGGATGACAGTTTATGTTATTGGAAGTGTTGCGCTGAAGCACTAGCTAACTCATGCTGGCAATATTCTGGTACTTGTTCATTAAGTACAGTTGTAGATGCTGATTTAAGAGTAATAGGAGTTGGAAATTTAAGGGTGGCAGATGCTAGTATAATTCCTAAAATTCCAAGTGGATTTTTACATCGTCCTGTTATGGGGATAGCCGAAAAAGCTGCCGATTTAATTAAAATGACTTCAGGCTAAAACTGGAACTCGACGCTGCGAACTTCAGGTAAACCCCATTAGATCAACATGGTCTCTTTCTGTAATAAATATTTGAATATTATATTGTTTTTTTTAAGGAAACCCATGAGGATAATCATTGAACCTGATCTGTCAAATAAATCAAAATAAATTATCATAAGCTATGGGAGCAAATCTTAGCTGTCAAAACATCACAGGAAAAAATGGGGTGCCCTTTCGATTTCCCCGAAATTGGTAAATCAATGTCAGGGAAATTACGAATTATGAGGTAACTTAGAATAGAGCCAATAAATAAACGAAGACAAAAGAGTGTTGTAAAAAGTTAATTTATATAATATATACAGTGTCAGGAGGCAATCGTTTGCGTACACTTAACGGGACACTGTAGTGCCTGGGATAATATTATAGATAGAGTAGGCTTGCCCAGCATCTAAACCATCCTCTCAGCTGAACCGGCCATATCCACAGGAAAGACTTGGTCAATACGTGTGGGGCTGACTAAGCCGCGGGTTTCCTCACGATGCGTTTTAGCGTTCTAGTTCATAGACAAACAAGTTTGTATGAGCTGGTGGCCTTCGTCATGGCTTAACTTAGACAAGGCCGATAGCTTGCTCCAAGAAGCATGGATTCGAAGGCATTAATTCTGCTAACATTTATCAAATAATAAGGAAATTTCAATTATGTAAATGATTAACCTATACGGTTGTCATTGTGTTAAATTTACATGTTAATCACATAAAAATACAATAGTTTCGGTAAATTTAAATTGTTTTGGCCTGGTAATAAATATTCGAAGAATGAAAGTAAACCGGATTTTACAATTAATATGAAATAGGGTCACACAATACACTATCAAGTTTTTAAATATTGATGTGCATGGGATTTAAATCATGCTTGTGATTACTTTATGCATCACTAACACAAATTGAATAAATAATTAATTTGTGTTTTACCTAATTTTTACTCAAAAATCTCGTCCCACTGCTGGGCAAATGTCTTCCCAACTCCCTCCATTTATCTCTATCCCTCGCCGTCTTCCACCAGTCACTCTCAAAGGCATCGATATCTTTCGCGGTCGACCTCGACGCCGCCGTCCTTCTGGCATCCATGGTGTTATAATGTGGGCCTATTTTACGGGGTCCACATGACCCGCCCAGCCCCATTGAAGTTTGGCAATCTTTGTACCCACATCTGCAATGCCTGTCAATGAACGCCATGGTTGACCAATGGTGGACCAAACGCGACCCACGGAGAGACTACGCACGTGCGTAAAGCTTCGCTTTGCAGAAGACTGTATGTAATTGTGTCCACTGCAGCCCACGGGCACGCTACGCACGTGCGTAGCCTCTCCGTGGGCTGCGGTTGGTCCGTGCCTTAACCCTAAGGCGCGGGACATACAGAAAAGACGTAAGATGAGGACGCGTTGCAGACAAATGTCTCTTCCGCGTCTCTTTCATAGAAAATGTATAGAAGCGTCGCGCCGCAAAACTTACAGAAGAGACGGAGCGCCGTCACATTTTGTATGAAAGGGACGCGGAAGAGACAAATGTCTGCGCCCCGTCTCTTCTATCTGGCCTGCGCCTAAGAATGGCTCTTTGACAAATCTTGAGTCTGGACTTATGTTCTTCTGTCAGTGACCATGTTTGAGCACCATTTATCTAAAGGTGGGATTCCACCAGTGTGTTGAACTGTGCGGCACTGTAATGCACAGTGTACGACACAGATGTTCACGCTGGTCGACTCACTCGGGCAAACAGTAACAAATTGTTCGCGAACATTTTGGAAATGTTCGCGCACATTTGTACATTATTGTGCGCGCACACATGCGTGTAGTGGACTCGCGTCGCCGCGTACACGCTTGTTGTTCGCGAACTCAGTTTTGCTTCCGCTACCGGAGCGAAAACATTTATTTGTACGCGCACATTTTTCTTTATTTTGGCTTCGCACGGCTTGTGCATTCAGCCATTGTAAAGTAAATAATATATTTCAAGTTTATAGATACACAGATAGGTACATAATTACAATACATAAATATAATATCCCACCCCTTTCCTTGTGCCTCAGTAAAGATGTGGGGCTTTACTGAAACATCAACACGGACTTTTTGGAAGAACTCGAAATGCAATGCCATCCAGTTTTGCTTCATTTGCCCACACTTATGCATAGGTATACTATTACTATAATTTAAAAAAAAAGATCAACCACTTGCAACTCAAACTTTTCCAAGATAGAGTTCACTTTTGTTTTAACTAGTTTATGTCATAAACAAGTTTGATATAGGTACATATTTTTTGTCTGTAGAGACCTTCATAGCTTCCCGCTTCTTTGGTAAAAAAAAAAACCAAATAAAAAATTAGTGAGGCAAGCGGATGCCGGATTTTTAAGCAGACTACATACTAAAACACAAGCTGCAGTACAAAGCACGACGTTTTCCCGCCCGTCCATATTAACAACTGAAGACAGAAAACTCTTCTCAGTGAACAGCGGAGCTATAATGGTCGCTATTGCAGAGTCGCGGTGAACGAATTGAACTATTGCTATCTCTTTTCATTGACTTAGAGTGAAAAGAGATGGCAATAGCTCAATTCCTTCACCGCGATGCTGCAATAGCGACCTTTATAGCTCCGCAGAACATGTTCGTGCACAAGTGTGCCACACTGTGCGTTTACGAAAGTTACGCATAATCTTGCCGGTGGAGCCAGAAGCTAAACGCGATACAAGCTAAGTACGTGCACTGCTGGAGTTTTGCACAAAATGTTTGTAAACAAATGTGCTGCACACTATTTTGGTGGAATCCCACCTTAAGAATCAATAATAAATGTTCACGTCTCTGTTGTCGATTTAATTTCCAACTTTCACAATACCAAAATGAAACTCAAAAATGCTAGTACCAAAATTAGCCATGCATATAAAGCCTTTTTACGCTACGCTGCCATTTTGCTAATTGGTTTTAAATTGCAACGTAGAAACATGAAGCTGGTAGCACAGTGTATTTACGTGCAAAGGAATGTATGCCTTTAGGTTGTGGGATGGGGTTCAAAGTCTATCAACGCACAGCCGAAACTACCAAACATTAGTCAAGAAAAGATTTTCGGAAATTTCAAAAATTACTGCAATTTATCTTTCAAATCTAGATATTTTATAATGTTGCGTACCCTACCTAGGTATATAATTTTTAACTGACATCAAAAACAGGAGGAGGTTCTCAATTCGTCGAAAACTTTTTTTTGTGCTTTTTTTTTGTATGATACTGATTACTCAAACACGCGTCGACTGATCTAGATTTTTTTGTGAAAGAGTAGATACCCTTTCCAACTGGTGCCACAAAAATTTGTTGAGGATCTGTTGAGGATCTTTGGAGTTATGGACAGAAATGCGCCTCGAGAGTGCAGAAAATTGCTGTTGATAACATTGAAGTCTGTTTTTTTTTTTTAATTTTTAATTAAGTTAATTAAGCCACTGGTCCCACACTAATGTTTTGTGGCCATGTCTAACTTTAACATTAGGCGGTCCAAGAAAGACCAAGAATGTGTTTTTCTTTGCTTCCTTTTTTAAAGTGCACTTTACAATAAATGTCGACCTCGTCTATAAAATATAATCATCACATAATCATTATCATCACAGATTCAAAGTGTTCCAAGTGGTCCTACTGAATACAATTTAAAGTGAATTTAAAAATTTTCGAATTCCATATTTTTTGAGGAAACATTATTACTTACATTTGAAAATGAAGAATTTTATCAAAAGGACATGGCCGATTCCTAGAACAATTTTGCCCCACAGATGCCCACAGGAAAGAATGCTTGCGTCATGACCAAATTGGGATTTTTGGGTTTGTTTTTTTATTTTATAGTGAGACTCCATTCATCTTCTTCCTTTTTAAAGTGGGATTTAAAAGATAATCTAATTTAAAGCAGCAGGCTGTGACGCCCAACATGAACGGATGAACCTAGGAAACTATATTTTTTAGGTTCGTATAGTAAAAGCTTTGCTTACTTTGGGGATAGATGGCGCTGTGTGTAATGTCCAACAATAATTATTTAGTAAGTATTATTATGGACTGGCAGAATTTTGAGTGAACTAGGGTATGGAAAATAAATAAAATAATAAATTAAAATAAAAATTCTTTATTTCAGACTTTCATCCATATATTATTTAACACACGGGAATTTTCACGTGAAAATATTATCATTCATTTATATTATGTTAGTATTAGTAGGTAGGCAAAAATCGGTGGCACATTTGAGTGGTAAGTAGGTACAACCGGACAGTCAATGGCAAGTATAGGTTGCCAAGATGGCATGCCTTGACTCCCAAGACTGAATAAGATGAAAGTCAGGCCTGTCGGCTATCGCCTGAAGGAGGCTGTTGCAGCTTGACGCACACAGCTGCTCCCAGTACCTACAATTTAAAGTAAAAAAGAAAAGTACTTAGGAAAAATTGGGAATTTCATCAATAAAATTATCTACACTCATGTGCAGTGATTCTGTACTTACCACCTAAAATAAAATATGATATAAATAAATAAAATAAAAAGCCTTTTATTTCTCTATAATTAACATTTTTTTCTTATCACTAATGCTTATAATCTAAGTAGGTACTAGAGAACCCCTAAGGTGAAGGCCTCCTCCAAAGCCAGCCATCTGTCCCTGTCTTGTGCTACTTGGAGCCAGTTTGGTCCAGCAGTTTTCTTGATGTCTTCGTCCCAGCGAGCGTATGGTCTTCCTATGCAGCGTCGACCTCTTGAACCCTCCCAATTTGTCACTCTCCTAGTCCATCTTCCATCTTGTAGACGTCCAGCCATGTCCAGCCCACTTCCATTTTAGTCTGTATGCATATCCCAAGGCGTCAGTTTTTGTAATTTTAAATAAAATATGATAAATCCTCATAAATCACATCACAACACAATCACACAACTGAAACTCAACGAAATTCCTTTTACATCTGTCAAATTCTTGTCCGTCTGTTTTGTTTACTATTTGAGTGTCAAGTCAACCGCGAAAAAGAAGGTAGGTCTATCTGATAAAAATATTCTCTGTGATACCTCCAGACTCTCGGCAAGAAACCCCGACAACACCCGAGAAGCGTGAATGTGAGGAGTTTCTCGCCTTCTTGTTCTCGCGCTTCGGTGTCGGTACCTATTTTTGGCCGAGACAAAGGATTTCAAACAGATCACGAGTGAGAAAATTGAGAGTGTTGATAATTTGTTTGTTCTTCGAGAAGTCTCGGTGAAACTTCTCGCCGTGAGTCTGGAGAGGTATTACGGACTGTAGTACCGGAAGTGACTAAAGTTACTAATAAAATAACATAATTATATGCCCACACGGCACGAGATATCTAAGTATTCTGTATGTACCAGTTAATTTTGTGATATTTTATTTAAATAATATTATTCTGACGCATAGTCTAATTCGATATTCGGCTCTTCTGGGGCAGTATCCGGCCAAATCCTTTTCAATGCCGACGGGATTTGAACCCGCAATATATGTGGTTTAACACTATAACAATTAAAACATCATGGAAACATTATTGTTGTAGTATGACATAGTTTTAAAGCCATCTGAAGGCTTCTGTCATGGCTAACAACTTAAAAGCCGGGACCGACAGTTTAACGTGCCCTCCGAAATACGGAAGGCGCTGGACACACAGAAAAGACGTAAGACGCAGACGGGGCGCGGACATTTGCCTCTTCCGCGTCCCTTTCATACAAAATGTAAGTAGTCGCGACGCAAGACATACAGAAGAGACGGGGCGCGGGCGCAACACTGTTCGCTGGCGCCCTGTCCGCGACGCGTCCTCCTCTTACGTCTCTTCTGTCTGGCCTGTACCGAAGTGTTCAGCTGCCACTAGCGGCGTGTTTTAGCCCTAAGCAAGCTACGCCACGAGCGCTTCGAAGATCTTATTGAGAAGGGTTTTCGTCCTCCAAGGGTGCGGGTTTAAATCCCAGCTCAGCAACAAGCCTGTAGTGAAACTTTAGTAACAATGTACTATAGTTTATTCTACGGCGATAACAAACAAAAAATAGTGTTGTGAGTTCCACAAACTTTGTTATCGATACAAAATAACCGGTAACACAGTTATCGGGCACACGATACATGTTTTAAAATGTTACATGAATTTGAATGCGATTTTTATTCGATTTGTAACGAAATATTGCGGATCTGAAAAGTTTGACAGAGCGAATGTTGAACTTTATTACTTTGGCGTCAATAGCCAATGCGACTCGCAACATTTTGTGTGTAACTTGCAAAAATTGACTCGTGAATAATATTGGTGGACATTTTACACGGCAAACTAATGGTGAACGCAGACTTCGCCGCACCGCAGTCGCCGCAGTTACCACAGTCATCGCTTTGCTTCAGGTTTTGCGGCGACTGCGGCGCAGGTAGGTGTGCGAGGTTGCAGAGAACTTCATATAAAGAAATCGAATGAGGAGACTGCGGCGACTGCGGTGCGGCCCAGGTCTGCGTTCACCATAAGAGCAAAGCTTGTACGATGAGAACCAGATAAAGGTTATAGCTGACCAGTCGCCTCCGCACCGCATCGCCTTTTCGGCGTTCACTTGTCTTCCTTCACTTTTGACTTGCGATGCGGCGATCCGGTGGCGTTACGTAGTTGATGTAGTGAGCGTTGCTCCATAGAATTCTATACAAAGAATACCGAGGCGATGCAGTGAGGTTCGGGTGCGGAGACAACTGGTCAGCTCTAACCTTATTGTATTGACACATACCTATTTTTTAAAAGCACACCTACCTACTTATAATCCTACTCCTACTAATCACACTAATCACTTATAAATGCGAAAGTTTGGATGTTTGGATGTGTGTTTGTTCCTCTATAACTCGAAAACCACTGAACCGATTTGCCTGAAATTTGAAATATAAATAGATAATGACTTTGAATAGGACATACGCTACTTTTAATCCGGTTAGAACCACGCGAGCGAAGCTGCGGGCGGAAGCTAGTAGGTTTATAAATGGGAAGGTTTGTGATAATGTCTGGATGTATGGATGTTTGTTACTTTCACGGAAAAACTACTAAACGGATTTGAATGAAACTTGGAATATACATACATAGTTTATAACCTGGAATAACGAATAGGCTAAGCAGATTGCAAACCAATCGCATATTAGAATCGCAGTCGCGAAAGAATAGCAGCTGTACCATGACCTCTTAGTAAACAATTTAGTTTAGGAGCTATCCAGTTTAGGTTCCTAATCTGGATCGCAAACTATTCTTACCATGACCTGTTTTAAAAGTGACAGTTTTGGCACAAAAGTGAACCAACTCAACGCGTATTAAACGGTCATGTTACGAATTGAGTGAACGAAACTTGTCTAACAATTCAGTTTGGATCATGTTTAGGTTCTGATATTTCGTCAGCGTCATAGCATACGTCAAGCGAAGCAGTTCAGTTTAGGGCCTAAACTGGATCGCAAATAAAGCTCATGGTAGGCAGCAAGGAGTAGATTCACCAAGCTCTTAAGACGATTCAAAGTGGTCCTACTGGTCCTACTGAATAAATGATATTTTGTTTATAATTTTGAATAGTACCTAACTCGCTTCCTCACAATGTTTTCCTTCACCTTTTAGAGTTCGTGTCAAAGTGCATAATAAATTCACCACATTAATTTTGCACGACCGAGATTCAACCCTCGACCGAATAGACGAAGTCTAAGTGATGAAAACAGGGTATAAGGCAAACCCAGTTAAAATTTCCTATAAAAAGACCCAGAAATCCACCCCTACATCTTTCAACCCCATCAAGATTATACGACGTGAATAAACCATAATCTAGGAAGAGTAAATTAAAATGTAAAAAATTCACACACAAGCTGTATTCTGTTACGCTTTTGTTTCTTGAAGTGTGATCTCCGTTTTATGATGTCCGTAAAAAATGCTGGACATTTCACAGCATCGTCTAGCCCTAAAGTAAGCAGAGCTTGTGTGTTATGGGAGCTACATACATGACTGATATTTATAGACCTTTTACTTATATACTTTTTGAAATAAAACTCCTTTACGCACGCTTGGGGAGTAAGCTGGTGAATGCCAACGGAAGTTTTAGTCGTGTGGTTTAAAGCACACTCGTTTTTATAAAGATACGTTCATTCCTATACATAAAAAAATACCCAGACCCGAGACAAATATTTGCAGATCTTACAAACATTTGCCTCGTGACGGGAATCGAACTGGCAACCTTCTGTGTTTCAGGCGAGCCTTCGCCCACTGCGCTACAGAAGTCGTCGATTTAAAAGAGCTGCATTGATGAGTTAGAGAGAGAGGTTTGAATAAGTAAGATGTGTGGTTGAATTGCAGTTTTCCGATCTGCCACTCCCACTACTTGATTATTCACGGTATTGAAAAGGAGTAGATTCACCTAGTTTTTAAATCTCCTGTGTCCCCAGCAATTCTACTGAATAACATTGGAAATTAGTCCAACCTTCGCATTTGATATATTCCTTTGTAACACTTACATTATATTACTATTTGTTTTACAACTTAGTTTTGACTAATATTATTATCAAACTGCTCGAATGGTGTTGCGTTCCTGCGGTAAGTAAGGTTGCCAGAGCTCTGCAAACAAACGCTGCGGTGACAACTGGTTGACCAGTCTTGTCTATTGTGTCCATTATATCGGCGCAGTGATTCCTCTTAAAAGAAATAAATTCTACGGGAACCGCTTACCATCAGGTGGCCGTATGCTTGTCTGCTACCTTAGAAGCAACTGGGGGGAGACCTTTGCCCAGGAAAATATATGCTAATAATTACAAAAAAAAATTAACAGTGATGACGATATTTACAGTTAATAACGTTCTATCTTTAACGTTATCTATTTTTAACGTTATTAACTGTAAATATCGACCGTCAAATAACGGGCGTCGTTGTTTTGAAAAACGGGACGTTACCCGCGGGTCTTGGAGGGTAGTTACTTATTTATCAAACCGCCGTGATGATAAAATACTGCCTTTGCGCTTTTTATCTCTTTCTTTAGATTTTTTGTCTCTTTTCACTGTTTTACGTTTTACAAAGAGCTGAGAAAGAGGAATAGTTGATAAATACAAGTAAATATCTATCATATTTATGACGGAGGCCTTTAGGCGGCCTAAACACTTCGTAACACAGAGTTGGCCACTTACTCATACGAACTTACTTACTTTAGGGGTAGGTACCTATTCAAGAGCGGTGTTGGCCGAGTTGGTTAGTACCTCGACTTTCGATCCAAAGGTCGTGGATTCGAATCCTGGCCGTACATCAATGGATTTATCGTTTCGATAAATTTATATGCGCATTAACACGAGCTCTAAACGGAGAAGAAAAACATCGTGAGGAAACCCGCGGCTTAGTCAGCCCCACACGTATTGACCATGTGTTTCCTGTGGATATGGCCGGTTACTTAGCTTTTTCCTATGGTTTAGGTGCTGGGCAAGCCTACTCCATCTCAAACAATGTCCCTGGCACTACAGTGAAGTGTAGGCAAAAATTGCCTCCTGACTCTGTATAGGTAAATCATCTACCTAGTAAAGAAGTTTTTATAGGGGTATTCATTAAATTAGTATGTGCTCTAACTAAACTAAACATCTAGATATAACATTGTTACAGAATGCGACCTGGCACTAGCTTTGTTTAGAATGTAGTAGTGTGGATATGGCCTGTGTAAATAGCTGTGTGACCACGCCTGTATCCCCAAGGCCCAGTAGAACTTCTCAGGTTTTTATTCAACATCCTTTGAAGATGTATAAGAGGGTAGTCAGAGGCAACTGCAAACTTTTCCATCGGCCGACAGTTTGTTCGAGATGTACGAAAGTACGCACACTACAACCATTCAGAGCCCCTACTCCCAAAACCGAAAGCGAATTATCGTAGTTCAGTTTAAGTTGGTGGAGACTGTTGAAAGAACATTTGACCAACATAAGTTGGCATTGCAGAGCAAAAGCTCTACCCTCTTTCCAGCTTTTTCTATCATACTATCCTATTTTTCTATCCTAGAAGGAATGCTTCCATTTATTTAACTGAAAAAAAGTAAGTTCGTATTATGAGCAAGTGACCAACTCTGTTGACGGATATTTTAGGTTGCCTGTCATGACTTACCGACTTAAAAGACGGGACCGACAATTTAACGTGCCCTCCGAAGCACGGAAGCGCTCAGTTCGTAAAGCCACTTGCGGTCACCACTCCAAATTGTGACCGCGCACAACGTTGCTTAACTTCAACGATCAGTCAAGAACGTCTCAGCAAGCTACGCCACGAGCGCTTCTAAAGGAGGAAGGAATGCTTTTAGTCCATATCCATAGTAGTTATTTCGTGCCGACGGCAATTAAACGAATGCCTCTACCGCGGACGCGAATCACTGACGCGTCACGTCACGTCACTGACGAGTGACGTCACTCGCTTATTGACACGGGTCAGTTACTGACGTGACGACGGTTTAACTGCCAGTTTCTATATTGTTGTTATTTACAGAAACCAATCTATCACTATACCTACAATACATAAGTCTTTCGTAAACTTTCGCAATCAGCCCCGATTCTACTAACAAACTTTTTATAAACCAAAGCAAAACGTCAACTATTTCGTTTTGTTTCATAGCCTACCAATGAGGTTAGGTTGCTCTGTTGTGATGACATTTTCAAACAAATTACCAATGAGGTTTTGCAAATTAGTGTCATTTGAGAGAACTAAACAAAACGCGGTGACCATACCGGAATGGTTGACGTTGTTTAGAGGAATTGAGGCCAATAACTCATAAGTACTTTTAAATATTTTTTGCACAGGATTATACCTACTTTTTTAATAATTATTAACCTATCTACTAATAGGTAAGTACCTACATAAAATAAAACTAACTTATCGATGTCAGTTTTTGGCATCTACATCTACATGTATTATGTATTAACGCAATAGAATATAACATAGAATGTTTGTCTGTTGGCACAGAGCGTTGTTCGCGCTTATCTCGGAAACGGCTTAACTGAAAAACTGGCGTAGTGGGCGAACACCTGAAACTTTCAGTCGTTCGCCCACTACGCCACAGAGGTGATCAACTAAAGGCACTATCTATCTCCTCAGAGCAGATAAGATCCTTTCCTGTTCCAATCTTGACCTTATTGTTTGCTCCAAAACGTACTACAAAAATACTAAGTATAGGCCCAGTAAGGGCAAATCTCCACGTGTAATAGCACGATTGTGCCGATACCGGCCCGAATGGTGCGACTTACGCGCAATCTTCCTCACTAATACTTTACACTTAGTAGCGTTAGCAGAAAAAACTAAACTAAGCAGAAATAAGATTTTCTTCATTAAATTTTTTTTTTCAAAAATAAATAATACGTTTTACATTATTGCAGGAATATCAAATCCACACTAATCAAAACAATTTTTATTTCAAAAATCTATACTTAATATGACCTATTATTCTGTGATATGACTTACATTATTGCAGGAATGTCACACTGATAATTTTAAATGCGAAAGTTTGGATGTTTGGATGGATGTTCCTCTATAACTCGAGAACCACTAAACCGATTTGAAATGAATGAAATGAAACAAGAATTTTTCCAAGATTTTTTACCGGATATGAACTATTTCGGATTGAAAGTTAGTAAACTCGTTCGACAATATTTTAACTGCTTCCTACTAAGGTAGCAGACAAGCATACGGCCCAGCTGATAGTAAGCGGTTACCGTAGCCTATGGACGCCTGCGACACCAGAGGAGTCACACTCGCGCTACTAACCTTTAGGGAGTGGCCACACTGCGTTTTCTGCAGCGCGTTCGCATCGCGTTTGTATCGATACAAACGCGCTGCAAAAAACACAGTGTGTCCACTCCCTTAAAAGAGGTGGGATGACCCTCTTTCATTGATTTTGTTTTCCAAATTCGCTACAAAACAAAACAGTATCTTCTTTGCCGACGCTCCTCACCGAATTATCTCGGCTCAAGATATTTAGCCCATTAAAGCTTCGGAAAGTAGGCCCTGCCCCCACCTCCCCCTCTCGGTATTTCACTAATACATCTCAAACGCTCCCCAGACATTCCTGTACTCCGAAACTAAAGATTAACTCGGTTTTAGGTACTTAAATTAGTTTCAAGTCGGCTTTTGGGGTCAAATCAAATCGTAGCAAAGTTTTTGTTGAAAGCAATGATCTTCTATTGGTGCAATCTCATTGGTTGTGGGTTACGATTTGATTTTGAGGTTCTCTTACTGCTGTTAATGCGTTGCGGTACTCTTGAAGCGCTCGTGGCGTAGCTTGCTTTGTTCTTCATTGATCGTTGAAGTTAAGCAGCGTTGTGCGCGGTCACAATTTGGATGGGTGACCGCAAGTGGCATTACGGTTCAAGTGATACCCCGCGCCGTGACACACAGACCTAGATTAAGTTTTATTCATATGTACCTACATATTTTTAGGTTTAAGGTATTTATTTCTATGGGCCTTAGAATTAGTTTTTACCATCTGTACTATTCTTAAGTTGCACGTTTGGATAAAGTAAGGAATGAGTATGTAAGAGGAAGTTTGAAAGTGGCGCCTGTTACTGAAAAGGTGAGGAGTGCTAGGTTAGCTTGGTATGGACATGTTATGAGGAGGGATGAAAACCATATAACCAAGAGAGTGATGAGTATGAATGTGACTGGGTACGCAGGTAGAGGAAGGCCGAAGAAGAAGTGGTTGGATTGTGTGAAAGAGGATATGAATGTGAGAGGAGTGGATTCTGAGTTGGCGAATGATAGAGGTGAGTGGAAGAGGAAGACATGTTGTGCCGACCCCACTTAGCGTGGGATAAGGGCAGGGGAATGATGATGACTATTCTTAAGTTGCCTGAAATAAAGTTTATATTATTATTATTATTACGAGCTGAGCGCTTCCGTGCTTTGGAGGGCAAGATTGTCGGTTCCGGCTTTTAAGTCGCTAAGCCATGATGGAGGACATTTATGAGGCATAAAAACTCCATCACCAGAATTGGCCACTTGCTCATACCACCTCATACGAACTTATTAGACCAAAACCTAAATAAACAAAACAAGTCTAAATAAATTGAGTAAATACTAAAGTTAATGGAATAAAGGTTATTTTAATCAAGTCTAGGTAAATATCTAGATCTAGGTCGCTCTGTGTAAGCAATCGAATAAACAGATGGGAGATCCTATATCAGTGGACGTAGTTAGGAACAATGAGATTTTACCAATAGAGACTTTATGCTCATTAGAAAAAGCTCTAAAACGCGTCGAAATTTCGCTATAGCAGCCATCAATCAAGAAAACTAAAAGATAGCAGATTTTTAGCCACTTGTCACGTCTCCCAGTAGGGATAGTGAACAATAAGGAGAAGAAAGAAAACGAAAGTAGAAGTTTTACAAGGTTTATTAAGCAAAGAAAAGAAGTTAAAAGGGGTAGCGGGTCGAGCGAGCCTGGTCAAATTTTACGATCAACGGCTTTTTTTCCAAGAAATACCGCACTCTCCTGGATAGCAATCCCGTCCGCCAGCCTTCAGAACTGTGCGCAGCCGGGAAGCAGGAAGAGGCGCCGACGAAATCCAAGATGTTCACCAATGCCGAGATCCGTTAGAAGTGTAGTTGGTAATCTCTGGTCTTCTTAGGGTACCTACGTGTTTCCAAGTCTGGTACTTGTTTCTTCAAGTATGTACTTGTTTTTCAGAAGAAGTGTAATTAGCTCGACTTTTGTTTGCCACGCAGAGCGGGATACAACGCATCTACCTCCGTTTATAAACATTATAGAAGAACAATGAGTCAGAGACTCAGTCCATTCCTGAACTAATCCAATCCATTATTCATAGCGTGTAATGACGTAGTAACTGGTATATGATTAGTGTATTGATAGGCCTTGATGCCGTAACGAAGCTTGCCAACAATGACGTATTGACGTATCCGGTGAAGGAAAACATGGTTTTAATTGTAGAAGCTAAGTTCATAACAACCTAAGTAAATAAACCATTTTTACAAACCATGTTTTCGTTTCGAAAAATTTTGATGCATTAACACGACCTCTTAACGGTGAAGAAAAACATCGTAAGTAAACCAGTTAGCTTCCGAATAGCGGCGATGGGCTTGCAACCTGTCACGTATGAAGTTAGGACTTCTAATTTCTGCAAAATGTGGCCATGTAATTTGGACAATGGGCATCTGACTAACCCCTTAGACATCTTCAAAAGACCTGCTATTTCTCGAATTTAAAAACGATGTACGTAAGAGGTTTGAACCCACGAACATCAGATCGAAAGTCAAGGCAACACGGTTCTAAGAAGTAGTATGACTCTTTAGTATCACATAAAAATCAGTTTTTCAAGAATTTTCAAAAATTCCTTTGGAACATCTAAGTATAGTGATTCGGCTGTAAGTTTTCAGTAATATATCCATTTCTCTTACAACACTATTTAATAAGGTCCAAACTTGTTATAAAATTGCTCATCCATCGATAGTCCGAAGTCTAGGTTTAGGAAAACTTTCTACAAAAGGAATGGATGCACTAGATTTTAGATGCTAGAAATTCTTACAATAGAATTACACTGCGGGACATACTCGTATGTAGGTATAACAGAATATTTGAAGATATCTAGCGGAGTAGTCATATTCACGTCTTTGTTGATTTTATTGGAAAAAGAGATCGTCTCAAAGAATCTTAAAAAGTTTTAAATTTCAACCTGACTTAGTAAGACAAATAAAAATTTGAAAAAATTCATAATATTTCTGTTATTTTTAAGCCATTGGTAAGTACCTACTTAGACTACATAAGTGGTGCCTAGCCGTTACTTAAAATCTAATTATCACAAGCAAAACTAAGCAAGTTTTAAAAAATACCAATATAGAAAGGTATGAAATCAGACTAATATTACTATTGTTCTCTCTAGTTGTCTGAAATAAAAGCTTTTATTTTATTTATTTACCTTTTATTTTATTTTTTTATTTATTTAGCTTTCATCCGCGGATTAGCTCGCGTGGTACTTTCCCGAGTAAAAAGTAGCCTATGTTTCCAGGGCATAAACTATGTACTTATATTTCAAGTTTCATCAAAATCCGTTTAGCAGTTTTTGCGTGAAAGAGGAACAAACATCCATACATCCATACATCCTCACAAACTTTCGCATTTATAATATTAGTAGGAAGTAGGATTGTCTCATCTTTGCTTTATTGGAAAGATTTTAATCTTTAACCAAGTATTATTTTATTTTGCACTGCAGTGTACGTATACATGTGGACAAAAAGGATCACCGAACAATCGGGCCGAGCGGACGGACAACAGACAATATTTTATATAAACATTTTCTGTAACAGCTGGGATACTGTTTGTGTTTGTTTGTTGAAAGTCGTGTATTTACGACTCGATAGGTTTGATTGTATCCACGTAGATACATTTTAGGTACCTACCTAAATATAACTAAGGCTAGTTTGACAGTAACACGTATCGTCGGAGCTGATTGGCTAGTGATCTTTATTACAATCAAATAAAGATACTGATTGTTCAGCACTGACGAGAGCAGTCAGCGTTGCCATTTTTGTCAAACAATCAGTATCCTTATTTCATTGTAATAAAGATCACTCGCCTATCAGCGCCGACGGTACGCGTGACTGTAAAACGAGCCTAAGTAAATAAGTTCAAAATTTGGGCGTGTATCAAATACTACATAGAGGTATAGTTTGTATGTAGGAGATAATCTCTGAAACTACTCATCCGATTTCAAAAATTCTTTCACATTTTATAATGTACTTTCAGGATGAACATAGGCTAATTATGTTATGTAGGTACCTCGCGAGTAATGCCGCGGGTGGAGGCTAGACAAGTATAAATTTGGACATACCTCTGACTACCCCCTTAGATATCTTCAAAAGATTCTTATGTTATTTCTTTGATTTTTTTTTTAGTTTGATTCTTAGGTTCAAAAGATCTTAATTGTCTAAGAAAATGATACAAATATAATGTTGGGCTTTACAATTTTACTAGATAAAATTTGACATTTAATTTTTTTTTTTTATAGAAAATAGATTTATGTTTGGCCACCAACTCGCCTGATGTTAAGCGACGGTGTGGCCGAGGATGGATCACATCGATCTATAAGAAATCTTTTCTCTCCAGCCTTGAAGTCACCTAGATCAGTGGTCGTCAAAGTGCGGCCCGCGGGCCGCATGCGGCCCGCGGACGATATTGGTGCGGCCCGCGGCCAAAGAATTTTTTTTAGTAGATAATGATGCTACCACGTTAAAGGAGAACATGTTGTACCGACCCAACCTAGATGGAAAAGGGCAAGGAAATGATGATGATGAAAGGTGCTACCTACGTTGCTTGCTCCAATAATAATTATGATTGATTTAAAAACTTCGAGATAATGAAGCTCACTTTGTTTGCTTGGTTTGGAGCTCTCTTTGTTCGCATTTTAGCTTCATGAGTGGGTATAATGCGAGCAAAGTGAGTTATGTCTGACCACAGAATAGGAACCGACAAGTAGCGAGCCTTTCTATGAGCACCACAAACAAAATCAAGTGTCACAATGTTGCGTTTGTCTTAAAAAATTCTGCTCGCTTCGCTCGCATTTAACTTAATAAGTGAGGCAAATTGCGAGTAAAGTGAGTAAAGCCACAGAATGAGAACCTATAGCAGCGAGTTTTTTCTTTTATCACCGGAAACAAAGTCAAGTGTCACATGTTGCGTTTCTCTTAAAAATTCGGCTCACTTCGCTCGCATTTAACTTCATGAGTAAGGTATATTACGAGTAACGTGAGAAAAGTCTAACCACAGAATAAGAACCTATAAGCAGCGAGTTTTTTTCTTTGATCACCGCAAACAAAATCTAGTCTCATGTTGCATTTTTCTTAAAAAATTCGGCTCGCTTCGCTCGCATTTAACCTGATGAGTAAGGTATATTACGAGTAAAGTGAGTATAGGCTAACCACAGAATAAGAAACTATAAGCAGCGAGTTTTTTCTTTGATCACCGGAAACAAAATCTAGTGTCACATGTTGCATTTGTCTTAAAAAAATCGGCTCGCTTCGCTCGCATTTAACTTCATGAGTAAGGTATATTGCGAGCAAAGTGAGAGCGCCCATACGATAACCGACAAGCAGCGAGTCTTTGAGCACTGCAAACTTATGCTGCTAAGTTTCAAGCTCGTTAGTAGGTATCCTACTAGGATTTTACCACATTTAGGAATTCGAAAAATCGTCAACTAAATAATTGAAGAATGTGCGGCCCGCAGTGATGCCTCACATTGTCCTATGCGGCCCTTGGCCAGAAAAGTGTGACGACCACTGACCTAGATTATAGTTTTCAGAAAACAAGTAGGGCGGCAGGGAGTTTCATTTCTGGGCAGTATGTATGATGAATGTTGAGCCAAACCTTTTATTAAAGCAAGTATTACAACAAACATTACATTACAATAGTTAGTAGGATCATTAGGGTTCAGTTGAAATAGCTCATGGAACTGTGTAATCAAGTTTTAATAATTAACCCTCAGTTCAAAATTCCCTTTCAACGGGTCAATAGGACGCCCAATAATGGTGGCTTCCATTTTGAGCGAGCGAACTCAAGTTATAAGCTTACAGCGGATAGTAAACATTCAAAGAGAAATCCCAGGAGGTTACTCTCGTAAATGTACCTAGCTTAGCATAATGTAGTTGTTTGTTGTTTTTAACCGACTTCAAAATAAAAAAATATTTAAAAAAACAAAAACCCGACTGCGTTAAAACTAAAAAGAAAAAAACAATCCTGCAAAGAATTACTCACAGTCGGTACCCATTCATTTAATTACCAATCAAATTTTCCCAATGTTATGGGTCCCGACTGTGAGTAATTCTTTGCAGGCTTGTTTTTTTCTTTTTAGTTTTAACGCAGTCGGGTTTTTGTTTTTTTAAATATTTTTTTATTTTACACTTTTTAGTTATGATTTACTAGGTAATGATGATTATTATGATTACTTTATTTTTTCTTTGTTTCGATTACCCCAATTGACATACATAGTTCGTCATTTTTGACAATATGGCGTCTGGTTGTAACACTGGTAAATTTTGATTACTTTCATGTCTTTAATGACATTTCCAAGGTTGAGACAAATCGATTGACGTAAGAATCATCAAAATCGGTCCACGCGTTTGGCCTCTAGAGTGCCACATAGAAACATCCATAGCGAGAATTATTATAATTCAACTTTAAACCGTTATTTTTCTTAAACTATTACTTAAAGTGAAAAGTGGTAAAAGAAACCTAAAGTTGATTTTGAAATACTTATTCAACGATACCCCACTTGATATAGTGTGACGATTTTGGTTTTTTTAATTTTGACAATATGGCGTCTGGTTGTGACACTGGTGAATTTTGATTACTGTCATGTCTTTAGTGACACTCCCAAGGTTGAGACAAATCGATTGACGTAAGAATCATCAAAATCGGTCCACGCGTTTGGCCTCTAGAGTGCCACATAGAAACATCCATAGCGAGAATTATTATTAATCAACTTTAAACCGTTATTTTTCCTAAACTATTACTTAAAATGAAAAATGGTAAAAGAAACCTAAAGTTGATTTTGAAATACCTATTCAACGATACCCCACTTGATATAGTGTGACGATTTTGGTTTTTTTAATTTTGACAATATGGCGTCTGGTTGTGGCACTGGTGAATTTTGTTTACTGTCATGTCTTTAGTAGCACCACTTCCAAGGTTGAGACGAATCGATTGACGTAAGAATTATCAAAATCGGTCCACGCGTTTGGCCTCTAGAGTGCCACATAGAAACATCCAAACATACATACATAGACTGATAAACACATTACCCTTCCTTTGCTTTGCGCAGTCGGGTAAAAAGGAGGAGGCTCTCAATTCGTCGGAATCTTTTTTTTGTGTTTTTTTTTATGTAATGTTCACCGATTACTCAAAAACACCAGGGCCTCGCTATTTTCGCTTCGCTATCGCCGATGTTTCATTGGTGGAAGACCACGTGACCTTACCTTCGACCTTGGTTCGACCAATAAAAACCTCACGTTCGAGTGTTAGCGAAGTTAGAAATCGATCGCTTCATAGCGAAGGCCGGCTGGCTAGGCCTTCTAGACCGAAATGCCTAAATAAAAAATTTAAAACAAATTGGCTTTAAAGTTCGAGCTGAGCAATTTTCTGCACTCTCGAGGCGCATTTTTGTTCATAACTCCGAAGATCCTCGACAAATCCTTACCAAATTTTTATGGCATCAATCGGAAAGTATACTTACCCTTTCAAACAAAAAAAGATTTTTTCAATTGGCACATGCATCTTGAAATATAAAAATATAGATAATGACCGGGAATAGGACATAGGTTACTTTGTATCACGCGAACGAAGCCACGGGCGGAAGCTAGTACTCTAAAATCTTCTTAAGAGGGTGTATTATGCAATTTGTCGTTTCAAAATCATTATTTATCTCAAAAACTGTGAAAGTTACCACCTTCATATTCGACGAAATGATACTTTTATCTTGGATTCTGTCTTTTGAAAACACGATTGGTGAAAATTTTCCCGCTATTTTTTTTTAATATAAGGAAAAGACCCCTAGCTTCCTCCCGTAACTTGGCCCAAGCACCCCCGTTAGTGATTGGATATGAGAATTTAATGCCTCTGTAGTGCACCAATCACTTAGCCAGGTACGGGACCACACGCCCATTAACTGGATACTCGCACTTGGCAATTAAATGTATCTTTGCCACAATTGGTTGGTTTACGGGTTTCGCTGTTTAGATGTAAGACGGATCAAAAGAAAGTCCTGCTGGATTCGACCAAACTGGATTAGTAGTTTACTTAATTAAGTTATTAAAACTTAATTAAGTTTTTACTCGAGAGTAAACTACTGTTTGTTTGAATACTTTGACATTATAAAGTTGACACCTTATAACCAGCCCCCCTAGCCATATTACACTATCTATCGTTGCTGTAGAATAGAAACACTTCAAAATGTATAGGATTTGACGTTTCAAGTAGATGAGTCACGTGGTCAGAACGTCAATTCCTATACATTTTGAAGTGTTCTATTCTACAGCGACGATAGATCGTTCTACAGCGACGATAGATCGTGTAATATGGCTAGGGCCCCAGGATTTGTATGCACATAATAATGTTCGGTTGTGCTTTCTAGCACAACTCTTTTAAGCTGAAAGGATGGTTTAGGTGCTGGGCAAGCCCACTCCATCTCAAACAATGTCCCAGGCACTACGGTGGCCCGATAAGTGTAGGCAAATATTGCCTCCTGACACTGTATAAATCATGTAGTAAAGAGTTTAATGTTGAGTTGATGGCTGCGCGAAAAAAAAATACACCAACCTCCCATACAAACTAGGCATGGCCATTTGATAAATAAATGAAAGTTCTATGAAAGAACGAGAAAAAATACTAAGTACCTACATTTCAAAGCATAACATAACAGTAAAGTAATGTAATTTTGAAAAATCCAATTCATTTTTTTAAAATCCAATTTAAAAACACATTAATTTCTCAGATTCGCAGCATCTAACGACATTTTGAAATTTCTCAAAAATAGTTTCATTTGCGGTTTCAAATTATACGATATTGCGATAGAGATAGACACAGCTTATATTCAACAGATGGTTCACTAATAACAAAAATATAAAATGAATTCTCCAGTCGCCGCCGCATTTGAACCTCACCGCATCGCCTCGATATTCTTTGAATGTCACAATGTAAATTCATAGCGAGATTCTGGTATTAGAAACCACAAAATTTACATTACAATTCCCATAGTACTTCGTATCGGAAGTCCATCTTTTTGATGGTTTTATCAAGAATAGTAAAATGGCCGTAGGTACTGTTGATTGACCTGTCAAAACTGTCAAAAAGATGAATTGCCGTTACGAATCACTATCTATAGGAATAGAAATGGGAATTGTCAATTTTGTGATTTTTAATACGAGAATCTCGCTATGAATCATATTGTGGATCTACTATAACGGCCCTTTTAGTCCTGCAGGCCTTTAAATCCAACCAGAATGTGATACCTACTTATTAACAGTACCTAAAGTTGTGAGTACCTTAGTAACACGAGAGCCACTGCTCACGTGTGTACTTTGTGCTACCACGGAAGACCAGCGCTATGGTAGACTATCTACCGTAGCTTATGCTGAGTGGAGGCCTTTTTGTTAAATCAGCCTCTTATCTCAGTTGGTAGTAGCTCTACCTTTTGCGCTGTAGGTCGTGGGTTCGATTTCCATCCAGGACAAACATTTGTGTGATGAACATAGATGTTTGTTCTGTGTCTGGGTGTTAGAAAGTATAATAAATATATATTTACAAAAAAATATAGAAGTATTCTGTCAGTTATCTGGTTCCCATAGTACAAGCTTTGCTTAGTTTGGGGCTAGATGGCGCTGTGTGAAATGTCCACCAATATTTATTAATTAATTTATTTAGCTTAATAACATGTACCTACCTTATAATTTGTATTTACTACTAGTTAACAAATAAAGTTCTTTGATTCTTTGATTTAAGTTTTAATCGATCGAGCGAGCGAAGCGAGCGAAGATCTTAGTGGTAAGTTGGGCGATTTTGCTTTGTATGTTTGTATGTTTGTATGTTTCACGAATTGTTGTTCGAGCATAACTGTCGAACCGTTCATCCAATCTGCATGAAACTTGGTAGGTCAATAGGTTGTGGTAAGGAAATTTACGGTGGAGCATATGAGCTTAATCGATGAAGGGGTTGTGAAGATATTGGGTTCCCAAGGGGGTAAAAAATTATGAAAGTTACACAAATATATTGAGTGGGGTGTCATACGAAAGGGCTTATTTTGTACATTCCAAAATGGTTTTTATTTTTAATCTAGGATGCATAGTTTTTGAAATACGACCAAAGACCAAAAACTACGAAACCAGAGCTGCAAGAGCTCCCGTTTCATAGAGTTTCGATGTCTTCGTAGCTCATTGACTGGTCGGTCTTAAAAAGAGAGTGGCATCGTTGCGGTTTGGTTTGCAATGATTTTAGATGCTACTTGATTTATTTTCATGATAAAAAAAAATTTGATAAAAAATGAAAATAATTGGGGTAAAAAAAGTTAAGTAAACAAATATATTGAGTGCGGTGTCAAATGAAAGGTCTTTATTTGTACATTCTAAAATAGTTATTATTTTTATTCTAGGACGTATACTTATAAAAATACGACGAGAATTCATAAATATGAAATAAATGAAAAATTAGACACGACATTATGTATTGCATGCATGCTAGTATTTTTTACCATGAAGAGCTAGCGCAATAGGCATACCCGGCAGTAGTAGTACTTGAAATTATAGGGGTAGTCAGAATAAAGTCCAAATGTTGGCCATCTACGGTGCGCGAGATCTCAGTTCGGGGCGAACTACTAGTAACTAATTTACCCAGCTGCTACTTCTTTAGACTGTATCTATGATATGAATTTGTAAATATTTAACACAAATCACGTCTAGACGATATTTGGGAGCCTGTGATCTGAATAACTTAGCAAAATATGATGACTCTAGCACCATTTGACATTTGATGTCAAACCACAAAGATAGAAAAAAAAACTTAGGCCTTTACAATTTACATCTTTACTAGATGATTTATACAGTGATGAGGCAATCTTGCCTACACTTTAACGGGATACTGTAGTGCCTGGGACATTGTTGAGATGGAGTAGGCTTGTAGCACCTACACATCCTCTCAGCTTAACCGGCCATATCCACAGGAAAGACATGGTCAATACATGAGGCTGACTAAGCCACAGGTTTCCTCACGATTTTTTCCTTCACCGTTTAGAGCTCGTGTTAATGCGCATATAAATTTTTCGAAACGAAAAATCCATTGATGCATTGATTCGAACCCACGACCTTCGGATCGAAAGTCGAGGTACTATATCCCTCGGCCAACACGGCTCTACAGTGTCCCGTTAAAGTGTAGGCAAAAGATTGCTTCCTGACACTGTATAAATCATCTAGTAAAGATGTAAAGGCCTAATAAGAAGGTAACTATAAAACGGTCGTAGTTTATCATAGAACTGTAACTAAAGCTTCCAACAAACAAGGTTTCTCAAAAAAACATTTTTCTTAAAAGTAATGTTTTAATAATGCCCTCTCGTGGTCGTAGCGAAAATGTGACGCTAGAATAATGTGGAGTCAGACTTTTTTCCAAATAAGTATTTATCTAATTACTATCTGCTGCCCGCGGCTTCGCTCGCGTGGTACCCGGATAAAAAGTAGCCTATGTTACTCTCCAGCCCTCCAACTATCTCCACACAAAAAATCACGTCAATCCGTCGCTCTGTTTTGACGTGAAAGCAGGACAAATAAACAAATAAACACACTTTCACATTTATAATATGGGTAGTCTATCTTTGAAAACGACTAAAATCGGTCTCAAACTGTTCAGGGCGTCAATTCTGGTACCGAACTATTTATCAACCTCAACCAAAACCTCAACTAAAGCGACTGTTTCCATGACTACTAATAACAAACGATTCAGTCAGAACAAATTTTTGAAAAGCTATTCTACTATTTCACCAGATGGCTGACATTTAAGAGATTGAACCAAAACGCAGCGGTTGTCATCTAGTAGAATTGCCCAGCAGTGACCACGCAAGTAGCTCTATCACTTTCATCTCAACGAAACCGAACACGACAAAAGATCCCTACGTAAATCTTTTTGACAGTTTGAGACCGATTTGAGGTTTGAGACAAGTTAGAAAATCAGCCCGCTCAGAGCCCCAATTCCTCTATTTTACAACGTCATCTATTCCGGTATCATTGCCGCTGCGTTTTGTTTCGTTCTACACAATGACAGTAATTTGCAAAACCTTATTGGTTATTTATTACGTCATCACAACAGAGTAACCTAACCTCATTGGTCATATTAGATTATGAAACAAAACGAAATAGTTGAAGTTTTACTTTGGTTGACCAAAAGTATTTTGGTAAAATCGGCCTACAGGTCAAACAAAACAATAGATTAACTAAAGCCTTCTCCACACTAACTCAACACGCACCTTATCCGGACATGTCATGAAACTCTCATTGGCCGACCGATATTATCCGTAGACGTCCCCTTAACATTAGGGTACCGTGGAATTGGGTGAAAACGTCGCGTGGATTAGTGTGGTAACAATGTTACAATGTTGCATTTATAGTAGTTACGTGTGCTCCGTCTTTAAGTTTATGTGTGAAACTTCGGACACTGGGGATTTTGTACCATTTGAGAAAGTTACATTAATCACTACAAAGTGATAATTTATTTCTTATCTATACTTCCATTTTCGATCGAGCGAGCGAAGCGAGCGAAGATCTTAGTGGCAAGTTAGGCGATTTTGCTTTGTATGTTTGTATGTTTGTATGTTTCATTTTTATGTTCTCGCATAACTATCGAACCGCTTATCCAATCTGTATGAAACTTGATAGGTCAATAGGTTGTGCTATGGAAATTTGCTGTGGAGCGTATGAGCGTAATCGATGAAGGGGTTGTGAAGATATTAGGTTCCCAAGGGGGTAATTTTTTTTTAAAGTTACACAAATATATTGAGTGGGGTGTCAAACGAAAGGGCTTATTTTGTACATTCCAAAATGGTTTTTATTTTTAATCTAGGATGTATAGTTTTTGAAATACGACCAAAGAACAAAAACTATGAAACCAGAGCTGCAAGAGCTCCCGTTTCATAGAGTTTCGATGTCTTCGTAGCTCATTGACTGGTCGGTCTTAAAAAGAGAGTGGCATCGTTGCGGTTTGGTTTGCAATGATTTTAGATGCTACTTGATTTATTTTCGTGATAAAAAAAAATTTGATAAAGAATGAAAATAATTGGGGTAAAAAAAGTTAAGTAAACAAATATATTGAGTGGGGTGTCAAATGAAAGGTCTTTATTTGTACATTCCAAAATAGTTATTATTTTTATTCTAGGACGTATACTTTTAGAAATACGACGAGAATTCACAAATATGAAATAAATGAAAAATTAGACACGACATTATGTATTGCATGCATGCATGCTAGTATTTTTTACCATGAAAAGCTAGCGCAATAGGCATACTCGGCAGTAGTAGCACTTGAAATTATAGGGGTAGTCAGAAGAAAGTCCAAATGTAAGCCATCTACGGTGCGCGAGATCTCAGTTCGGGGCGAACTACTAGTTACTTTGTATTTGTTTAAACGCGATAATCTCAGAAACTAGCAGTCGGATTTAAAAAAAAATTCTGAATTTGATAGCCTTATTCTTGTTATAGGCATTTTTCAAATTCTTGATAAAGGATAAAGGCTACTTTTCACCATCATCTTTACTGCCGTAAAATGTGGATGACATTTTTGTATACCTACCTTGCACGAGTTAACCTGAGACCTGCAGAGTCATTCTGTTAACTCACTTCGAACGTCGAAGAGCTGAATCCTCTGTGAGATTTCAAATTTCGTATTCGAAATTTAAATCTTACAATACATTCTTGTGTATTTAGTGAGCTCGGTCACTTGAATGAATTCGAAGTGAATCTACAGAATGACTCTGCTGGCTTTTTGGTCTTTGTGCCAAAATTGTAAGGAATAGCAAAATAGCAAAAAAGTAAAGTTCATAGGTAAAAATTAATGTACAGAACTCTTACTGTCATGTCAATAAATACGCTTCACTGATTTCAGTCCAAGGCGGCCATTATGAAAATGACATTCTTTTTTTGAAACTTAAACGTTATCTATGTCATGAATTATGTTACCGAATTATTTTCGGTAAAAATCAAATTAAAAGATCTTTAGAAGCCTACTGGCCTAGTGAATGGTTTCTAAGAATGTAGTAGGATCGAAGAACTTTCAATCCGAAGGTCATGAGTTCGAATCCTGGCCGTGCATCAATGGATTTTTCGTTTCGAAACATTTATGCGCATTAATTTGAGCTCTAAACGGTGAAGGAAAACATCGTAAGAAAAACCCGCGGCTTAGTCAGCCCCACACGTATTGACCATGTCTTTCCTGTGGATATGGCCGGTTAAGCTGAGAGGATGGTGTAGGTGGCAAGCCTACTCCATCTCAACAATGTCCCAGGCACTACAGTGTCCCGTTAAGTGTAGGCAAAGATTACCTCCTGACACTGTATAAATCATCTAGTAAAGATGTAAAGGCCTAAGTTTTTTTTTAATAGTCCGCAGTCGGGTAAAAATCACTGCAATTTAAGAGCGTGTACTTCTAAAGTTCAAAACCAACTAGGTGAGTCTACACATAAAGCACTAGCAAGCAATCAACTAACGTTTAAAGCCACGATCGCAAAGGTCCCCGGCGCCCAATTAAAAATAAATTACGCTCTCAGCGGTACTCCAGAGGAAATCCGCTGCCAACAGAATAATAAACAGTAGGGTTGAGGAATTTCTCTCTACAACACAGATTTAATTAATAACTTTTAAGCTGGATTCGACCAAAAGTCATCTTACTCCAGTGTAACTAGCCGACTTAATTCGAAATACAATTGTTTAGAAAGCGCAACCGAACATTACTAGGTGCATACAAATTCTCCTGGTTATAAGGTGTCAACTTTACAATGTCAAAATATTCAAACAAACAGTAGTTTACTCTCGAGTTAAAACTTAATCCAATTTGGTCGAATTTAGCCTTAGAGCTCATGGTGCTTGCATAAAGGTGGCCGCACACCTAACCGCGCCGAACGCGCCGAACGAATCGACCGAAACGAACTTTAGAATTCTTTAAAATATGAAATCGTATGAAACCTCGCAAACCTTCCCGCGTCGAATCGTCCGATTCGACCGAATCTGGCAGTATTTATCGATCGAGCGAGTGAAGCGAGCGAAGCGAGCGAAGATCTTAGTGGTAAGTTGGGCGATTTTGCTTTGTATGTTTGTATGTATGTTTCACGAATTGTTGTTCGCGCATAACTGTCGAACCGTTCATCCAATCTGCATGAAACTTGGTAGGTCAATAGGTTGTAGTAAGGAAATTTACGGTGGAGCATAATGAGCTTAATCAATAAAGGGGTTGTCAAGATGTTGGGTTCCGAAAGGGGTAAAAAAAAATTTAAACAAATATATTGAGTGGGGTGTCAAATGAAAGGTCTTTAGTTGTACATTCCAAAATAGTTATTATTTTTATTCTAGGACGTAAAGGTACCTAGGTACTTTTTGAAATACGACGAGAAAATTCATATATTAAATGAATGAAAAATTAGACACGACATTATGTATGGCATGCATGCCAGTATTTTTTAATATGACGAGCTAGCGCAATAGGCATACTGGGCAGTAATAGCACTTGAAAGTATAGGCGTAGACAGAAGAAAATCCAAATGTAAGCCATCTACGGTGCGCGAGATCTCAGTTCGGGGCGAACTACTAGTTTATTTAAAAAGTACACACACATCATAATATTTAAATCACTCATAAAAATAAAAACAGTACCTATTCGGTGCGGATAGGTGTGCGCTCAGCCTTACGGCGCCATAACACGCTTGCAAGCAAACAGACATTCAAAGAGCATGTTATCTTTTGTCGCGTTCCGTCCCCTTGAGATGAGAGTGACAGGGCTACATCGTTCTCGCTTTTTACCTGTCTCGTTAATGTATGTTTGTTCGGAAGCGTGTAAACGCGGTATTATTATGTTTTTGATATAATAAGCGACGTTCTAAGCGGTCATAGTTTGGATGGGTGACCGCAAGAGGCATTAACAGATGAACGGTTCCGTCGAGGACCGGTTAATTATCGGTCCCGGTTTTTAAATCGATAAGCCATGACGAAGGCCTTTAGGCGGCCTAAAAATACTGTTAACAGAATTAGCAAACCGAAATTAAAATTCGCTGTAATTTAAAAAAAATCTGCTTTTTCAAGCTTTCTATTATTATTTTTTGTTTTAATCAAGAACAATTAGCATCACGTCAGTTTTGTTTACAATGAACTTTAACTTCATAGACCTAAAGCTTATTTTTATTCGAAAACGGAATCACAGTGACTCGACCCAGGTGTTAAATTCCCGCGTTTATCAAAAGATTTCCACGTTCATGAAATTTAAATTTCGAACATTCGCTTTTTGGCGGCAAGATGCTTAGCATTGGTTTAAAGCTCTTCTAAATTCTAAGTGCCTTTATGGACTGGGCTTTGGTTTTTTACCGGTTTTTTAAATAAAATGTTGAGTATTTTTTTTTTCTCAATAAAATAGTCATGTAAGAGAGTTAGGTAGCACTTTTATAAACATAGGTTTGCTGTAATTATTTCATATTAGCTATTTCAATTTTTTACAATTTTTTTCTCTAAGGTCTTACATTTTTGTAATTATAATAACATTCTCATTCCTTACAAATGATTTTCATCTTCAGTTAATCTCAATTTAAATGGTTAATTCAGTTAGAAGTCACAAATAAGGGAGTGTCCACATTGCGTTTTCTGCAGCGCGTTTTTGAGCTGCGCGTTTGTATCGATACAAACGCGCGTTCGCAACGCGTATTTTTCCATACAAAAGCGAACCGGGAGGGGCTGCGCGGGGGGCTGCGCGTTCGCATCGCGTTCGAATCGCGTTTGTATCGATACAAACGCGCTGCAAAAAACGCAATGTGGACACTCCCTTAGAATCATTAATAATGCACAAAGTGTAGGTACGTACTCGTACTAAAAATTACAGTGTTGGTAATTTATTTTCTATGATTAATGTAAAATTAAGGTTCAGGGCCTGAATTCTATTAGATGACAACCGCTTTGGTTTTGGTTCGATCTCTTAAATGTCAGCCATTTGGTGAAATAGTAGAATAGCTTTTCAAAAATTTGTTCTGCCAAAGTTCAAAACCTCACCACAACTGAGTCGTTTGTTATTAGTAGTCATGGAAACAGTCGCTTTAGTTGAGGTTTTGGTTGAGGTTGATAAAAAGCTCGGTACGAGAATCGACGCCCAGGGCAAGACATTGATCTTTTGAAACGACTTAGTTTTATTTTTGACAGTCTTGGTTATTGAGTCGCTACGCCATGACAAATGGCTTAAGGTGACCTAGAAACTTCGTCACCAGAGTTGGCCATCAGGTTATAAAAACTTACCTGCATTATAATAATAATAATATGTTTGAATCAAACCAAAAACCCAGGCAGAAACGTGAATGTAGACAAAAGTGGCCTCATAAATTTGATATACTAAATTTCCGAAGTTTTTATATACTTTATTTGTAGTAATGTTTATAAATAAACTTTTGTTCCCGCAAGCCACGTCATCCATTACGTACCTGAAACCGGAAATGGCTGTCAGACCAAACTGCTGGCTTCCGGTGGCGAGCGGAAATTACCGGAACTGGTAGCTACCTGCTCGAACTTTGCTTTTACATTGAATTTTGGTGGAAAACCGGTTTTTATAAACCGATTATAATTATGAAAATAAATCTATTATGAACAGTTTCACTTTATAATCACACGCGGTAAATAATCACTTAAACTATCATTGACTTAGCAACTGACAATGTTTAATTTTGTAAAAGATAAGTGACTTGTGGTACAGTCATTTCGCGGTCTCATCTCACATTTGGTTGACTAGGTTTCTACTTATAATATTTTTCAATGTTGTGTGTAGTATACGAAAATGTTCATTTTATATCAATATCTACATTCAATTCGCTTTACAATAAATAAAACCTACTTATATTCGTTATTTTTGCTTCTAAATAATCCTTACCAAGATTTTAAAAGCGTGAACATGTTGTTCCTGTACCCCGATCGCGAGTATGCACAGAGTCTACTATTCGATCCGAGACTGTAGTATAGTCTCTCAAATGTATTGGGATTTTAGTTCAGTCAAGTTACCACTGGAGGCGCTGCACCGGAATCCCATACATTTGAGAGACTATACTACAGTCACGGATCGAATAGTAGACTCTGTGCATACTTGCGATCGGGGGTACTATAAATAAATCAATTTTATAGTTAATAGATTTATATAAAAATACAGCATTTTAATTGCGTCTCTTTTTCACCTGACTTATATTCTTCTTTTCTGTGTACATTTTTATAAACTTTTTTTTTAACTGTGTTTTAAATTATTGTTCAAAACTTAACATAGGTAATTATAAAATATTTAACATTTTCAAGAGACTAACTTCAGTCCTAATTTTATTTCCAAACAGAATAATTTATCATCATTAGTAATATCTATTAAAAACCGGTTTTCAATGTAAATTCGCCCTTAGAAACCTTACGTTAGTTTGAATATCGGTTCAAGGTAAATTAATAAGTTTTGGAGTACTTTTAATGGACGGTAGTTGTACAATAGCCTAACTGCTAACTAACTCACTAATTACTTGTCGCTTCCTTATTGAATAAGAAGCCATACTTTGTTGAGAAACATTCAAGAACTATCGTTTGTGAATAGCACAAACTAATAATACAAGTAGTTCGCCCTGCGGGCTTAAAAAGGTCGCTAAAGCAGAATCACAATATGAAATGAACTATAGTGCCGTCTCTTTTCACTCTCAGTCAATGAAAAGAGATGGCATATAGTTCAATTCCTAATGCGATTCTGCAATAGCGACCTTTTTAGGCCCGCTGAACTGAGATCTCGCACCGTTGATAGCTATTTGGACTTGCATCTGACGATCATAAAATAAATGGGTGACTACTATTGGCATTGACCGCTGAGCGCTTCAATTAAGACACACAACGAAGTAAAACCACAGATTACTAATTACTAATCTGTGGTAAAACTTACTGAGAATTATCAGCTTAATCGGTAAAGGGTTATAAAGAAATGTGAAAGTGGGTTTATTTAATTATTTGATTTATTATTATTTATTTAATTTATTTCTTTTTATTATTTTATTTTTTTTATTTTATTTATTTTATTATTTAGCTTAATATAATATATTAAGCTAATATGTTCCTACCTTATAACTTTTGTGTTTAACAGTTAACAAATAAAGTTATTTGATATTTGTTTGTTTGTCCTGCTTTCACGTCAAAACAGAGCGACGGATTGACGTGATTTTTTTGTGTGGAGATAGTTGGAGGGCTGGAGAGTAACATAGGCTACTTTTTATCTGGGTACCACGCGAGCGAAGCCGCGGGCAGCAGCTAGTAAGTTATAAATCAGTCATGTGGTTCCCATAACACAAGCTCTGCTTACTTTGGCGCTACATTGATGCTGTGTGAAATGTAGGTTCAGCATTATTTATTTAATATAGAACCTCAAGTTACGAATACGTCAAAATCACTTCGATCTACGTATATGTAGAAAGCAAAGGCTTAAGGGATTTAAAGTAACTTTTGCTCTCAAAAGAAAAATAATAAAGTCTGCAAAATTAACGGTCCTTTTCATCCGCAAATGAAATCTTAATGCCGGTCTAAAGCTGGTTTTACAATGAGAGATATTTTATAGCACGCGATAAGATATTTCGCAAGGGAACAAAAAGGGCAAGTCTCAATATTCAGAGATAAGTTTGGCAATACACCTCGAGAATTTTGAATTAATTCGTATTTTGGGCTCGGTAAATTTTAACATACAAGTTCCTTTTTGGAAGTCGGTTAAAAATTTTAAAAAACCCACTTCAATGTGTTATAAGCTGAGCAATTTGCTGCACTCTCGAGGTGCATTTCTGTTTACAACTCCGGAGATCCTCGACAGATCCTCACCAAATTGTTGTGGCATCAATCGGAAAGTATATAAACTTTGAAACAAAAAAAAACTAAATCGGTCCAGGGGCCATACCATGAACTCTTAGAGCGATGTTAAAACAAATAGTCCTACTGCTTTAGAAATGACATTCATTGTCATGTTTCAAGCTTGTTTTAACATTGCTCTAAGCTAAGAGTTCATGGTACGGCTACAGGCGTCTTCGAGTAATCGGTAAACATACATAAAAAAGCACAAAAAATAAAAATTCTGACAAATTGAGAACCTCCTGCTTATTTTTGAAGTGGGTTAAAAATTAATTAAATAAATAAAATTAAATAAAAAATTAAAAAATTAAAAATCCATAAGCATAAGTATTCCATTTTTTGACTGGCTTCTCAGCTTAGTTGATAGTAGATCTGCGGTCGTAGGTTCGATTTCCACTTAAGAAAAACATTTGTGTGATGAACATAGATTTCTGTTCTGTGTATTGTTGGTATAAAGTATTTAATTGTATTATTTACAAAATATGTATTTAAATTCTATCAGTTATCTGGTTCCCATAAAGAAAGAAAGAAAGAAAGAAATCATTTATTTGACACACATTACACAGAGAACACAAGACACTTAACATAGGTAGTAAAAAATAACAATAGATAGCTTTGCTTAGTTTGGGTACTAGTATAGTATTATATTATCTGTGGTTTGGGGCTAGATGGCACTGTGTGAAATATCCACTAATATTATTATTATGATGACGTAAAAATAGCTTGCTGTGTAAGAACAACCTAAGCCATGGCTTATTTTTGAAGGATTTGTTAGGATTAACCGTGGGGAGTAAAAATTTGACATCTTTGTAACGAGGGATCTCTACTGAAATGAGAAATTGTTTTGAAATTTTAATAACTTGTTTAACTGAAAATATACGTTGTAAGCATTGTAGACAGTGTACGAAGTTTGGATTTTCGGGATTTTTTAAAACAACAGACTAGCACAGTATAGGACCTATTAGCGGCCTTTACACGGTAGAGTTTTTACCACGGATCTGGACTTGTACAGATATCTGTACAGATATCTTTACAGATAACCGCGGATAAAACTGTCAAAGGTTGGAATGGCGCGTGCTATTTCCCGCGGCATCTGGACTGTACAGATATATGTACAGATATCTCTGCGTGTAAATGCTCTGGCATCTGGACTGTACAGATATCTGTACAGAAATCTGTACAGATATCTGTACAGATATATCTGCGTGTAAATGCTGCTATTAGCACAGAATAGGTAGAGAAGGCGCGCTCCGCACTTTAGATACAAATATAAAAAGTAATTTTGGAGAACGACATAACGCAGCGATAATGATACAGGAATGATACAGTATGAAAAGAAGCTTACAACCTTCCTCAGGAGTTTAGCTCTCACATGCAGCAATACATTTTCAAATCAGACTGGTAGTTCCTGAGATTAACAAACAAACAAACTCTTCCACTTTATTGTAATAATAATTATTATAATTAAATAGTATAGTATACTTAGATATAGATTTAGTTTACATTACTAAAGGGGCGTTTCATTTAGTCAGTACTGTCTCGCGGCAAGTAACATGTAACAGTGAAACAGTATCTATTTATACGCTCGGTACAATAGATTGCAGAGAATAGAATTAATTCAAGGAGCAGACAGTTAATGCTTTGGGATGGTCTCATGCAGGATGCAGCCAAGATTTTGTAAGTTTTTTTTTTTTTTTAACAAAATTTATTTTCCCTGTTCCGGCTCTGTGACAATTTCCAGCGGGTACCAGCAGCACCTAAACAACTCAACATTGTCTAGAGATATTTCATTCCGAAATTATTTACATAAAAACTAATTTATATTTAGAAAAAGGTTGTATTATGGAATTGATCCTGTTTTTTTTATATTTTCAAAATTAGTAAAAAATAAAATAAAAGAACGCAATAAACAAAAGATAGAACGGGAACTATGATTTGAATTTTACAACGTTAATTTTGCATAAGATTAATTATGATTAAAAACCCTTAGACAATGTTGATGTGTGTAGGTATACGTCAAAGGCATTGAATGCGTGAACAAAATGTAAACTGATACGGTACGGAAGCTCCAGATACGGTACGAAAGCTCCAGATACGGTAGATATTAATTTTTTGCATTCTCAATATACTAAGATGCCCATGGGGTAGCCTGATGATTCGAACGAATGATTGCCCCATATGAAATTTTATGTTGTTTTTTTTATTTAAGAAAAACGTATAATTAGACTAGCATTTGTGTATTACCTAGACATTTTTATGCTCTTAAATAATCATAAGCGTCTGAAAATCATAAATAATAGTACCAGATATAGTATTTAACATGACTTTAAATTCTTAATCAAATTAAACTTATCTTTCTGTTTCAAAATGTAACTTAGACCGTATTGCATAACACCATTCCGCAGTAAGCTCATTTTCTACGAGAAAATATAATTAGCGATAGCGTAAAAGGATTCCGCCGCGTTTCTCGGAGATCATCACTATTCATTTGTCTGTGGTTGGGACGACTTAATGCAAGATGGCGGAAGTAAAAAAGCGTTGTTGGATTTTAGTTGCTTCTTTTGATTCTAACCTAAAATAACCAATCTTAATTAAAACCTTCTTCTTCTTCTTCTTCTTCTTCTTCAGCATATGCCTCTCCAATGTTATTCCACACTGCTCTATCACTGGTCTTCCTGGTCCAGTCTGTCCCGGCATATGCCTTTATGTCGTCGGACCATCGGGCGTCATTGGACACCTAGGCCTCTATTAATAAACTCCGCTCAACTTGTGTCTAAGTTGCGCCACGGATTTAACTATTGCCATCCTTATTTGTCACTGTCTAACGAAAAAGGATGGCAATAGTTAAATCCGTGGTGTAACTTCGACAGAAGTTGAGCGGAGTTTATTAATAGAGGCCTTAGAACACGTATTGCCTAGAATATGCAGATGGAGTAGGCGAGGCGTCGAATATCATACTAAGGCTGGATTCGACCAAAAGTCATCTCACTCCAGAGTAACTAGCCGACATAATTCGAAATACAATTGTTTAGAAAGCGCAACCGAATATTATTATGTGCATACAAATTAGGTTAGTTTATAAGGTGTCAACTTTACAATGTCAAAATATTCAAACAAACAGTAGTTTACTCTCGAGTATAAACTTAATCCAGTTTGGTCGAATCCAGCCTCAGTTAGTAAGTTCGTCTGAGCTGGCCAACTCTGATGACGGAGTTTTTATGCCGTCTTTATGCTGTTTTCGCTTCACGACTTAAAAGTCAAGACCGACATGACAATCTAACGTACCCTCCGAAGCACGGAAGCGCTCAGCTCGTAATGCCACTTGCGGTCACCCATCCAAATTGTGACCGCGCACGCTGCTAACTTCAACGATCAATCAAGACCTTCTAAGCAAGTTAATTGAAGGTATTTTAGAAAAGAGTCAGGGCCCCAATTCTACTAACTTACAACGTCAACTATTCCGCTTCATTCAAGCTACGCCACGAGCGCTTGAAGAAATTCTTATAACCCTTCTTAAATGCCTATACAAATGCCTAATCAAACTCGCATGCCATATTTATGTTTTAAATAAAAGTTATTTGATGTTGAAAACCATAACCCCCTCTCTACCCTCTCCACAGTAGGTTGAGCGTTAAACCTGCAATCCTATATTATTTGTCAAGCTATAACTCAAAGCCACAATAGGTAATCCACACAAAAGCTAAACTTAAACCTAACACACTTCTCATACTGAGACTGAAATAAGAGACTAGACACATGGCAATTTATCGTCATCATTTCAATCCATTTGTATGTAGAGTAGGATTCAGCGCTCAAATCCTACGGCAAAAGCGGGAACTAATTGTTTTATTTACTTTGATATGCTTTTTTAGTCAAGGTCGTTTAGTTGTTCTGGTGTGTAGAGCTAACGAACGTACAAACTTGCATAATTATTATTGTTCAAGCCTTATTTGGACAATTAGTAATTTTTTACAGAACCTATTTCTGCGATAGCAGCGCTGCGTCTATCGGACTTCAATGCTCTAGGTACAGTCAGCGTCATCAATCGGTATCCCCCTATTGATTTGAACAAAGACTCTTTTCATTTCAACCTTGGATTTCAGTCGGGTATTATATCAGCTATTTTTGTTTAGGAACTCGAGCGAAATAAGATATCCATAAGTAAGCAAGGATGTAAAAGTTTTTACAAAAGTTGAGATCAACTGCTTGCAAACCGACCTCTTACTAGGGGGATACCAATTAATGACGCTTTCTGTACATAATTGATCGAGCGAGCGAAGCGTTCAGCTTGGACAAAAATGCTTTCGTTTGTCCGCCGGATGTCTGTCTGTTTGCCTGTATTGTTTTCCTCTACAGCGGGCTTAAAAAGGTCGCTATTGCAGAATCACTATAGGAATTGAACTTTGCCGTTTCTTTTCACTCTCAGTCAGTGAAAAGAGACAGCATTTAGTTCGATTCCTTTCTGCTATAGCGACTTCAAGCCATTTCTCAACCAATTCTCGTGAAATTTTGTGAGCAGGTTCCATAATTTTATAGAATTTTTCTGTCGTCGGGGATTTTTGATTAGAGGGCGGTGCTTCCTCCAAAAAGGAGCAAAAAGGCGGCTGCATATTTTTTTATAGAAGATACAAAAGTTAGTTTAGTTTTCGCACTGGTGCTGCGGATTTGCCCTGACTATCCTGGCATAGTAAGGCTAGGCTGTGGAAAGCGGGTGGTTTTAGCGTGAAAATTTTGTCGAAACTTTTTTGGTAAAGATTAGCGGAGGAGTGCTAGATATATTGGAATTTTCAAATAAATCTGAGTTTAGTGCAAAAGTCGAATCTACCATTCCTCAGTCCGACTCACTGAAGTATAAATCATAAGTTCTGACAGCTCTGGTTTTAAGATCCGCACAAACTTTTAACTGTTTGAAGGTTGTTTCCGCCCCCGGGACGACCGGTTTTGATGAATTGTACCAGTTTTCTTGAGCGGTTATTGACTAGGTTCTGCACGTTGCTTGCTTTAGCCTATAATCCATTAAAATAACAATCCGTACCCATATTATAAATGTGAAAGTGTATTTATTTGTTTGTTTATTTGTCCTGCTTTCACGTCAAAACAGAGCGACGGATTGACGTGATTTTTTGTGTAGTGGTAGTTAGAGGGCTGGAGAGTAACATAGGCTACTTTTTATCCGGGTACCACGCGAGCGAAGCCGCGGGCAGCAGCTAGTAATTAATAAATATTGCCGTCCTGTCATAGAGTGACGATCTGCGAAAGGCTGCCGGCACAAGTTGGATACGTCAAGCTGAAGACAGGGCGCGATGGCGCTCATTAGGGGAGGCCTATGTCCAGCAGTGGACTGCCATAGGCTGATGATGATGATGATGATGATGATGAAATGTTGCTGGACATTTCACACAGCACAATCTAGCCCCAAACTAAGCAAAGCTTGTACTATGGGAACCAGATAACTGATAGAATACTTTTGTACTTTTTTTTGTAAATACATACTTATAATAATTTATAACACCCAGACACAGAACTAACATCTATGTTCATAACACAAATGTTTGTCCTGGGTGGGAATCGAACCCACGACCTACAGCGCAGAAGGCAGAGCTACTACCAACTGAGCTAAGAGGCCAGTAAAAGATTTATTGTATTACTGGTAGAGCCATCGCGGCGCGGCGTTGCTCCCATAGTTATGGTTTATGGTGATGATGATGATGATGAAAAGTATGTAACCTATCCTTCCTCAAGAGTTTAGCTATCACATGGAGAAAGAGTTCAATTTAACTACTTTAGTGAAACCAATGTGTTATTAGGTAATGTTCGGTAAGTACAGCCTACAGAAACTGCCGCCTATTACCGAAATGAAACAAATGTACAGAAACAGTTAGTAAAATAGACACAGGCTGTAATCGCGTTATGTTTATTTACGTACATTATATCGTCCGTTATGAAGGCTTCTACGGTATTGCCCTGGCTCCGAATTTCGCCTGCATTGCGATAGACATGGGAATCTGAGGAGATGCTGTTCGTACTAAAACTGTACAAATGTATGGATGTATGTATGAGCTAGTGGCTAAGTCCGGTGACGGACTTTATCTCGTGATAGTCACACTAATTAAATGCAAAAGTTTGGATGGATGGATGTATGTTTGACAACAACTCAACCGATTTGGCTCAAATTTAAAACATAGAAAATGTCCGGGAACAGCATAAAGGCTTTTTATCCCATAAATGAGTTACCATCTGATAATATAAAACGCGGGCGAAGCCGAGGGCGGAAGCTAGTGCTCTATATTTTCTTTTTCATCTCAAAAAATCTATCCTGCTAAAATCCTGCTACCTAAGTAATTCAGAACAAATATCACCAATATTTTTCGTACTTTTGTTTGAAAGTCCGCCTATAGATTCTGAGCGGTGACGATTTGGATGGGTGACCGCAAGTGGCATTAACAGCTGAGCACTTCGGAGGGTAGGTAAGTTAAATTGTTAATCTCTTTTAAGTCGTTAACTAATAATTAAATAGGCAGCCTAAAAACTCCGTCGCCAGAGTAAGCCACCTCGTATGAACACACCTACTTACAAATTTAAATAGTGAAGTTTTTATAAACAAGTCTCTACAGATTTTTTGTCCCTCTCATTACGACTCTGGTAATAAGGCCAGCTAATACACCACGTGAATATTTCACCTCGCGCGTAAACATCGCTCAGTGTGCTGCCGGCTTTATGTTATTGTACGTGTAATCTCGGCCAAATTACAGGAAATATGTATTATGGTGATTATCTTGAAGGCAATGGTGACGGAAAACATCGCGGTGATTGTTACAACCCCTTTTGTAAGGTGACTTTTTGTTGTTCCTTGATTTAAGTTAAGTAATTAGTAAGTTATATTATTAATTATAATTCTTACGCGTATTTTCAAGACTGGGGATCACCAAAATTAAAAAGGAATTGCTGTAGCTGAATTGTAATATGATTCACACTATGAAACACATTGTGATTCATTGTGTGGCCTTTTAGCTCCGCAGAAATTAGCTAGATGTAAGCTCTGACACGCGCCCTTTTATCATATTCACAAAATAAATATTTTTCACAAAAATCAAATGTTGGTTGTGAAATGGAGAAAATGTAAATAATTTTTCGATATTTTCTGCGCGGCAAGTGTGTTTTGTTTAGTCCGACCACACGAATATGGGTAGGGCTGTCAACTTGTTAAATGTAAATTATTTTTGACAGTTTTGAGTGACAGACGTATATAATTCTGTCTTTGGAGCAGTTCTTTGTGTATTGCAACAACGCATTGTGGTCGAATTACATTATACTTATTGTCACGACACTCGCAGTAGTCATTTTTATGTATTTGCCACAACGCATCATGGGCGCTTTATTAGGCCGGGCGTTTTTCGTTGAGGTATTAATCCTCCTTTTTTTCTTTTGACGACTTTGACGAGACTCACATTGTTCGACTGGCTCCACACTGGAACTTGACTATTTAGATTTTAAGCGGATGGATCACCGAAAAGAAAGCTAGGCCCCATACCGTGTTTGTTGCCCTGATTCTTCACGGTGTTGGTCGCGAAAGAACAGGAGTAGAATCACCTAGCTCTTAAGACGTTTCAAAGTGGTCATAACGGTCCTACTGAATAAATGATATTTGACTTTGACTATTTGAATTTGGCCACGAATGTCGCGATGTTTATGTTTTAATTGGCCACAGCACGTTGTGAGCTGGTTTTCGTTCTTTGAGCCTAACATAAGTACAAAAATAATGATAAGAAAGGGAGGAATTAAATTAATAGAGCCGGTGTTTTTTTTTTTCAACCTATTTCCTATTGCTGCCCCTAACTTGACCAAGCCACAGCTTAGTGTGAACTTGAAATTTGAAGGACAACGTTTGTTGTGTCAGCCAGTCTATAGATAACAAGTAAAGACGTAATTCTCATAGAAATGCGCCATCCCTACCGTCCATGTGTTGACGCGACAAAACGTTTGACAACGCTCCCCGTTCGCCATAAAGCCTGAATATTCTGTCTACCCCAGTAATACAGATTGACACAACGTAGACGTTACATCGATAAATCCTTAGAGCGCTTGTAGACGTCCGTTTTTTTCGCCGGACAACGGACCGTCAATAAACGGATATCCTTATAACGGCATAAACTGTTCGCCGGACCGATATCCGGCGCGTGTACACACATTCATTACGCGCTATACAACGCAAACAACAATACAAGGCAAAAAAAAACGGACGTGTACAAATGCTTTAATCCTTTCTTTCTCTTTTTTTATCTTTTATCAAGGACAACGACGACATCGAACGGGAGCGGAGGCAGCCTGTGGGCGAAGTACACGCTCGCGTCGTACAGCGCCATCCACGTCCAGTATTTTTATTTTTTTTATGTATTTATTTGTATTTGCAATGATTGTGGCCAGAGTGGACTGCCCCTATACAAGGCACTTGCGAGCACACCTGTCCAGCAAGCCAATTAGTTTTTAAATACCTGTATCGACAGCGAGTGAACGCTGAAGGACGACGCAGGCGCCGGGTGGCTCCAATGACCTACAACCTTAAGTCACAGATGATTACTCGCTCATACTTGCTCATAATAAATCGTTATCTATCTATGTGACTTCTAAGTTGTGCCACACTGCACCAGTCTACCCTATTTTGCTTAAAGCGCGAGTTGCGCCGTCATTTCACGGACTTGTTTGTTTTAACGTCAACTTCAAGTTGGAATAAACTTTTATGTTCACTGGTTTATTTTTGGGCTTAATTCGGTTTTATGCAAGGGTGCAGCAAGAAACTTTGTCTTTTGATCAAAATATCATGATTTTTCACATCGACTTAGCGAGCGAATGCTAGAATGGGACGCGAGAAGTGCGTATTCGATTCTTGCCCTGCCAAGTTGCAAGCCATATAGGCTACGGTAACCGCTTACCATCAGGTGGGCCGTATGCTTGTCTGCTACCTTAGTAGTATAAAAAAAAAAAAAAAAAAAAAAAACCCATCGCCCCTATTAGAAAGCTAACAGGTTTCCTCACTACACTTGTTTAGCCTAAAGGCCGATGGGCTTGCAACCTGTCACGTATGGAATGTTAACTTCTGCAAAATGTGGGCGTGTCCCAAATGTGTTTAGAGTTGGACATACCTCTGACTACCCCATTAGACATCTTCAAAAGATCTAAAAATGCCTAAAGATCTGAAAAAATATGTCTCCTTGGTAAATATAGTCGTGATCTTAATTCATTATTTTTTTCATTGATATCAGGTCGAACCCACGACCTTCGGATCGAAAATTGAGGCACTAACTAACCCAATCGACCCACACTGCTCTATATAAATTACATATTTAAAAACATTTAAACGTTTCCAATTATCTTAGATGGCTCAACTGGTTCTTTTTATATTTTATAATGTTATGGAAATCTTACTAATATTATAAAGGCGAAAGTCCGTGTGTGTGTGAATGTTTGTTCCCACGTATCTCCAGAACTACTCAACCGATTTCGATGAAATTTTGAATGTTGATAGTTTAGGTTCTGGAATAACACATAAGCTACTTTTTATCCCGGTAAAATGTATGGTTCTGGTGGGATACAAAAGTCTACGCGGGCGAAGCCGCGGGCGTTCAGGTTCACTAGTATGTAGTATTTTAGTTTCTGTAAATAAACATTATTATTCGTAAAACATTTTATGCTATTATTGATGCATTAGAATGCTTTAAGCCAAGTCAGAGTCTCCCAATCAAAGTGACCAAGCCACCCGTCTGTCTCCCAATGGACAACGGACATGCTGTAAAGCTGTGTTATAAAGCAAACTAGATATCTGGGTGCACGGCAGTGCACCGCCAAGTCGAGCAGGCCGTACCATCCTTTTCTCGAAGCCATTCGGGCCATTTTCGACCCCTCGTAACTTCGTTGTGGAAAAGACTAGAAGCCTAAATTTTCAGTGACCAAGAGGGCATCACATAGTGAGATATATTTCCAAATTACATTAAATTTGAACCAGTAGTTTCAGAATTATTGCAAGTCAAAATTCCTAGTTTTGTAAGTGACTCACTGACTCACTGACTCACCGATCATCAAAATTAAAAGCCTACTTCCAGCAGACCCACAAACTCCAAATTTGGCACACATGTATAGTTTAGTGTGTATAGCAAGGAAAAACTCTGACATTCCGAATTATTGGTCCCGATTTTAATTTATTTACCTTTAGGTTATAATTTGCTTGTGCAAGGGGCCGCGCCGCCATTTCTGTGCTGCGCGGAGCGCGTGACGTTTCGTTTCGTATGGCAGCTAGTGTTGAGTTGAGTATGATCACGTATGATGTTCCGCAGTGTAGGGATGTTCGATATTTCGGATTGTAGGTATTGATATTTTATTAAAAAAATAATAATCATTTGTTCATTGAAAACAAGTTGTACATGGGTTGGGATCTCTTCATTTATGTTTCCCGTAATCCTGATTCCGTGATCCTGGTCTGTGATCCTGTGATACTGATCCTACGTGATCCTAATCCCGTGATCCTATGATCCTGATCCAGTGATCCTACATGATCCTAATCCTGTGATCCTGATCCTGTGATCCTGATCCTATGTGATCCTAATTCCGTGATCCTGCATAATCCTGATCCTTATCCTGTGATCCTGATCCTCCGTGATCCTGATCCTCCGTGATCCTGATCCTGTGATCCTGCGTAATCCTGATCCTGTGATCCTGATTCTGTGATCCTAAACCTGTAATCCTGATCTTCACCTTATGGTAAATAGAAATGTCAAATATACGAAAAGTACTACCTACTTTCATCTCTCTGTTCAGATAACTTCAAGCGTACTCTCTGTGTATGAGAAATGAAAAAAATATGTTCCTAGGTAACTCTAGTTGCACGGGGGGCTCAACTGTCCGGGCAACATGCCTCTGTATTTGCATGGGCGCTCAAGTCGTTGTGCATTGAAATGAAATGAACTGATAATCTAATCATTTCTTCATCCATCAATCAAATTGATTGATCAAATTGAAATTGATGGATATTGGTTCGTCAGTATTTACATGCGGTCAAGCGTATGTGGCACTTTCGAGAGTGACAAGTCTAGGCGGTTTACATCTAATCAATGTCAACTTTGGTTGTATTAAAGCGCAGGAGTCTGCTCTGAATATAATAGACTAGATGCATTTACCGTCCAGACTTGTCAAAAATCAATACATAAAAGCCTCTGAGAAAAGCCCACGGAGACAGGGAGTGGGCTATGAGAAAATAAATAAACAAATAATGCTGAACATTTCACACAGCATCATGTAGCCCCAAGCTAAGCAGAGCTTGTGTTATGGGAACCACAAGGCGGATATACTACTTATATATATTTTTTTGTAAATATATACATTTTATACATAGGAAACACCCAGACCAGAGACAAATATTTGTAGATCATACAAACATTTGTCCCGCGGCGGGGATCGAACCCGCAACCTCTTGCGTCACAGGCGGGCCTTCACCCACTGCGCCACAGAGGTCGCCCGCAGATAAGGCACAAGATATAATAGGTAAAAGAAAAAAGGAGGACTACCTACAAAAAGAAGTGAGATCCCATCAAAAACATAACATGTACAAAAATGCGCAAGTCTCGCAACGCAGTTCTTCTGCCGTAAAAAGTTGTGAAATCGAATGTAAACCAAGTCGGTATAGAGTAACTTGGCAAACACACACGGCAAAATAATCTACATAAAACGTTTACGAGCTTGCTGTGTGTGTTTGTCAAGTTACTCTATACCGACTTGGTTTACATTCGATTTCACAACTTTTTACGGCAGAAGAACTGCGTTGCGAGACTTGCGCATTTTTGTACATGTTATGTTTTTGATGGGATTAATTTAATTTCAAAGCATTCGTGAGTTATAAATAAATAAATAAATAATGCTGGACATTTCACACAGCATCATGTAGCCCCAAACACGGGCGTAGCTATAGCTTTGTCAAGGGGGGGGGGTCCAAAGGTTCCAAAATATATAGATCTTTGTTGAGGGCCCAATAAGTTCGGAGGAAACCTAGTCAATTTTTGTATTTTGGAACCCTTGGACCCCCCAAGGGTTCCAAAATACAAAAATTGACTAGGTTTCCTCCGAACATAATGGGCTAAGGGGGGGGTCCGGACCCCCTAACCCCCCCCCCCCTTATATACGTCCATGGCCCAAACTAAGCAGAGCTTGTGTTATGGGAACCACATGACTGATATACTACTTAAATACATTTTTTATTAGTTGCACTTGACATTGTATTAAAACTTAGGCCTTTACATCTTTACTAGATGATTTAAACAATCAGGAGGCAATTTTTGCCTACACTTAACGGGACACTGTAGTGCGAGGGACGCTGTTGAGATGGAGTAGGCTTGTAGCACCTGACGGCTGCCTCCGCTCCGGAGTTTTTCCCCAGCCATGGAAGGAGGCAAGGTTGGTCCTCTTGAAGAAGGATGGCAGGGCCGCAGACTCTCCCTCTGCGTACCGTCCCATCTGCCTGCTGGACGATGTCGGCAAATTGTTCGAAAGAATAATTGCCGCTCGTCTATGCTCGCATCTGTGGCAGGAAGGTCCCAACTTGTCGGATGACCAGTTTGGTTTCCGGCAGGCGCGTTCGACAGTGGACGCGATTCTCCGCGTCCGTACGCTGTCGGACCAGGTAGTGTCCCGGGGCGGGAGGGTGTTGGCGGTGTCATTAGACATCGTTAACGCCTTCAACTCTCTGCCCTGGAGGGCGATCAGGGAGGCACTCGTGTTTCACAGAGTGCCCCTCTACCTGCAGCGCATAGTTGGTGCCTACCTGCGCGACAGATGTGTGCAGTATGTGGGCAGGGACGGTACCCGTGTACGGAGGGAGGTGTCGTGCGGGGTTCCGCAGGGGTCCGTGTTGGGCCCCCTCCTGTGGAATCTCGCGTACGATGCGGTCTTGCGCGTTGATCTCCCAACCAGCGTACGAGTGGTCTGCTATGCGGACGATACACTCGTACTTGCTGGCGGAGACTCCTTCGACAGGACCAAAGGGCTCGCCGAGCTTGGGGTGGCATGTGTCGTGGACAAGATCCACGAGCTGGGTCTGCGGATAGCGCCTCATAAGACCGAGGCGTTGTGGTTCCACAAACTCCCGAGGGGAAGGGAACCACCCAGCTTGTCGGTTCGCGTAGGTGACGTAGACGTCCAGGTGGGGCGGTACCTCAAGTACCTTGGCCTCACTCTGGACAGTCGCTGGGACTTCGGGGAGCACTTCAGCCGCTCCGTCCCCCGGATTCAGAAAGTGGTGGGTGCTCTGCACAGACTGCTGCCAAATCTCGGGGGACCCAGGGAGGGTGTCCGCCGCCTCTATGGCGGGGTCGTGCGTTCGATGGCTCTCTACGGAGCACCCATCTGGTCGGGGAGACTGGCGGGTGTTAGGCGCTATAGGCAGTTGTATAACAGCCTACAGCGTCCTATGGCCATTCGAATCGCGCGAGGATACCGGACCATATCGTTCGAGGCGGCAACTCTATTGGCGCGGTTCCCGCCCCTCGACATCTTGGCGGTGATGGACGCACGTGTGTACGTTCGTCTCCGACGGGATGACGGGAGCAGAGCCGCGCCTGCTGAAGTGCGGGCGCAGGAGCGCCGGCGTGCGCTCGGGCTGTGGCGCGAGCGGCTTGATGAGCCGTGGAGTTCGCGCCAACGCGTCGTCGGCGCCATTGCGCCTAACTTCGAAGCCTGGCTGGGGAGGGAACATGGGTACGTCACCTATAGACTTACCCAGGTACTCACCGGGCATGGTTGCTTCGGTGAGTACCTGAGTAGGATCGGACGCGAACCGACACCACAATGCCACCATTGTGGGAGGGACTCGGATTCCGCGCAGCACACGCTGGAATCATGTCCGGCGTGGAGCGCGGAGCGCGGAATCCTGGTCAACAGGATCGGGCAAGATCTCTGTCTGCCTAGTGTAGTAGCAGCTATGCTGGCAGACGATGCGGCCTAGAGAGCCGCGGCCTCTTTCTGTGAGACCGTAATGGTCCAGAAAGAGGCTGCCGAGCGGGATCGGGAGAGGGCCGATCCCGCTCGGAGGAGGAGGCGGAGGCGGGGCGCTAACGGCCGTCCCGCACCGCCTGCCCCGTGAGGGGGCGGAGTGGTATCCCCTGCCAAACAGGGGACTTTTCGGGTCCGCGGGTGGTCGGAGTGAGGGCTTCGGCTGTCCAGGATGCGGATCCCGGGAGGGCGGCGACACTTAGTGGAGAGTGTCGTCGTAAGCACCGCGAGGGTGCCGGGCGTGGCTATGGGTGTCATTCCCGGGACAGTGCTTAGGCAAAATGCGAGAGGGGTACCGGTGCGTTCCGTATGGAGATCCCGGAACCCCTTGACATGCATGGAGGCCGTCCACCGGGTGGTTTTTAGTGGGTCGTCGGAGTTCGACAACCCCACACACCCCAACTACGCTCCCTCAGCGTAGTTGGATGTCTGGCAGCAGATTTTCCACCCACCAAAAAAAAAAAAAAAAAAAAAAAAGGCTTGTAGCACCTACACCATCCTCTCAGCTTCCCGGCTATATCCACAGGAAAGATATGGTTAGGTTTGCCCAGCACCTACACCATTCTTTCAGCTTACCAGCCATATCCACAGGAAAGATATGGTCAATACGTGTGGTGCTGACTAAGCCGCGGGTTTCCTCACGATGTTTTCCTTCACCGTTTAGAGCTCGTGTTAATGCGCATATATCTGGTAAGGAGGAGAAACGCGGACTCCTTACCAATATTTTTAATCCTGGTTAGTTGGGATTGTAAATATGGCCGGTTGGCGGTTGGCGGTGGCCAGTGGGCCTAACAGAACAGAAGGTTGAGGGTTTGATTTCCGCCTTGAGGCAAATGTTTGTGTGATCTGCAAATATGTCTGTAAGTCTCCCAATGGACAAAGCCTCCAAGTCAACTAATTAATTTACACAATTCATTAATATTTTACTTTTTCTCACTAAAGAAGAAGAGTAAAAAACGAGAAAGAAGTGTTTATTATAAAAACTAAAACCGAAGCAGATTTCAGACAAAATTTGTCGATAAAATCAGTAACCACATACACATTACTATACAAACAGTATCATCGGGTAAAAATAACCTTACTCCATTAGCATATTGAAAGAGAATATCGTTATAACGACATAACGCCGCCCTATAACGATTACGGATCACATCGGGCTGACTGACAGACTGAGCCGCGGGGCTAATGGATCAACAGGGAACAGCTTACTAATATATACTATACTAGCTTCCGCCTTCGGCGTTGCCCGCGAGGTACCTAGGTACATAACATAATATCATCTAAAGGCTGGATTACACCAGGGCAACAACGTGCGACAGTGCCGCATGCTACATACTCGTATTGTGACATATTGTGACATCTTGTGGCGTGCTACAAATAGAAAGTAGTTGCGGCATTAGTGGCATGCGGCAGCTTATTTTACGCCGAGGCAACATCGTGCTTTGGTCAGTCTGCCACATGACGCAAGATGTTGCCATGTCGCACGGTTCTTGCCACAATGTGCGACATTTTTATTCTGTAGCATGCGGCCTTGTGGCATGCCACAGTGCCGCACAGTGTTGCCCCGGTGTAATCCAGCCTTAATGTTCATCCTGAAAGTTCATTCTAAATACTGGTGAAAGAGTTTTTGAAATCGGATGAGTAGTTTTGTAGATTACCTACATAGGTACTACATACAACTCTTTATAAAATGAAATGAAAATGAAATGATCACGACTGTATCCCCAAAGCGCGGTAGACATTCTCTCAGATCTTTTTAGACATTTTTTTTAAGATCCTTCGAGTCTAAGGGGGTAGTACCTCTTTATAAAACGTATTAAGTACCTACTTACCTATATATACAGTGTGTAAAGTGTAAGCCTACAAGTAAGGTAAAAATTTAAATGCGCATTAACAAGAGCTCTAAACGGTGAAATAACATTTTATTGAAATCCAACATTCCATTTTAAATTCATAGTGGAATTGGTTCGCTCGAAACAGTAACAAAGTCCCATCATATTTTAAAGCGCTTTTTTTCTCGAAATTCTTTCCAATTATTTTAGTTCCGAAGCGCCACAGTCTGTAAAGTTTACCGCTGGCTCATTTTAAAAGTTACATTCGTTTGTGAGGTAAATAAATAATTAAAAATAATATGTAATTTTCTTATTAAAATGAAAACCTTCTGAGTGGATTCAAACTCGCAACCCTCAGATAGAAAGTTGAATACTAGGTCAACAAAATCACATTAAGACCTGTTTTATCACTATAATTTAACTACATACTGTCGTCCTAGCTAAAACAGTTATCATTACAAACATTATACCTATTTATCTGATCTCTATACACTTAGAGGGTTTTGAATATATTGAATTTAAGTATAGGATCACCGAAAAGAAAGCTAGGCCCCATACCGTGTTTGTTGCCCTGATTCTTTATGGTATTGGTTGCGAAAGAACAGGAGTAGAATCAGTGGTCATAGCGGTCCTACTGAATAAATGATATTTGAATTATGATTAAAGATGTAAGATGTCTTTGTGTATGTACTCATGAGCGTGGTATACCTTTACTTAGAAACAAATCGTAGCAATTGACCAAGCTGTTACGGTTTCTCTGTAATAAAACATGAAGTATCGTCGAGTACATTTCAATCGATAGCAGTATCGATACAACATCGCATCGACATAGCGCCGCTATTCGATACAAAGGTTTTATTCAGATTTCCGAGCTTTGAATTTAATGAACTGCGTTGTTTTATTTGGTTTTAATGTTTTTATTGAAATATAAGTGTTTACCGGCGAAATTGCAAAAAAAAAGAGTGAGGTGAAAGATTTGTGTCATCGTAGCAAGTGGCTGGTCTCTGCCTACCCTTTTGGGAAGGTGTAATTTGGTGGCTGCAACTACCCCTCTGACTACCCCCTCCATAATCATGCCTCATACTATTTTATGCCGCCTTATGATGGGCGAGCCTAAACCAACGCAAGCGAAGGCAAATTGATGACCAACGCCAGCGTGTAGTGGTTTAAGAATCTTTGACAAACAATTAATAATGGTTTGTGTATGGAATTGGTCAAGACAAATCGCAGCAAAGCAAGCAAGTTCGTATGAGCAATTGGCCAACTCTGGTGACGGTTTTTAGGCCGCCTAAAGGCCTCCGTCATGGCTTAACGACTTAAAAGCCGGGACCGACAATTTAACGTGCCCTCCGAAGCACGGAAGCGCTGAGCCCGTAATGCCACTTGCGGTCAATCCGAATTGTGACCGCGCACAACGCTGCTTAACTTCAACGATCAATCTAAGCAAGCTACGCCACGAGCGCTTCGCACAATCGCAGCAAGAAATAACAGAATATTCCCTCGTGTCACGTTACGTGTTACCAATGACGTGAGATAACGAGTAGGCACGTCACCGCGGCACTGACGTCGAGTGCTAGGTTGTTATCGCTTCTATCTGTTTGTAAAACTATTTCTTCTATAAATAAATAATAACGTGTGAATGCAACAGCTGGAAGGGGAAGACCTAGGCGAACATACCTGGATCAGATTAAAGCATTTCCAACCTTGTATTTAAATGTGCCTCTGACTACTCCCCTGAAGAGCTCGTAGCGTAGCTCACTTAGACGTTCTTGATTGATCGTTGAAGTCAAGCAGCGATGTGCGCGGTCACTTTGGATGGGTGACCGCAAGAGGCATTACGAGCTGAGCACTTCCGTGCTTCAGAGGGCACGTTAAATTGTCGATCCCGGCTTTTAAGTAAGCCATGACGGAGACCTTTAGGCGGCCTAAAAGCTCCGTCACCAGAGTTGGCCACTTGCTCAGACGAACTTACTTACTTATACCTTAGACATCTTCTAAGTATCATCTGAGATAATATCTACCATGTCTTAGACTTCTATCATTATCCTGTGGTCACTTCCATCACTTAAACGAAAAACTCCAAAGGCCTGGCATCCCGTGACCACTCAATTCAAGATCGTCATTAAAAGCGAAACGAAAAAATAACGAAAGGCAGGAAAACAGTTTTTGGGAACTTGTGACGTCATTACGGATTGATTGATGCCCACGGAAGTGAGAAGTGGGTGGGGCGACCATGGTTCAATGTTAAGTAAATTTTAGTAAAAAAAATATCGCGACTGTATTCTCAAGGTACGGTAGACGTTCTCTTTGCGGGCTTAAAAAGGCCGTTATAGCAGAATTACAGTAACAATTTAATTAAATGCCGTTTTTTTTTCTTACACTGAGAGCGACAAGACCGGCATAATTATATTTTAAACTGAAAAATCTTATCAAAATTTTCAATTCCGACGGGATTCGAACCCGCAATGATACAAGCGATCCTCCTTTAGCCGGAGTGCCTTTACCAATTCGGCCACGGAACCTCTGACGCCAGAGTTGAAAATCATGATAAGACCATACTATCGATTATAGCATCGATGAGCGCCATCTACAGGATAACTGCTAAGTTAACTCACTGCTCATTGCCTATAACAAAATAAAATTATAGAATTAGCAAAAGCGACATCTCTCCTCATTTGATCCTGAATGTAACTTCGGGCAATGAGCAGTGAGTTAACTTAGCAGTTATCCTGTAGATGGCGCTCATCGATGCTATAATCGATAGTATGGTCTTATCATGATTTTCAACTCTGGCGTCAGAGGTTCCGTGGCCGAATTGGTAAAGGCAAAAATACAAATAAAAACACAAAAATATAAATTACAAGCATTAAATACAAATTTTAAATAAAATTGTAGGTACCTACCTAAGTCTTTAAAAAAAGGCGAAGCACCATCACACACGCCTTTTTTTGCAGAAAAATATTCTCAAATAACTTCCAAGCTACGATACTTAAATCTTAGTGCTCACTCAGCGAAAAAATATACGACAAGTCTTCAACTTTTCAAGCTAACTGCCACTTGACACACGGTGGACGTGAAAATACTATCGAGTTAATAAGGTGTCTATGTTCTATGAAATATCTAGGATATTCAAAATATATTTTTATAATAAGACTTAAAAACCGTCTCAAAATTGTACCCAGATGGGAGTTGAACCCATTTAAATCGATCGAGCAAGCGAAGCGAGTAATCTTATTGGTAACTTTGACGATTTTGATTTTATTTTTGTATGTTATCACGAATTCTTGTACTCGGATAACTATCGAACCGTTAACCCAATCTGCATGAAACTTGGGATGTACTAGTTATAAATCGAAGTCTAATTCCTAGGTATTACAAAAACCGCGTGAATTTACGTCTAGTATGATTAAATAGATAATTTAATTTAAATATCCGAAATATCCCTTTATCAACAAGGAAAGAGGATCTTCAAAACGCCTGAACAGATCTTCATAAATTATAAGTAGAACCTTCTCGACCACGTCAGTTTTGGAACGAAAAAATCGCATCAAAATTGACCGGCCATATCCACAGAAAAGATATAGGTAGTCAACCGTGTGAGGCTGACAAAGCCACGGGTTTCCTCACGATGTTTTCCGTCACCGTTTAGAGCTCATACAAACATACATAATAAAACAAAAAAACTAATATAAGTAGTTATCGATACAAATGCAAACTTAATAAATAAAAACTCTCCTGACCTTGTTAGTAACTTCCTTATCCGCAAGAACCGTTAAGCCATGGCCACACTACTTTCGAGTGTTGTTCTAGTTTTTGGAGGGTAAAACTAAGTAAGGATAATAATTCGGGCACTGAAGCTTCCGTTTCTTAAGAAACTACGAACATCAAATGACGTCTGTAATCATAGGAGAGTGACTAACTGAGCTGATCTTTGTTAGCAACCAAAAGTAGGAGAGTAGAAAACTAATTAGTCACTCTCTCTCTCTTTTTGGGGATTATGTAATTCTAATGAAACTTGAGATTTCTCGTAAATAATAGTAAAATATATTCATTTCACGACTTCACATAACGACAAGAAAAACACGTAATAAAAATAAGATCACACATCATTTTCAAATCTCGAATACAACTAGAACGCACCCTAGCGACTAAAACAGTAACTAAAAATATTGGCATTCTCATAGGTCTTATTCTAAATCGGATGTTAAACTTTTTATAATATCTAATACTCCCACTAAAGTTTAACATTACTAAAACAAAACTACTTAACATGCAAAAATTGACTTCTCAGATATGCAAAAGAATGTGTGGGTAAGGCCTTAGTTAAAATATCTGCCAGCTGATTTTTACTCGGTATATACTCAATTTTAATTAAGCCCTGTTCCACCTTTTCTCTTACAAAATTGTATTTCACATCTATGTGCTTTGTTCTCTTATGATAAACAGGGTTATTTAAAAGTTTAATAGCACTCTGATTATCAACACATAATGTTACAGATTTATAATTTTCACCTAGTTCTGACAACAATTGTTTCAACCAAAGTATTTATTTTGATGCTTCGCAAGCAGCTACAAATTCTGCTTCTGTAGTGGAGAGAGCAATAGTCTTTTGTTTTTGACTACACCAAGTAATTGGTCCTCCATTCATTTGAAAAATATAACCTGAAGTAGATCTGCGAGTATCAAAATCTCCTGCAAAATCTGAATCTGAATACCCAATCAGATCATTGCTTTCTCCATACTTAATAAAATAATCTTTAGTATCAATTAAGTATCTTATTACACGCTTAACAGCATTAATATGCTGTTGACTAGGATTATTGACATATCTGCTCAAAACATTAACAGCAAATGCTATATCAGGTCTTGAAACTGAGCACAAAAATAACAAAGACCCAATAGCTTCTCTGTATGGATAGTTCGAAATGTTTTCATCTACATTCTTTGTGATGATAACATTTGCATCTGCTGGAGTACTTACAGGGTTTGCATTCTGCATAGAAAACCTTTCAATTATTTGTTTGATGTAATTTCTTTGACATATACAAATGCAATTATTTAACCTCTCTATTTCCATACCTACAAAACATTTTAAATTAAATTCCTTAATTTTAAATTCTTGATTTAAATAATCAATTATTTCTTTGATAATCTGCTTACTCTCAGATATTACCAATGCATCATCAACATAAAGTATTAGGAACACTTTAACTTCCCTAAACAATCCTATAAATAAACAGTTTTCAGCCTGTGATTGTATGAAACCATATTTCTTTAAAAATTCAGTAAATCTAACATTCCAACACCTAGATGCTTGTTTAAGTCCATACAATGACTTTTCCAACTTTAAAATACAATTACCTTTTACCTGTACACCCTCTGGTATATCTATGTATATGTTACGGGCAATGTGATAAATCCGGTCATTATGAATAATGACCGGTCCGTATGCATAATGACCGGGTCAATTGGGCAATGTGATAAAAACTGCATGATTAATCACTTTGCCCGGTCATTATGAATAATGACCACCCTATCTTGGGCAATGTAATAAATTAGATGAATTGCAGTGTTTTAATTGATTTACTACATTTCTGGCGCTTCGGCGGCCGCTACCGCGGCACGCTTCGCTCGCCTCGCGCGTAGTTTTTTACTAACCTAACATAACCTAACCTACAGATTTTAATCCAATTTATCACATTGCCCGGCTAGAAGTAGGGCACTATTCATACTGCCCGGTCTAAGTGATAAATTCAAGCCTTAATTTATTAAATGGACCACGGGCCGTCGGGCATTATGAATATGGACCGGTCAAAGTAATAAATTTATCAAACTGCCCGACGCTCTTGGTCATTATGCATAATGACCGGTCCATATGAATACTGCCCGATTAATCAAGTTGCCCGTAACATCTTCTTCAAGATAACCGTTAAGAAATGCAGTTTTTACATCAAATTGCTGAATTTCTAAATTATACTTTGCTGCAATAGAAAGAATAATTCTGATGGAATCATACCTGGTGGTTGGAGAGAAGGTCTCTTGGTAGTCAACGCCTTTTACCTGAGTAAAGCCTCGTGCACACAGACGAGCTTTGTAACGTGTTATCTGGCCATTCTCGTCCCTGTTAATCACAAAAACCCACTTAGTAGTAAGTGTCCTCTGACCTAAATTTTCAACTGTAGACCAAGTTTCATTTTCTTCTAATGCCATCAGTTCCTCTTGTATGGCCTTGGACCATTCCTCTTTTTGTGAACTTCTCATTGCTTCTTCGTATGTCTGTGGCAACGAGAACTCAGTGAGATTTGCCTCCAAGTTTATGTTTCTTCTCGGTCTCAGATTTACATGAACTGGTTCTGGACTTTCTACTTCTTGAGATGGCTCATAAGGCGGATCATCACTGTTACAACTCAACAAGCTGTCATCATTCTCCGTTGATGGACTGTCTATCAGTGTGACATCTTCCTCACTCACCACTTCGGATTCAGGATTACTTTCAGCAGTTACATTTTCTGTATTTTCTTTTCCTTCATCAAGAACAAATATTTGCACTATATTCTTTTTGATCTCTGAAACTTGATTCTCATCAAAGATTACATTTCTGGATACTTTCACTTGTTTTGTATTTGCATCATACATTCTGTAATTGGTATTATCATAACCAACAAGTATCATTTTCTCACTCTTTTTGTCTAGTTTTGTTCTCAACTGGTCAGGAACATGAACATATCCAGTACTGCCAAACACTTTCAGATGACCCAACTGAGGTTTCATTCCATTCCATAATTCATAAGGTGTCATATTAGGGGTCTGACTCGAAGAGGTTCTATTCAATATGTACACCGCACAGTTCACAGACTCAGCCCATAGGTTTAATGGAACATCTCTTGCATACAGCATAGAGCGAGCACTCTCTACAATTGTGCGTAGTTCTCTCTCAGCTCGTCCATTTTGTTCTGGGGTGTAAGGAGCGGTACGCTCATGAACTATACCTTCTTTATCCACATAGTCTTTGAAAGCTTTGCTTACATATTCTCCTCCGTTGTCTGTATGAAAAACTTTTACATTGTGGGCATACTTGTTTCTGATCATCGCATTATATTTCTTGAAAAATTCCAGAACATCACTCTTGTTCCTCATAAAATTTACATGCCTGTAGCTTGTAGCAGCATCTTTGAACAATACAAAATATCTCAGACCTTGAACAGATGCGTGACTCATTGGTCCGCAGACATCGCTGTATACTAAGTCTCCTGGCTGTAGTTCTCCTCTCATTGACTTCTGAAATGGAAAACGACACTGTTTTCCATATGCACATGCTTCGCAAACAAAATCACTCTGTTTATCATCAATTTTTAAGCCTTCAACAACATTATTAGTACTCATGTTCTTTATTTGTCTAAGGTTGATATGTCCCAGTCTCTCATGCCACTTTTTAATGTCAGTTTGATTACTTTGAACCACATTACAAGTGTCTGGAACAACTGTTTCAATCATTAGCTTATACAAGTTGTTTTCTGTGATTTTTGCGGTCATCACTACTTTATCCTCTTTGTATATTAAAGCATTTGGGTGTTTCTTGACAATAGTGTACCCTTTTCGTCCAATTACTCCTTCAGAAAACAGGTTTCTCTTTAAAGTAGGGACATACAAAACTCCTTGCAGTATACTGTACTCCCACTGTTCATCAATCCATCTGCGAATCATAACTTTTCCAATACCGCACACTTCTACGGTTTGTTTGTTTCCTAATGACAATGATTTGTGATTGCACTCCACAAGTTCTTCAAAAAATTCTTTCCTGAATGTAATATGAGCAGATGCACCGCTGTCTAAAATCCAGGTATTCTCTTCAACTTCATTCAAGTCGGTCTCTACATTGAACGCTAACATTGTCTCATTCTTTGATGGTTTCTTGCTTGTTTTCTTTGGAGCACGACATTCTCTTGCGAAGTGGCCACGTTTTCCACAGTTATAACATTCAAAACGATGTTTAGTGGTTTTGTTTTGACTCACACCACTGCCACTCGCACTCTGATTCTTTTTGTATTTGATACAAGAAGAGCTGTCACTTGTTCTTCGTCACTTGCCATAGTGGCTTCTTCATCCAACAAACGTGCAGTTAAATTCATGATAGTTTGCTGTTTAGGGTCCAATGACATCCATGCTTGGCGCAACGATCTGTACTTTGCAGGTAAAGTACCTAATATCTTTGTAATGATGGCCAACTCACTGACGCTTTCTCCACTATCTCGTAGTTGTTGTGCTAAGTTTTCAACCTTTGAGATGTGTTGTGCCACACTGTCAGTTAGACACATTTTATATTGATAGAAACGTTCTTGTATTAGCATCTTGTTCATTTCGCTTTTCTGTTCGTAGACAGTTTCTAACTTGTTCATTATTTCAAAAGCAGTTTCACAATTTTCAATCAGCGTGATCTGCTTGAGATCCATCGAAGAAGTTATTATGAACATTGCCATGCCATCCGGTTTGACCCATTCACTTGAGTCAATCTCCGGTTTTGGAATGGAAATATCGATTCCGTTTGCTTTCAATGCGCATTTTATTTGGAATTTCCACTGCCGAAAATTATTTCCATCAAACTTTTCAATATTCAAAGATCGCAACGTTTGCATCTTTGAGGCCATCGATCGTCTTTTTTTTTTACAACCAAGCAACCTTTTTTTACTTTTCTTTGCCGTTTTCTCTGTTCTTCAAGTTCCAGAGCTCCTGGGCCCATAACCTTTTTGGGGATTATGTAATTCTAATGAAACTTGAGATTTCTCGTAAATAATAGTAAAATATATTCATTTCACGACTTCACATAACGACAAGAAAAACACGTAATAAAAATAAGATCACACATCATTTTCAAATCTCGAATACAACTAGAACGCACCCTAGCGACTAAAACAGTAACTAAAAATATTGGCATTCTCATAGGTCTTATTCTAAATCGGATGTTAAACTTTTTATAATATCTTATAAGCCCCCTGATTGATTCTTCACGGTCTTGGTCGCGAAGGAACAGGAGTAGAATCACCTAGCTCTTAAGACGTTTCAAAGTGGTACACTTGTGATCTTATTGAATAAATGAATTTGACTTTTGACTTTTGACTATTGTCTATCTTTGGTAGCGACCAAAATCGCTCAAAAAAAAAATAATAAAAAATAATCTGTCAAATATGACAGTTTATTGACCACGCAAGTAGCTCTGTCACTCTAATCTCAACAAGACCTTACGCGACAAAAGATATCTACGCGATCGTTTTGACAGTTTGAGGCCAATCTGAGGCTTGAAACAAGTATAGACAATCAGCCTGCTGGTGTCAGACTTTTTAGACTGTCTTATAGTTGTCTTTAGCCTCTGTCATGGTAAGCCAGTCATATTCAATGTTGCATTGTTTGATATTTTAAAGTACATAAATACTCGTAAGTAGGAACCGAAATGACAAATAATGACATTAATTTCTTCTTTCTATAATATATTTTTATTTTAAACTGCAAGTGAAAACGTAGGATCGGAGGATCGAACAAACTGGTGATATAACGGTGACAGTTTTTCAAAGCTCATTGCTTAAGTGTCCAACTTAGGATTGATGTTAGCTCTTGAGAAATGATTTAAGCTTCAAGTTACTCAGCCTTTTTGTGACCCTTTTTGATGAAGCCCTCAAAGAAAACACATAAAAACGTTTGCCAAATTAGAATAAGTTGGTTATCTTGGTTGCTTAAGTTCTTTATGAACAAATTGATATTTCTTTATTAAGAAGGCAACAGGCACCGACTTGAAATCTGAGCAGAACATAGAATTAGTATAGCACTAGATTACCAGCTAGCGTGCTACCGAAAAGGATAAATAGTGGAGTGAATCTAATTGAATGGAGTTTCGTAGTATATATTTCGGAACATATATGTTCCGATCGAGAAAAAGGCGGCACGCGGTAAGGGACAAAAAGCTTTTTGTCTCTTTTTTTCAAAAGAATTTTGTATGTATCCTTCCCTGTTTTGTATGACTGAGAAGGAACGTGTCCAGCAGTCTAGCTATACTAAGTCTATGGAGCAGGATTTTTTTCTCATGAGAGAGAGAGAGAGTGAGTCAGTTCGATATACGCACGAAGTATTAACAACAACAAAGAGATTCCGTAAAACCAATATTATCTTGTATTTTATACCTTTTATCAGAACAAAAGGCCCACCCCAACTTTACCTATTATTATTATCCTAATCCAGTATTGGGCAAACCATTTTAATCCGGACGGTTCAATCCATTCTCGTCTCTCGTCATCACTGCGCATCGAAACGGCTAACTTCACGAATGCGCGGTCATAATTTGGGTCGGTGACTGCAAGTAGCTTTCTGGTGTTTTCTGGTAGTTTTCTGGTCTATCTTTAAAAAAAAAAACATATTTTATTAACGACTGTCTGCCCAAATGTTCTTGTCTATAAAATGTAAATCCGTTATTGTCTGTAAGTTTAATTTTGTAAGATCTTACTAAGTTTAAATAAGGGCTGTGGATTTTGTTAAATAAATAAATAAATAAGTAGCATTAACAGCTGAGCACTTATGTGCTTGTTAAATTATCGGTAGGTACTTGTCATTAAGGTTTTGTAGGGTACCAGTTTGTGCATGAGACCGAGACCGGCCAGAGACCGCCTGTTAAAATGAGAAGTACTGCGGGCTTAAGAAGGTCGCTATTGCAGAATCAAAATAGGAATTGTGTGAAAAGTGAAAAGAGACGGCATATAGTTCAATTCCTGTTGAGATTCTGCTTTAGCGACCTTTTTAAGCCCGGAGGTTAAACCGCCTTAAATAGTGAAAGAAAATATTGTCAGGAAAAAAGTAATCATACGTAACAGGCAAAAAAAACTGTAGGTAACACCCAAAAAATGTAGAAAAAGAATGAAATCAACACAAAAAACTGACTTTTGTGATACATTTTTATAAATTCGATCACTGGGCGTACGTCTTAAGCTTGCGCTGCTTGCAATTTGGGGAGAGAGTGAGGGGTGCGTATGCGTTCCTGTTGGCAGTATTCGTAAAGAACGGCAATGTCACATTTTTGAAATATAGCGGTGGCTCATTGCATCTGCCTGGTTCACAGGTGGACAACCCACCCTACGTCATTTTTTGCTATACAAGCCACACCAACATGCTACGTCTAATTTTTTCCAGTCCTATTATTTCATCCCCCAGTAGGTACAAGTTATTCTGTGTACAAGGTTCGTGAGCCTGTAATGTAAATTATGTTAGTATATTTGTATACTTTTAATAAATTACGGCACAGATTTCACGGTCGTTGGAGATTTTTCGTAGTAATTTACCTGACGTTTTGACCTGTAGGGTGACCAGGAGAAATGAAATGAAATTGAAATGAAATTCGTTTATTGAAAAAGGACAGCGTCTTAACAGTGTTGTTAATAATTAAACGAAACGTTTTGTGACGCTAATAATCAAACAAGGTTAATCGCGATCAGTTTCTCGTCACAAAAATGAATTGTAGGAAACAATTACCTCGAAATACATTGTATGAAAAATTACTTAAAATAAATTATTTTGTTACATTGGAATGCTTTTTTTTAATAAGCAAAATCAGGATTGTATCCTCATGGACAGAATCTCACATAATTACCTCTTTTTGTATTCATTTTAAGATCTCAAAGGATAGCTATACAAATTCAAAAAACATTTTGGCTAGTTCAAAACTTTTTACAAGTAGGTAGGATCCCACGACATTCTCTTAGTCATTTATTTTCCAAGATTATCGTTGCTTATAAAGTTTCCTGACAATATTTTCTTTCACTATTTAAGGCGGTTTAACCTCCGGGCTTAAAAAGGTCGCTAAAGCAGAATCTCAACAGGAATTGAACTATATGCCGTCTCTTTTCACTTTTCACACAATTCCTATTTTGATTCTGCAATAGCGACCTTCTTAAGCCCGCAGTACTTCTCATTTTAACAGGCGGTCTCTGGCCGGTCTCGGTCTCATGCACAAACTGGTACCCTACAAAACCTTAATGACAAGTACCTACCGATAATTTAACAAGCACATAAGTGCTCAGCTGTTAATGCTACTTATTTATTTATTTATTTAACAAAATCCACAGCCCTTATTTAAACTTAGTAAGATCTTACAAAATTAAACTTACAGACAATAACGGATTTACATTTTATAGACAAGAACATTTGGGCAGACAGTCGTTAATAAAATATGTTTTTTTTTTTTAAAGATAGACCAGAAAACTACCAGAAAACACCAGAAAGCTACTTGCAGTCACCGACCCAAATTATGACCGCGCATTCGTGAAGTTAGCCGTTTCGATGCGCAGTGATGACGAGAGACGAGAATGGATTGAACCGTCCGGATTAAAATGGTTTGCCCAATACTGGATTAGGATAATAATAATAGGTAAAGTTGGGGTGGGCCTTTTGTTCTGATAAAAGGTATAAAATACAAGATAATATTGGTTTTACGGAATCTCTTTGTTGTTGTTAATACTTCGTGCGTATATCGAACTGACTCACTCTCTCTCTCTCTCATGAGAAAAAAATCCTGCTCCATAGACTTAGTATAGCTAGACTGCTGGACACGTTCCTTCTCAGTCATACAAAACAGGGAAGGATACATACAAAAAGCTTTTTGTCTCTTTTTTTCAAAAGAATTTTGTATGTATCCTTCCCTGTTTTGTATGACTGAGAAGGAACGTGTCCAGCAGTCTAGCTATACTAAGTCTATGGAGCAGGATTTTTTTCTCATGAGAGAGAGAGAGAGTGAGTCAGTTCGATATACGCACGAAGTATTAACAACAACAAAGAGATTCCGTAAAACCAATATTATCTTGTATTTTATACCTTTTATCAGAACAAAAGGCCCACCCCAACTTTACCTATTATTATTATCCTAATCCAGTATTGGGCAAACCATTTTAATCCGGACGGTTCAATCCATTCTCGTCTCTCGTCATCACTGCGCATCGAAACGGCTAACTTCACGAATGCGCGGTCATAATTTGGGTCGGTGACTGCAAGTAGCTTTCTGGTGTTTTCTGGTAGTTTTCTGGTCTATCTTTAAAAAAAAAAAACATATTTTATTAACGACTGTCTGCCCAAATGTTCTTGTCTATAAAATGTAAATCCGTTATTGTCTGTAAGTTTAATTTTGTAAGATCTTACTAAGTTTAAATAAGGGCTGTGGATTTTGTTAAATAAATAAATAAATAAGTAGCATTAACAGCTGAGCACTTATGTGCTTGTTAAATTATCGGTAGGTACTTGTCATTAAGGTTTTGTAGGGTACCAGTTTGTGCATGAGACCGAGACCGGCCAGAGACCGCCTGTTAAAATGAGAAGTACTGCGGGCTTAAGAAGGTCGCTATTGCAGAATCAAAATAGGAATTGTGTGAAAAGTGAAAAGAGACGGCATATAGTTCAATTCCTGTTGAGATTCTGCTTTAGCGACCTTTTTAAGCCCGGAGGTTAAACCGCCTTAAATAGTGAAAGAAAATATTGTCAGGAAACTTTATAAGCAACGATAATCTTGGAAAATAAATGACTAAGAGAATGTCGTGGGATCCTACCTACTTGTAAAAAGTTTTGAACTAGCCAAAATGTTTTTTGAATTTGTATAGCTATCCTTTGAGATCTTAAAATGAATACAAAAAGAGGTAATTATGTGAGATTCTGTCCATGAGGATACAATCCTGATTTTGCTTATTAAAAAAAAGCATTCCAATGTAACAAAATAATTTATTTTAAGTAATTTTTCATACAATGTATTTCGAGGTAATTGTTTCCTACAATTCATTTTTGTGACGAGAAACTGATCGCGATTAACCTTGTTTGATTATTAGCGTCACAAAACGTTTCGTTTAATTATTAACAACACTGTTAAGACGCTGTCCTTTTTCAATAAACGAATTTCATTTCAATTTCATTTCATTTCTCCTGGTCACCCTACAGGTCAAAACGTCAGGTAAATTACTACGAAAAATCTCCAACGACCGTGAAATCTGTGCCGTAATTTATTAAAAGTATACAAATATACTAACATAATTTACATTACAGGCTCACGAACCTTGTACACAGAATAACTTGTACCTACTGGGGGATGAAATAATAGGACTGGAAAAAATTAGACGTAGCATGTTGGTGTGGCTTGTATAGCAAAAAATGACGTAGGGTGGGTTGTCCACCTGTGAACCAGGCAGATGCAATGAGCCACCGCTATATTTCAAAAATGTGACATTGCCGTTCTTTACGAATACTGCCAACAGGAACGCATACGCACCCCTCACTCTCTCCCCAAATTGCAAGCAGCGCAAGCTTAAGACGTACGCCCAGTGATCGAATTTATAAAAATGTATCACAAAAGTCAGTTTTTTGTGTTGATTTCATTCTTTTTCTACATTTTTTGGGTGTTACCTACAGTTTTTTTTGCCTGTTACGTATGATTACACATACATAACGTTGTAAATTACACTATAGTTAGTTTGCTGTATCATCATTTACCAGGTGAAATTCTGAGATTTGTTTTGTCAATGGGGTGTGTCCAGCAATGAGCCATGACATAGTGTCCTGCATTGAACCATAGTTATCACATACATTTTCCCAGTCCGAGCTGCCCTACCCTTCATATACGTTGAGTAACTGAACCACCTACTTATTACAACTAGATTTGTATGATAACCTACTTATAATTAGTATTATGATAAAAAAAACATGTTGCTTGATGTCAATACATAGATTTTATTAAGACTAAGATACTCAAGCCTAAATATAATTAACAGTACCTCTAACGGCTTATATTTCATAGTTAGTAATAATTTTGCTGATAGGTAATAATAATAAAGTAAAAACATTGCCCTTTCTCTTGGTAAATAGATGGTTCATTGCAGAATTCGGTCTGGTTCAATGCGTACCACCCGTGTTACGCAATGAACCAATTCTCATTTTTTGCTAAATCTGTATTTCTAAGAAATCTAAAGATTATATGAATAAACTAATAATGCACAATCTTAGCCAGATTAATCACCTTACTTCACGCCAAATCTTAGGTCCGTAAGTCAAAAAATGTAAAAGATATGGACGTTTGAATTTTACCTGGTTCATTGCTGGACAACCCACCCTAATTGTGCGTAGTTACGCACAATTATGTCACTTCTTAAGGCGGGAATACACATACCAGTAAATCGGGAACCTGGCGTGAAAGTTTCTGGCATGTACGAGTAACTAGCACACTGCGGATACATTTGCAAGTAATACTGGCATGCAAGTTTTGCCCTTGCATGCACCTTAGCTACTGGCATGCCCGTAGCTATCGCGTCTGTTCACACGTGCTAGGTTGGCAACCCCCCCGCGACCCCTCCCTCAACGGGCATGCAAGTAAATCAAAAATGTAGTGCTAGCTACATGTATGCCAGTTATCGTATACAAAATGACAGTAGCGCTGGCACGTGCAAGAAGCTGATATGCTAGTGTGCAAGCTGCGGGCATGTGTATGTAGCTTTAGCTCTTGACAAGATAGTCAAATGTAATCTGCATTTACACTTTATTCGACTGCATTCGATTCGAAGATCTTCCAAAAGTGACGTTTTATGCAAAGTGTGAATCGCCTTGCTGGCTGGCGAGAAAGGGTCAATTTAAGCCTAATTTTGTTTCGAATGAAACATTTTTCTTCGCCTTCGAATAATTAAAATGATTGTCTGTAAAGTCGGTTTACGGACGATAATTTTACGTGATAACGACATAAGAAAACATTGATGAACGATCGTGCCTCTCTATCGCTTGTTCCGCGCTCTCGCTTGCACGCTAGGCTTAGACGGAACGTGACAAGGACGTGCGAGCAGCCAGCGTTCATCAATTTATAAGATGTTAAGCCTTGACCAAACCAGAGCGTCCGCGGTGGCGTGCAAGGTGGCGATCAGTTGTTGTCAATTCAGAAGACGCATCGTGATACCGATGATGACAATTGGTGTCACGATGCGTTCTCTGATTGGACAAAAACTGATCACCACCTTGCACGCCACCGCGGACGCTCTGGTTTGGTCAAGCCTTTACTCGTATCACGACAAAAATTCAAGATTACAAACTCTCCAACCGATAATTGAAAAAAAAAACATACATACAGCCGAACATAGAACCTCCTCCTTTTTGGAAGTCGGTTAAAAAGTAATTTAAGTACCTAGGTACAGAAAGCGTCATTAATTGGTATCCCCCTAGTAAGAGGTCGGTTTGCAAGCTGTTGATCTCAACTTTTGTAAAAACTTTTACATCCTTGCTTACTTGTGGATATCTAATTTCGCTCGAGTACGAGCCGATGCAATAGCGGTTATAATACCCGACTGAAATCCAAGGTTGAAATGAAAAGAGTTCGTGTTCAAATCAATAGGGGGATACCGATTGATGACGCTGACTGTACCTACTTACTTAGGTACTTAAGTTATCGGATTTTCAAAATTCCGTCACCGTTCTCACACTATCAATTTCTAAGAAACCCGAGCCGAAATTATTTGGGGTCAAGTAAATTTGTGGTCCCATGCTATCAGGGAAATCGTAAGTTTCGCTACTTCGTGACGCTGACGAACTTTTTTAATTTGCAGAAGTGGACAAAATCGTGGAGCTGACGTCATCAATCTGTGGCAGAGAATATACAGTAGTTGGTACTGGAATTTTCACTTCGAATGTTGGAAGTTGAAACTAGATTTTACAAAAACCGGTCAAGCGCGTAAAGATATAAAAAAAATACGAATTATGTAAAAAGTTCGTTGATTTAGAATTAGATAGATAGATAAACTCTTTATTGTTACACCAAATTATGTAGGTACCTAACTAGAAAGACTTAAAGACTAATACATGGTGGCACAATGGGCGGCCTTATCGCTCAAAGCGATTTCTTCCAGGCAACCTTTGGACGGACTGTATTAGATACCAACAATATTTTTATTCACCCGGAAAATCTTCATTTGGGTAGGAGTTCACTAACTGCTCATTCATAAATTAGGACTCTGTCTCGCTCTTTGGCCTAAGAATTGCGTATTGTGCATCCTACTTTTACTGAGGCTAACTGTTGCTAACTTCAGATAGTTAGCCTCGGTAAAAGTAAGATGCACTATAAACTTAGGCTTTTACATCTGCATACTAGATGTTTTATACAGTGTCAGGAGGCAATCTTTGCCTTCACTTATCGAGACGCTGTAGTGCTATGGACAATGTTGAGATGGAATTCGTATAAGTCAATACGTACGGAGCTGACTAAGCCGCGAGTTTTCTCACGATGTTTTCGTTCACCGTTTAGAGCTCGTGTTAATAAATTTTTCGAAATTAAAAATCCACTGATGCACGGCCAAGATTCGAACCCACGACCTTCGAAAGGTACTATCCCATCGACCAACACTCTACATTTGGGAGTGACAGAGGCTAGTCCCTCTGAGGACCCAAGCTTTAGTATAATCGTTCCGCTATTTATGTTTTGTGATGGTTTTTTTACGGGCTTTAAATGGTTATAGATGAGAGAAAATTTAGAAGACATTTTGTTTTGATTAGATCTTGGCTTTTTTGGTTTGTTCTTTGTTTGGTGATCTTTGTTTAGCTTATAGTCAGATAGACAAGATTACGGTGTATCCTTAGGCAAAATAGACATTTTTTTAAAAGGTTTGCGATTGACAACACTGCCTGTAACAAGCAACAGTATGGTCTAAGATGGAACACGCTCATAGAAGGATCGTAGTTAGAGACACGTCTGAATGTACAATGGATGTATGTATAGGGTTGCCTAATATTTTTCCAACGTCAGAAGCCCGGGTTAACTATTTTTCTTTTTAATTAAAAATCTGGTGATGAAATCTAGAACTTTCAAATCAAAAGTCAAAGCTTAAGGCACTCTCCCACTTGGCCAATACGGCTCTTATTTAATAATCTAGAACAAATGTAAAAACCTTAGACAATAAGGTAACACTAATATTATAAATGCGAAAGATTGGATGTTTCGATGGATGGATGGATGTATGATTGTTCCTCTATAACTCGACAACCACTGAACCGATTTGTCTGAATAGTTAGATAATGACCGGGAGTAGGATATAGACTACTTTTTGACACTTGACGAAATCTCTATGCAAAAGCGGCGTCTAACTACCTATTTACACAGATACTACACAATGTAATTTTTGTACACGCGCAATTGTGTGCGTAAAGGTTGTCACCGCATGAATAATTATTGTACACTGTGGTCTCGGTCTCGTCGTGTTTGCGCGTGTGGCGCGTCCCTAGCTCAAAGTCAGCCCCTCGCCAGCTCAAATTCGGTCGCGCGGTGAGGAAGCCCCGATTGGTGGGGGGGACAGTGGCCATTCTATACGTAGTATTATTATCTATTCTATGGTCCGGCACGTGAGCGAAGCCGCGGGCGTTCTCTAGTAAGGTTATATAATTAAGTCTGCGTATACCCTACGGATGTTGATTATGTCTATTTTTTGTCGGCGTCCATTACAGATACAATAGGAATTCCCTTGATGAGCGACAACGATCTACAAGAGGGGGAGGAGGCAAATTAGAAGGAAACAAAGAAAATTAATAATAACATCTAGGTCAAGAAAAATGAAGCCATTTTCTTTGAGGACAACTGCTTTTGCATTAGAATGTAGTCAAGTCATTATTAATATTCATACGAAAAGAAAGAAAGAAAGAAAGAATATAGTTTATTGACAACACACACAGAAGACAGACGACATATTCATACGAATATCTGTCCTAGATCGTGTACTACTAAGGTAGCAGACAAGCATACGGCCCACCTTATGGTAAGCAGTTACCGTAGCCTATGGACGCCTGCGACACCAGAGGAGTCACACTCGCACTGCTGACCCTTTAAAATTTCAAAACGCTCTTTTTGAAGAACCCCATACTGTAGTAACTGGGAGAACCGCAGCAGGTAGATCATTCCACAACCCAGTTCGCGGGAGGAAATTCCTCAGGAACCGCACCGTACGTGACCACATTGGCTTCAAGGTGTAAGGATCCCCTGCCGATTTCGATGGTAGAATGGAGCTACAGGCACCATTTTAAATAGCTCCTCAGAACACAACCCATAGTACAATCATAGTAAGGAAGCGCTCGTGGCGTAGCTTGCTTGGACGTTCTTGATTGATCGTTGAAGTTAAGCAGCTTTGTGCGCGGTCACTCTTGGGATGAGTGACCGCAAGTGGTATTACGAGCTGAGCGCTTCTGTGCTTCGGAGGGCACGTTAATTGTCGGTCCCGGCTTTTAAGTCGCTAAGCCATGACGGAGGCTTTTAGGCGGCCTAAAAACTCCGTCACCAGAGTTGGCCAGTTGCTCATACGAAAGAAGAAGAAGTAAGGTGCTGTGTTTAGTGCTGTGTTTTTATGTTTATTGTGTACAATAAAGTGATAATCTATCTATCTATCTATCTATCTATCTACAATCTGTCCTATTGTCTTCATTACCACATCCAAACTCAGTTTCTTCATCAAAGCATTCATTAACTCAGGAGCAGTTTAATTCTCGTCAGTGAAGTTAATGAGACGGCACACTTTTTAATGTAACGCCTTCATTTAGTCTTGGCTTTATTTATTTTGCGCCTTTATTGGATAATTGCGAAGGTTTTTTGTAATAATTATTTTTGAATTCTTATGAAAGGGAGCTTGCAACCTGAAAAAAACTAAAAACCGATTTCACTTTTAGATTTTTTTGACGATTACATGTGAAAGGATTGACTACTGTTTTGACAAGTGATAGGAGGGAATGGAAGAGGAGACCATGGTTGTGCCGACCCCACCTAGTGGGAAAAGGGCAAGGAAATGATGATGATTTTTTTTGACGGTTTGGTTAAGTTCTTCGATGTTTTTCTTTCTTATGGTCACGTATAGAGTTTGCCTTATTTAAAAAAAATCGGTCTACAACTGGCGGAGAAATAGGTGAACATCCGTACCCATATTATAAATGTGAAAGTGTGTTTATTTGTTTGTTTATTTGTCCTGCTTTCACGTCAAAAGAAAGCGACGGATTGACGTGATTTTTTGTGAAGATAGCTGGAGGGCTGGAGATTAACATAGGCTAATTTTTATCCGGTTACCACGCGAGCGAAGCCGCGGGCAGCAGCTAGTACATTATGATTATAACAAACAAACTGACGAACATAAGCTTAACTAGATCAACGTGTTTATTCGATACCCCGAATTAAGGGTAACATCACAATTATCTTAAAAATTGTGATATTACCCTAAATTCGGGGTAATATCACAATTATCTCAAAAACTATAAAACCACCAAACCCGAAACCACTGCTGATATAAGAACCCATTGCCGAAACAAGGCCAAAGTGATTGTTTCCCTAATTTAATTTACCTACCCCCCATTAGGGGTGTAATAACAGTGTTGTAAAATATAACGACGCCACGTGTGATGGGGATTTAAAAAGTTAGCTTCGTTGGCAAAATGACTTTTTATTTCGCCATTTTGTGTAAAAATATTGTTGAGTCTCTGGTTTTTTCGTTTCTATATCAAACGGTAAAAAAATATCGTGTGGAAAGTTAGAATAGTATTTATAATATCTGTAACCGATAGATACATACCTAGTCATCCCATAAACATAGTGTGAGCAGAGTATATTGCGTTATCACTCGCACTTTTACAGGTTTACGACAATGCTTAGTACTTACAGGCAGCACTTACTTCTCAGCTTGGGCTATCTACATTAAAAAACCCGTTGAAATAAAATTAAAATATTAATACAAGCCTTGTTAAATTCGCCTTAAAATAAATTTAAATTCAGTTCACGGCTTTGTTTTATTTCTTTCTGTATTAAGCCCTGGGCCATTGAATACCAAATACAATTGTTAATGAAAACGGACTTTGATGTTGACGCGTTTTAAGCGGTTATTTGCAAGCCTTAGTAAGCTTAAAGCTTTTCGTTAATACTATGTTTTTGGAGTTCAGTGCTCTAAAGGAAAAACTGAAGCATTTTATGCCGCGTTTTCACTAGGCGAAATGTCGCAAAACTTATCGCTCGATGTCTCTGCAAAATGTTGTGGGACAATATCCCACGACATAATTATGACTTGTTCACATTGGCCAGATGTCGCCCGAAGAGTACTTGCATTTGTGTACTGCCATTTTTAACCGACTTCCAAAAAGGAGGAGGTTCTCAAGTCGACTGTATGTTTTTTTAGAACACAAAGCGACACACGTTCTCACTACCTACTCAAAACCTGTCCGGCGACTTTCGAGGGACATGAAGGTCGCGCGTGTCGACGCTCGCAGACCGTCGACTAGCGACAGGTGGCGCGACCCGTAATGTTCCAAGCGACCTCGGGCTACATTGCGCGGGACACCTGAATTTCGATGCAGATTCGCAGAACAAAATGTCCCCTAGTGAAAACGCGGCTTGATCACTTTGATTTCCATCTACCTGTCTGTCAAGATCATATTTTTTTCTCAAGAATGAGAGAGGAAATTATAAATTGTTTTTTATCCCTAATCTATATTTAGTAGGTAAGTGTACTATCAAAAATCTGTCTTGCGATTCGACACGGAAATATTGTGTAGTGTACCTTATTTTTTACCTACTTCAAAAAAGAGGAGGATCTCAATTCTCTTGTTTTTTTAATGTTTGCTACCTCAGAGCTCCTTCAAGAAATAGGAATTTTCGATTTTTTTTTTGAAAATCATATTTTATTTTAAATGGTTAGGTTCAGTATACTTCCAGATTGGTACCATTTTGAAAACCCAGTTTTGAAAATGTGATTCATGAGAAACTGAAAAAAACTTCTTAAATTATGTACTATAGGCAAACAATATAGCAATTTTTCATTGGGCATACTTTCTTAACGAGACAGATTTTCAGCATCATTTATTTAGGTAGTGTCCTTACGATGTTTTCCTTCACCGTTTTACTGTAAAAATAAACTGGGATCAGGCAGTCTCGCGTGGATTCCATTAGGGCGAGGCGCCCGAATTGCATCTAAGCTGCACTATAGCCGCTATATTATAGCCACTATATCATAGCGGGTATGGGATAAGTTGTACAAAAATGGCGAAAATCTATACCAAATCAAAACGTCAACTATTTCGTTTTGTTTCATAATCTACTAATGACCAATGTTTGGTTACTCTGTTGTGATGACGTTTTCAAATAAATTACCAATGAGGTTTTGCAAATTACTGTCATTTTGGAGAACGAAATAAAACGCAGCGGCAATGATACCGGAATGGTTGACGTTGTAAATTAGAAGAATTGAGATTGAGATCGAATTGAAACTTATCAATTCGATTGTTTGTGTGTTTTCTCTTTTCTTTGTTATTATAACTATTTCTTTCTTCTTTTCCTATCTATTTCTATTTCTATTAGGTATATTACCTACCAGGGACCCTAGCCATATTACACTATCTACCGTCGCGATCGCTGTAGAACACTTCAAAATGTATAGGAATTGACGTTCTGACCACGTGACTCATCACCTTTAAACATCAATTCCTATACGTTTTGAAGTGTTCTACAGCGATCGCGACGATAGATACTGTAATATGGCTAGGGGGCTGTTTATTTATTTACCTGCCTATCATTTGTTTATGTAGTTAGCTATTTTCTTGTCCACCAAATCAACGTTTTCTATTCTATTGTATTCTAAAAATTTTAAGTAGAAGAAGAGTTACTTAAGTTTTCCATTCTATTCTATAAACCTTTTAGGAAGAGAAGAATTACGAACACACAAACACATTAATTTCTTATTTAAAAATATTATGTTGTGTTATATTTTTTGTATGCCCATTACAATTTTTTGATTTAAAACGCTCATTTACGCTGGTTTATAATAAGAATATTATAGCCATTTGCTTAAATAAAAAATTAGATTGGAAATAAAGTATTGTTAATAGATTTTAGAGACCACTTTTTTAAATCGCTTTGGATCGTAACTTGTGTACAGTAACCCTAACTAAGTGGGGTGGTTATTGGACAAACCAAAATGCAATATTTAGCTTAAAAGCTTATTATCAATAATTCTTTTTGTTTCTGATTTGAAAAATTACTTTTTGTGTACTTTTCCGATTGGTGCCACAAAAATTTGGTGATGATCTGTCGAGGATCTTCAGAGTTATGAACAGAAATGCATCTCGAGAGTGCAGAAAATTGCTCAGCTTATAACATTGAAGTCGGTTTTTATATATTTTTAATTTAGCCCTTGTTATTATTAAATATAGAAGAAAACATTACATAATAATCAAAAAAATAACATTCAGTAAAACCACATTTATCATTTTATATTAAAGCATCATTTAAGGACAAATCGTAGAATGAAAACCGCATTTGTGGACAAACGGCTTAATAAACGGCGTAGACCCTCTACGAAGCTACGGCGTAGAGGCTTGGAAACAAGTTGGGTTTGTATGGAGAAGACTTTTTTCAATTTTAATTACGTCTTCTGTTTTATATATTTTCTTCTAAATGTGGACTTGTATTAAACATTACGATATTTTGGATATTATCTCATTTGACTGGCCACTTAACTCGGTAGTAGCTCTGCCTTCAGCGCTGTAGGTCGTGGATTCGATTCCCACCCAGGACAAATATTAGTGTGATGAACATAGATTGTTCTTTGTCTGGGAGTTCAAAAATATAAACAGTACCTATGTATTTAAAAAAAATATAAAGCTATCAGTTATCTGGTTCCCATGGTACAAGCTTTGCTTATGGCGCTGTGTGAAAAATGTCCACCAATATTTATTTATCTAAATCTTGAATGCTGAAGCGGTACGAAGTTCAGAAAGTATTAATAATTAAAGTAAGTTCAGAAAGGGGTAGTTCCCATCTGATCATAATGATCCGATTGGGTATTAAACCTGGTCAGAAAGTATTAATAATTTAGTTTAAAAAAGTCTCCTCCACACTAACTGAACGTACATTAGTACATTCTACCTTTATGCAGTGGAAAAAATCAAATAAACCTTTGTTCCATGTAAGTGGCTTGCTAGTTATCTAGCTCCTGTGTTTCAGCTTCGTAACAAAGAGAAATAGGAATAAAGTTCTAGTACTAGGTCTAAAAAGTTAGGTCTCTAATGATTTCGTGAAAAAAAATAACTACTTAATCCAATCACACTAATATTATAAATGCGAAAGTTTGGATGTTTGGATCCACACATCCAATCTCTCAATTTTAAAATACTAGCTGGCGCCCGCGGCTTCGCTCGCGTGATACCTGGATAAAAGGCCTATATCCTAGTCCCGGTCATTATCACACTAATCTATATATATTTTAAATTTCAGCTAAATCGGTTCAGTGGTTGTCGAGTTATAGAGGAACAAACATACATCCATCAATCCATGCAAACATCCACACTTTCGCTTTTAAAATACATACATACATAAAATCACGCCTCTTTCCCATCATAGGGGTAGGCACCACAGATCTCCACTTGCTACGATCCAGACACACTTCTTTCGCTTCATTCACACTCATCACATTCTTCATGCCAGCTCGTCGGGTACTCTTGACCTTTTAAAATATTAGTGTGATAGTGTAATTTAATTTCTCCACAGAGTTATAAACGTTAGCTTACTTAACGTATTCTATTGGTTATATGAAGACGAATCCACAAAAGCTAAAAAAATGTGTTGACAAAGCTTCCTTTTGTGGCCGTCCAATTACGAGCTACAAAACATGGCCGTATTGAACTAGGTCGAGCCGTGTCATTCAAAGGACGATTTTTATTTGTGCAAAAAGCTATATACTCGGGCATTCCAACAGTACTGCCGGCGTACCACCAACTCTTACAGCAATGTCAAAACAGTCCTGCTTCGACTCAATGACTTGACAATTGACACTGCACGTATGTCGGTCCCGGCTTTTAAGTCGTTAAGCCATGACGGAGGCCTTTAGGCGGCCTAAAAACTCCGTCACCAGAGCTGGCCACTTGCTCATACGAACTTACTTACTTACTGCACGATGAGACGTTACCAAAACATTCCTGCGTTAGGCTTACCTACTTTAATCTTACCTTAGTCTTATCTAAGTACGGAGTCAGAGTAAGGCTGGTTTTACTGTCACTCGTACCGTCAGTGCTGATAGGCGAGTGATCTTTATTACAATGAAATAAGGATACTGATTGTCCAGCACTGACGAGAGCAACCAGCGTAGACATTTCTGCTAAACAATCAGTATCCTTATTTCATTGTAATAAAGATCACTCGCCTATCAGCGCTGACGGTGAGCGTGAGACTAAAATCAGCCTTGGCCATGTTGGCCGAGCGAGATGGTGTCTCGATGCCCGAAGGCCGTGGGTTCTAATCCTGGATGAGCATCAATGAATTTTTGGGTTTGAAAAACACGGGCTCTAAACGGTGAAGGAGAACATAAGCGTCATCTAGCCCCAAACTAAGCAAAGCTTGTACTATGGGAACCAGATAACTGATAGAATACTTATATACTTTTTGTAAATACATACTTAGGTAGGTATTTAATTTTATAACACCCAGACACAGAACAAACATCTATATTCATCAAACAAATGTTTGTCCTGGGTGGGAATCGAACTCACGACCTACAGCGCAGAAGGCAGAGCTACTATCAACTGAGCTAAGAGTCTAAGAATAGGACACAGGTTACTTTGCTGAGCTAAGAGGCTAATCTAAGAGTCTAAGAATAGGACACAGGTTTCTTATCCGGGTACCATGCGAGCGAAGCGGCGGGCAGAAGCTAGTAGTAATTTATGCGCAAAACCACTAGACAACTATTAAAAGCTTCTAAAATCAATTTACTTATCTTTCAGATCTAGCGAATGCTTTTAGTCATGAGTATCGTATCATATTTCAAAGAAAGATTTAGTTTACTAGCATTTGTCTGCAACTTTACTTGCGTTTTGCCAAATTTCAGGATATTTTAGGCCCCTTAAGATCTCCGAAAAGGAATGAACCTATTTTTGATATTAAATATCCCAAAAAAAATACGATGCATCATTAGGTTTTTTAATTATTTTTGGCCTACGAATTGCTTATTGTGCATCTTATTTTTTTTCTTCCTACATTTGACTGAAGTTAGCGACTTCCCTAAGTTAGTATATTAAAAGCATTTACTGCAAAAAAAGATGTGCAAATATTTGCACAATAACGAAGACCTAAAAACTCCGTCACTAGAGTTGGCCACTTGCTCTGCTCATACGAATGTTCTTAGGTACAGTCAGCGTCATCAATCGGTATCCCCCTATTGATTTTAACAAGGATCCTTTTCATTTCAACTTTGGATTTCAGTCGGATTTGCTAGTATACTTATGGATATCTAATTTCGCTCGAGTTCCTATACTAGCAAATCCGACTGAAATCCAAAGTTGAAATGAAAAGGTCCTTGTTAAAATCAATAGGGGGATACCGATTGATGACGCTGACTGTACTTACTCCTTACCTACTCCTTCCTATCCTACGTCCATCCATCAATACCTTTTGGCATAGCGATATACATATTTATGGACAGACAGACTTTTATGCATAAGTATTCATTATTTGCTCATTCACGCGAGCAAATATCCGATTTATATAAAAATGGGTTGAAAGATATTTCATCCATTCTCATATCGACATCTTGTCTAGATACAGGCTTCTATACAGGCAAAGTCAGCTACTAAAATAATAGAAAATTTACTAAAATCAGTTTTGTCTCAAAAAATATCTGCGAAAGCACTTTTTCGTCAAGTTCTGTGTCCGTAATATCATCTAAAAGTGGTGTTTGGTTTTACTAAATCGTGTGCAAGAACTGTGTAACTGTGCCAATCGAAAACTGTGCAGTTACTCATGACTGAAAGTTTTTAATCAAGGACTGTGTTAATCAAAACTGTGCATTTATTTTTGACTGAAAAGTCGAAGTGAAAATGTCGAAACTCACTCTTCTAGTCAGTTTCATGCTTATAGGAATGCTATACGCACTTAGTATGTCATGCAACGCGTGCGGGAAAGAGTGCGCATCATCTTGTGGCTCACGTCGCTTCAGAGCATGCTGCTTCAACTACCTAAGGAAGAAGCGAGACGACACTATTTCTCACAGCGCAATTGAAAATCAAGAGCATACTCCGATGTTCGTATTAGTGCCGGACTGGAGTGTGTCAAATGATAAGGTTTATTCTGATGATGATGTGGTTGAGAATCGACTGGCTTGATTTTACTTATGGATCTTTCGAATGATTTTTAGACGACTTTACAACTATGGAAAATTATTTACTGTCTATTGTTATTAAATGAAAAAAATCGCCAAAATATAGAAAGGAAAAGAGAACTCATATATATTTTTTTGTCAAAAAGTTACTTATTGGGTAAGAAAATAACAAAGTTTATAGAAAAATAGAAATTACGTATACCTACCTATTTTACTAATACTTACAGAATTGTATCACTGTTATCTTCCAATGAATAGATTGACTAGAGCACTTCAAATGTACAATTTTTGCTTAATTCGTTACATGTGATATTATGAAATTTGTTTGTATGACATAATTTGTTAAAATTAAATAATGTATTTTAAAACAATTATTTTACTGTCCATTAGTCGTTATCATATTAAATGTTTCTATACTAGGTATATCTTATGTTATAGAGTATTTTCTCCGTTATTATCTTATTATTATGTACACAGAAAACTCTTACAAAAGACCTGGGCGTCGATTCTCGTACCGAACTTTTTATCAACCTCAACCAAAACCTCAACTAAAGCGACTGTTTCCATGACTACTAATAACAAACGACTCAGTTGTGGTGAGGTTTTGAACTTTGGCAGAACAAATTTTTGAAAAGCTATTCTACTATTTCACCAAATGGCTGACATTTAAGAGATCGAACCAAACCAAAGCGGTTGTCATCTAGTAGAATACAGGCCCTGGTTATACCGAGTCACGACGCGGCTAATGAAAACAACGTATTTACATACTGCTATCACCCAGCATGCATAGAATGTAAGCTATATTTTCACAAAGTAATGGTGTGTCCTTGCAGCTCAGTTGGTATGTGTATGGAATAAAAGAGACCGTGCGACCGAATCAGTGACCTCTGGTTCGAATCTCGAAAAATACAAAAAGTGATAAAAAAGTTTTACCTAAAACCCGGTAAGCAGAATATTAAACTGTTTCAATTGAAATTATAAACAAGACTGTGTGATAGAATAGAATAGAAATCGTTTATTCTGTGTATACCTAAGTACTAAATAACAATTTCGAAAAAAACAAAATTGAATGATGACTGTAAGTAAACATTTTCTAAGATCTTTTCGAGAATTCAGATTCTTTGAAGATGTCGAATAATAAAAAAATGTAGATCTTAACAATAGCGTCACCTACTTACTATCAGATGAAATTATAGCTAAGAACAAACCAGATGACCCTGTCAATACAAAAATAAATCATCAAAATAAAAATAGCGGTTGGAAGAGAAAAATCAAAAAATCAAAATCAAATATCATTTATTCAGTAGGACCGTTATGACCACTTTGAAACGTCTTAAGAGCTAGGTGATTCTACTCCTGTTCTTTCGCGACCAACACCGTGAAGAATCAGGGCAACAAACACAATATGGGGCCTAGCTTTCTTTTCGGTGATCCAGAAGAATTACGATGGAAGGTGCTCTATTAGAGAATCTATACTTTTGGCTCGCTGGGTCCTATACCACCAGTTACTCGCTAATAGATCACCACCTTTAAAGTTTTTAGGGTCAACAACCATTAGGTCAAGGTCAACCAATAATAATACCATTAACAAAAAAATACACAAAAAACACAAACAAATATGATAAAAACTGAATAAATATAAAAACCAATGTCAACACAATAAATAGAAGATTATCCCGCTTATCTCAATATAACGCTCATTCCAAAACAGTAAATATCACACTTAAATTTTATTTTCCATGAACGAATACAAAATCGCAACTTTCTTTGTGAATATCGTCACGTATAATATTGTAGCATAAATAATATTGCAATAATTCTGTAGTGTTTCAATGTGAACGTGTATTGAAAAGGGGTCATTCACACTAGTATATATAGTACCTTTAATAAAAGAACCAGACGCTAAATTAAAAATTAAAAAACCGACTTCAATGTTATAAGCTGAGCAATTTTCTGCACTTTCGAGGGGCATTTCTGTACATAACTCTGAAGATCCACGACTCCACCAAAAGAGATGGCCGATTCCTTGAATAAATTTGCCCCACAGATGCCAACAGGAAAGAATGCTTGCGTCATGACCAAATTGGGATTTTTGGGTTTGTTTTTTTATTTTATAATGAGACTCCATTCATCTTTTTCCTCTAAAAAGTGGGATTTAAAAGTTATTTAATTATAAAGCAGCAGGCTATGACGCCCAGCATGAACGGAGAACCTAGGAAACTATATTTTTAAGGTTCCTATAGTAAAAGCTTTGCTTACTTGGGGATAGATGGCGCTGTGTGAACATTTACTTTTTCATTATTATAATTAGGACTAGCAGAATTTTAAGTGAAGTAGGTATAGAAAATAAATGACGCACACAGGTGCTCCCAGTACCTACAATTTCAAGTAAAAAAGAAAAGTACTTTGGAAAAATTGGGAATTTCATCAATAAAATTATCTACACTCGTGTGCAGTGATTCTGTACTTACCACCTAAAATAAAATATGATATAAATAAATAAAATAAAAAGCCTTTTATTTCTCTATAATTAACATTTTTTTCTTATCACTAATGCTTATAATCTAAGTAGGTACTAGAGAACCCCTAACGTGAAGGCCTCCTCCAAAGCCAGCCATCTGTCCCTGTCTTGTGCTACTCGGAGCCAGTTTGGTCCAGCAGTTTTCTTGATGTCGTCGTCCCAGCGAGCGTATGGTCTTCCTATGCAGCGTCGACCTCTTGGACCCTCCCAATTTGTCACTCTCCTAGTCCATCTTCCATCTTGTAGACGGGCTACATGTCCAGCCCACTTCCATTTTACTCTGTATGCATATCCCAAGGCGTCAGTACTTTTGTAATTTTAAATAAAATATGATAAATCCTCATAAATCACATCACAACACAATCACACAACTGAAACTCAACGAAATTCCTTTTACATCTGTCAAATTCTTGTCCGTCTGTTTTGTTTACTACCTATTTGAGTGTCATGTCAACCGCGAAAAAGAAGGTAGGTCTATCTGATAAAAATATTGTCTGTGATACCTAATAGCCCCTCCAGACTCTCGGCAAGAAACCCCGACAACACCCGAGAAGCGTGAATGTGAGGAGTTTCTCGCCTTCTTGTTCTCGCGCTTCGGTGTCGGTACCTATTTTTGCCGAGACAAAGGATTTCAAACAGATCACGAGTGAGAAAATTGAGAGTGTGGATAATTTGTTTGTTCTTCGAGAAGTCTCGGTGAAACTTCTCGCCGTGAGTCTGGAGAGGCATTACGGACTGTAGTACCGGAAGTGACTAAAGTTACTAATAAAATAACATAATTATATTCCCACAGGGCACGAGATATCTAAGTATTCTATTTGTACCAGTTAATTTTGTGATATTTTATTTAAATAATATTATTCAGACGCATAGTCTAATTCGATATTCGGCTCTGGGGCAGGATCCGGCCAGATTCTTTTTGTGGCACCGATCGGAAAGTAGGTAAAAAAATCAGCCTAGGCATCTTCGAGTAATCGGTAAATAAAAAAAACACAAAAAAAAAGATTCCGACGAATTGAGATTCCTCCTCCTTTTTTTTAAGTCGGTTAAAAACACCCAGACCCGAGACAAATATTTGCAGATCATACAAACATTTGTCCCGCGGCGGGGATCGAACCCGCGTCACAGAGGTAGTCACATATTTGACACGTGTCTATTTTACAAAACCATTACATACGTGACGGTCTGCAAACCCATCACCGCTTATCAGAAAACAAACTTCCCTCACGATGAATTTTACTATAAACTATTAAAAGTTCCGCCCGCCCTATCCTATGATCTTGTTAACTTAAGCCTAATACTCGTAGGAATGCTTGCTAGACCGTTTATATCGCAACTTTTAGGCGCACTGCAGACGAAGCAACTTTATAATTATAGACCAGTGTTGGGAATATGGCATTCTTCCTGGGCTTGAAATAACGGGAACTCCAAATTCTCCAATAAGTAGGGTTTATTGATTACTTTTACATGCAGTTTTTTGATATTTAGATAAATTCGTAAAATGTGATTATGCATTGCGCGCGTCCATGAATCAAGTTGTGTAGTGTTGCCAGCGCGGGTGACAAAAAGAGGCTGGACGTATTTGTTTGCCTAAACAATCAGTGTAAAATCCAAGTTGGCCGACTAGATATAGTCGTATTGCTCATTATACGGACTAAAATTGAAGGAAAAAATGTAATTTTTCCTTCAATTTTGATTAGTTTTGATACGTTTTATGTCAAAATTGAAGGAAAAATGACATTTTTTCCTTCACTTTTAGTCCGTATAATGAGCAATACGACTATACATAGATAAGTAAGAAAGTAAGTTCGTATGAGTAAGTGGCCAACTTTGGTGATGGAGTTTTAGGCCGCCTAAAGGCCTCCATTATGGCTTAATGACTTAAAAGCCATAAGTACTGAAGCCATAAGTAAAGAAGCGTTGAAACATCAGGCATACCTGGCCTGGGCTGATGCTCGTAAGTGTAAGGCGAGAGACATTCACGTAAAGAAGAGAGCTTTTAACAAGGCTGCCAAGTCCTGCAAAAAGGTTCTTCAGAAGGCTCGCTTTGACCACATTAGCCGAATTGGGAGCAAACTGGCTTCCTACCCAGCGGGTAGTAAAGCGTTTTGGTCACTGGCTAAGACGGTCGAGGTGAACTTCTGTCGCTCCTCACTGCCTCCGATGCAAAAGCCCGATGGGACACTGGCTCACACCGCTGAAGAAAAGGCAAATTTATTTGCCTCTCTTTTTGCGGAATCTTCACGTCTTGATGCTGGTAGTGCGGCCCCGCCCACACTTCCTAGAGGCGAGTTTGTCATGAATGACATCCGCATCCGTCAAAAGGAAGTTCTGAAGACACTACGAAATCTTGACGTGAATAAAGCCAGTGGCCCTGACGGTATTCCTGCTGTTGTCTTGAGGACATGTGCGCCTGAGTTGTCTCCCGTACTAACACGCTTGTTTCGGCTCTCTCTTGAGGTTGGTCAAGTGCCCAGTTCGTGGAAGCTTGCTAACGTGCAACCCGTACCCAAAAAGGGCAGTCGTGCGGACCCTGCCAACTACAGGCCCATTTCAGTTACATCCATACTCTGTAAGAGCATGGAACGTGTGCTGAATCACAGGCTCCTGGCATACCTTGAAGCAAATGACCTCCTCAGTGACCGGCAATATGGCTTTCGCCGGAACCGGTCCACTGGGGATCTTCTCGCGTATGCCACTCACATCTGGAGTGAAGCCGTCGAGAGGTATGGGGAAGCGCTAGCCGTTTCCCTGGATATCTCGAAGGCTTTCGACAGGGTCTGGCACGATGGCCTTATTAGTAAGCTTCCATCTTACGGCTTGCCCACTGGATTCTGTGAGTGGATATCTGACTTCCTGCGGGATCGATCGCTGCGAGTGGTAGTTGATGGCTGTTCATCCGATCAAATGGCAATTAATGCCGGTGTTCCCCAGGGGTCAGTGCTCTCTGCAACGCTTTTCCTGCTGCACATCAACGATCTGCTGAGTCCCGGTATATTTGGGTATGCAGACGATAGCACGGTTGTAGAGAGCTACACATCCAGCGCGCGAGCCAGTGGACATGAGATCATGACTCTCAGAGAGGCCATGGTAGAGCGGTTGAACTTGTCCCTTGAGGCTGTCTCAGACTGGGGCGATGCCAACCTGGTCAAGTTCAATGCCAGTAAAACGCAAGCGTGTTTATTCTCTGCAAAAAAGAGACCATTCCAACTGTCTCCTTCTTTCCGAAATGTATCCGTGCCGTTAGCTGACCGCCTCGAGCTTCTTGGTGTCACCTTAACATCGACTCTAAACTTTGGCTCATATATTGAATCAAAAGCTCAGTTAGCCTCAAAAAAGCTTGGTATCCTCTCAAAGGTGAAGCGTTATTTCACTCCTGTGCAGCTGCTCACATTATATAAAGCGCAAGTTAGAGCCTGTATGGAGTACTGCTCTCACCTTTGGGATGGCTCTGCCAAGTACCAGCTCCAAGCACTGGAGTCGATTGAGAGGCGCGCCAAGAAGCTTATAGGTGACGACTCCCTGGTTGAGGCTCGGCTACAAAGCCTTGAGCATCGCCGTAAAGTCGCTAGTTTGACGGTTTTTTATCGGATACATTTCGGAGAGTGTGCTCAGGAACTTCATAATCTGGTTCCACCATCTCCCTTCTTCCATCGGACTTCCAGATACCCGGAAAGGCGCCATTTGTACATGGTTGATATTCCCAGTGTTCGTACTAAGCGCTTTGATTCTACATTTTTTATACGCACTGCGAAAATGTGGAACTCCTTGCCGGGGTCTGTATTTCCAGAAAGGTATAATTTGGGTGTCTTCAAATCGAGAGTCAATAGGTTCCTTCTAGGTAAGCGTGCTCCATCTTAGACCGCACTGTTGCTTTACATCAGGCAGAGTGTGGTCAAACGCGAACCTATTTTCGTTTAAAAAAAAAAAAAAAAAAGTACATACATAGATAGATAGATTAACACTTTATTGTACACCACATGAACATTAAAACTAATTACAGACACAAAGAACATATGGAGCGAAGTACAATAGGCGGTCTTATCGCTATGACTAGTACCTTCCCCTCGATTCCACTAACGAACTTTTTCTCAACCAAAGCAAAACGACAACTATTCTCGTTTTGTTTCATAATCTACCAATGAGGTTTGATTACTCTGTTGTGATGACTTTTTCAAACAAATTACCAATGACGTTTTGCAAATTACTGTCATTTTGGGTAATGATACCGGAATGGTTGACGTTGTAAATTTGAAGAATTTGGGCCAAGGCCCAAAAATCAAGACTTTCGGTTCAAAGGTCGTGAGTTCGAATTCAAAGCGTGGTTAAATTTTTTTGTGAGTTGTTGTGAAGGAAAACACTGTGAAGAAAATAGTTAGCTTTATTTTATCACACAAATGTTTGTCCTAAGTGGGAACCCACGACGTGAAATAGAACAACTATACTACCAACTGAGCTGTCTGTTGTGTTAACAAAAGCTGCTTCGTCTGCAGAGCGCCTTAGACCACCTCGGATTTATTATTCGAAGTAATTGTTTATTAAGTTAGCAAAAATATTCAGGTTTTAAATGTTTCTTTTAAAAATTCGGTCTGAAGCTGATTTATAATTATTTTCTTTTTCTTTTGGACATTTCTCACAGCGCCATCTAGCCCCAAACTAAGCAAAGCTTGTACTATGGGAACCAGATAACTGATAGAATACTTATATACTTGTAGATACATACATATTATACTTTATAACACCCAGACACAGAAAAAACATCTATGTTCATCACACAAACGTTTGTCCTGGATGGGAATCGAACCCACGACCTACAGCGCAGAAGGTAGAGCTACTACCAACTGAGCTAAGAGGCCAGTCAACAAAAATTAAAACATTAAATTGTGAAAAGTAAAAAACATAATAAAGATCTCGACTGTACCTACATCTCATTAGGTACTATAGGTACCGGACCAACTTTTGTTATCTTTTTTTGTTGAATTTATCTCCACTTTAAATTTTGAAGAATGATTATTAAAATATCTGAAAAAAAACACGACAAAATAATTTATATGAAAATTTATTTTTTCATATATTTTGTGTGGTAGGTACGGCTTCTTTGATGATATCGAGAATTCTGAGAAGGTACTTGAAATAAAAAAAAATTGCGTAGCACAATTGCTACGTTGTCTACGCTTCGTAGCACGTGCTACGAAGCTACGAAATCTTTTAACATGGTTGGGAATTTGAATAGAGTCTAGTTTAGCCTCTAGAGTTCATTGACCTTAGCCCTAGCTCAATAAATTAGTGTTCTAATATTGCTCTTTAATTTTCCCTAAGGAGAATGAGAAATTACTCACTATCTGAGATTCGTATTTATTAATGAATTTTTAAAATAAAGGCTCATTTACATGGTGCGAGTTTCTCGAATACGAGAGGAGATTATCGTCATCAATGTCCAGCATTATTGTCCAGCATTATTTATTATTTATTTTATTATGTCAAGATAATGAGAATGTAAACTAACCATTGAAATCATATCTGGAAGGACGATAATAGCTTGTCACTGAATTGTCATTATTTTGACATTGATACGATAGTCGCCTCTCGCATTCGAGAAACTCGCATCATGTAAATGAGCCCTAAGAGGCCTGCGACAGGTGAATTTCCATAAAAAAAACGTAATACCGAAATCATTTAAAAGAATCTGGCCGGATCCTGCCCCAGAGCCGAATATCGAATTAGACTATGCGTCTGAATAATATTATCGATCGAGCGAGCGAAGCGAGCGAAGATCTTAGTGGTAAGTTGGGCGATTTTGCTTTGTATGTTTGTATGTTTGTATGTTTGTATGTTTGTATGTTTGTATGTTTGTATGTTTCACGAATTGTTGTTCGAGCATAACTGTCGAACCGTTCATCCAATCTGCATGAAACTTGGTAGGTCAATAGGTTGTGGTAAGGAAATTTACGGGGGAGCATATGAGCTTAATCGATGAAGGGGTTGTGAAGATATTGGGTTCCCAAGGGGGTAAAAAATTATGAAAGTTACACAAATAAATTGAGTGGGGTGTCATACGAAAGGGCTTATTTTGTACATTCCAAAATGGTTTTTATTTTTAATCTAGGATGTATAGTTTTTGAAATACGACCAAAGACCAAAAACTACGAAACCAGAGCTGCAAGAGCTCCCGTTGCATAGAGTTTCGATGACTTCGTAGCTCATTGACTGGTCGGTCTTAAAAAGAGAGTGGCATCGTTGCGGTTTGGTTTGCAATGATTTTAGATGCTACTTGATTTATTTTCATGATAAAAAAAATTTTGATAAAGAATGAAAATAATTGGGGTAAAAAAAGTTAAGTAAACAAATATATTGAGTGGGCTGTCAAATGAAAGGTCTTTATTTGTACATTCCAAAATAGTTATTATTTTTATTCTAGGACGTATACTTTTAGAAATACGACGAGAATTCATAAATATGAAATACCTAAATGAAAAATTAGACACGACATTATGTATTGCATGCATGCCAGTATTTTTTACCATGAAGAGCTAGCGCAATAGGCATACTCGGCAGTATCAGTAGTAGCACTTGAAATTATAGGGGTAGTCAGAAGAAAGTCCAAATGTAAGCCATCTACGGTGCGCGAGATCTCAGTTCGGGGCGAACTACTAGTTTAAATAAAATATCACAAAATTAACTGGTACAAACAGAATACTTAGATATCTCGTGCCCTGTGGGAATATAATTATGTTATTTTATTAGTAACTTTAGTCACTTCCGGTACTACAGTCCGTAATGCCTCTCCAGACTCACGGCGAGAAGTTTCACCGAGACTTCTCGAAGAACAAACAAATTATCCACACTCTCAATTTTCTCACTCGTGATCTGTTTGAAATCCTTTGTCTCGGCCAAAAATAGGTACCGACACCGAAGCGCGAGAACAAGAAGGCGAGAAACTCCTCACATTCACGCTTCTCGGGTGTTGTCGGGGTTTCTTGCCGAGAGTCTGGAGGGGCTATTAGGTATCACAGAGAATATTTTTATCAGATAGATCTACCTTCTTTTTCGCGGTTGACATGACACTCAAATAGTAAACAAAACAGACGGACAAGAATTTGACAGATGTAAAAGGAATTTCGTTGAGTTTCAGTTGTGTGATTGTGTTGTGATGAGTGATTTATGAGGATTTTTCATATTTTATTTAAAATTACAAAAAGTACTGACGCCTTGGGATATGCATACAGACTAAAATGGAAGTGGGCTGGACATGTAGCCCGTCTACAAGATGGAAGATGGACTAGGAGAGTGACAAATTGGGAGGGTCCAAGAGGTCGACGCTGCATAGGAAGACCATACGCTCGCTGGGACGACGACATCAAGAAAACTGCTGGACCAAACTGGCTCCAAGTAGCACAAGACAGGGACAGATGGCTGGCTTTGGAGGAGGCCTTCACCTTAGGGGTTCTCTAGTACCTACTTAGATTATAAGCATTAGTGATAAGAAAAAAATGTTAATTATAGAGAAATAAAAGGCTTTTTGTTTTATTTATATATAAATATCATATTTTATTTTAGGCGGTTAGTACAGAATCACTGCACACGAGTGTAGATAATTTTATTGATGAAATTCCCAATTTTTCCTAAGTACTTTTCTTTTTTACTTGAAATTGTAGGTACTGGGAGCACCTGTGTGCGTCATTTATTTTCTATACCTACTTCACTTAAAATTCTGCTAGTCCTAATAATAATGAAAAAGTAAATGTTCACACAGCGCCATCTATCCCCAACGTAAGCAAAGCTTTTACTATAGGAACCTTAAAAATATAGTTTCCTAGGTTCTCCGTTCATGCTGGGCGTCATAGCCTGCTGCTTTATATTAGAATAACTTTTAAATCCCACTTTTTAGAGGAAGAAGATGAATGGACTCTCATTATAAAATAAAAAAACAAACCCAAAAATCCCAATTTGGTCGTGACGCAAGCATTCTTTCCTGTTGGCATCTGTGGGGCAAATTTATTCAAGGAATCGGCCATCTCTTTTAAGCATATTTTTATCAGTTTATGTTGTTAGATTAAGAGAGTAGGTATTTATCTAGGTTCCTGTTAAACTTTTGTTCCGAAAAACTTTCCTAAAAAGAAATGTAAGCAAATTGAATTGAAATCTTTGTAGGTACACCAAAAATGTCATTTTTTCTTTTCATGTGTTCTATAGTAAGTTTTTTGGAACAAAAGTGTAACAGGAACCTAGATAAATACTGCCTTTATCCAAATAATAACATAAAGTAATAAAAATATGCTCAAATTTTAAATTAATCTGGTATTACGTTCCTAGGTACGTAGGTACGTTCGCCGGTCCCTTAAGGATTTTTTAAACTTGAACCGATTTGGATTTTTTTTTTGTTTGAAATTGTGTTCTTTCCGATTGGTGTCATAAATCATTGCTGAGAATCTGTATGGGATCTTCGGAGTTATGAACAGAAATGCACCTCGAGAGTGCAGAAAATTGCTCAACTTCTAACATTGAAGTCGGTTTTGTATTTTAATTTAGCTACTTGTTTATTCTCACAATAAGCCCAAAATTCAATTATCATCTTTCACTTAAACTTAACCGTACGATAACTACACAAAGGGTATATTATAAGTACATAATACAAAGTTATAAACTGCCCGCGCTGCTTTTGATATGATAATTCTATAGTTGGGCTGTTGGAGTCGAAATAGTACTGGCGCCTCTTCAAAACTTAGGTATGAACTATGTATGAACCAAAATCTGGTGAACGGAAGGGCGTAGTGGGTTTTTCTCACTCTAAATTCGAGCAGCCCGACTGGGGAAGTACCTCCGCAAAATATCGCAGCCAAATGACATCATTCTTCTCGAATGGTGTTCCTGCGGTGCGTAAGGCTGCCAGAGCGAGGAAGCGCTGCGGTGACAACTGGTGGAGCAGTCTTGTCCATTGTGTTGTCGGCGCAGTGATTCCTCTTTTAAAGGGTCAGCAGCGCTCCTCTGTTGCCACAAGCTATTAGGCTCGTAGGTTGACCGTATAATTATAAAATATAATAATACCGTCTGCTACCTTAGTATAGGTAGTATAAAAAAATCAGTGTCGTCGAACCATAAGACATAAACCCCCGAAATAACCCTTCATAAGCTGATGATTAGCTGATGATGATGATAAAACAAAAAAAATATAAAAATTGGTTTATCCGTTAGCTACGATGCCGCAGACAGACACACAGATACACAGACACACACTACAAACTTATAACATCCCTCTTTTTCGTCGTAAAAGTGTCTGTAAAGTGTGTAGCCATTTCCAACGTTGTATAAATCTATTTCACTTTCAAAACTTTCGTGAGTTGTACTAGACATTGTCGGTATCAAAATCGACAATATATTTTTACGTGAGTAATTCCCGTGTGTTAAATAATGTTGTATAAATCACCTAGTAGGTACCTAAGTTTTTTTTTAAGAGAGTCCGCTCTATGAAATTACAACTCTTTGTCCAACCCCAGGCTTTGTTTGCATGCAAATATCTGTTTTATAATATTATGGAATCCATGTTAACGCTTTTTGGGGTGTTTGCAAATAAGCATTTGCATAGATTATAAAAGAAGATTGTAATTAATTTTGGGGAAACATGCCGAAGACTAGCTTTTATACAGTAAACGCAACAAAAAAAGCTTCTAAAATGGAAGAATTTCTTCAAACTGGCCTCTTAACTCAGTTGGTAGTAGCTCTGCCTTCTGCGCTGTAGGTCGTGGGTTCGATTCCCACCCAGGACAAACATTTGTGTGATGAACATAGATGTTTGTTTTGTGTCTGGGTGTTCTAAAGTATTATATGTAGGTATGTATTTACAAAAAAATATATAGAAGTATCAGTTATCTGGTTCCCATAGTACAAGCTTTGCTTAGTTTGGGGCTAGATGGCGCTGTGTGAAATGTCCAGCAATATTTATTTATTATTTAAATAAAATTAGCCGCGTCTTGTATTTCATAAAATATTATTTTAGTATTTGGTTATTATAAAATTATAGATAAATATAGCGATACTCTATATTTACATATTATTATTATAAAATACAATCAGAACCAGATGAGCTATCTAAAGATCGTTGTAAACGGTCTATAGGTAGCTCAAGTGATCCAAGCCACTGCCAGAAACGTATCCAAAATACTGGATTACCGCACTGTATTGAACATGAAGCAATAATACAATTCAATACAATAGGTACAATAATTGTATCAATACAATAATTGTATTGTATTGAAGCGCTTGTGGCGTAGCTTGCTTAGACGTTCTTGATTGATCGTTGAAGTTAAGCAGCGTTGGGCGCGGCCACTCTTAGGATGGATGACCGCAAGTGGTATTACGAGCTGAGCGCTTCCGTGCTTCGGAGGGCACGTTAAATTGTCGGTCCCGGCTTTTAAGTCGTTAAGCCATGACGGAGGCCTTTAGGCGGCCTAAAACCTCCGTCACCAGAGATGGCCACTTACTCATACGAACTTACTTTTACTTTTACCGCACTGTATGGCAATACTGATCCATTGAGCAAAATAAAAAAGCCATTTATTTGTTCAAATACATAAGCAGACAATTCAATTTACTTCAGTTTAAAAATTCAATATAATTTATTGCTTCATGTTCACTACAGGATAGATAAATTACAACGAGTCTTAGTTACCTCCAACTTACACTATAATTGCATTTGTTAGGACCTAATGTAGAGTAATTTTGTACATCCACTTGACTCATTCCTTTCAGAATGTAGAAGGCAATGAGATCGCACTAATTAATAAGACTGAGTGTGATTTTAAGAATTCAAGGAAACGGTGTGTTTATCTGAACGAAGAAACTTGGAATTCTAGTTACTTGTATGTATGTATTTGGACGTGCCTCTTACAACCCCTTGTGACTATTTTTATATTCAATTCAAAAGTTATAAAACTATTGAAAAGTATAGCAATACAATGAGGTAAAGCCGCCATTCTTTTGACACTTGCTAATAGACATTTGCTCGGTTTTATGTTAGAGACATATTTTTTTTTAGTGTTAAATTAAACCACACTTTGGTATTAGTTAATTAGAAAATGAAAAATCTTATCAAAATTTTCAATTTTGATGGGATTCGAACCCGCAATGATGCAAGCGATCCTCCTTAAGAGGCCTGCGACAGGCGAATTTCCATAAAAACGTAATACCGAAATCATTTAAAATTTAAGCATATTTTTATCAGTTTATGTTGTTAGATTAAGAGAGTAGGTATTTATCTAGGTTCCTGTTACACTTTTGTTCCGAAAAACTTTCCTAAAAATAGATGTAAGCAAATTGAATTGAAATCTTTGTATTACGTTCTTAGGTACGTAGATACGTTCGCCGGTCCCTTAAGCCGAAGTGCCTTACCAATTCGGCCACGGAATCCTTATTAAATGTTATACAAGTTTCAACTTAGGATACGTTACACTATGAGTGATTTTTCAGGCACTAAGCGAGTACACAGGCGGTTGCTACCAAAACTTCTGAGTTCATGAAATGTTGATGACAGCTTACAACACGAGTAGACGTTATGCTAACTGCTTCCCACATTGATATTGCAAACAAGATGAGCCAACCGAGATGACCCTCTCACTAGGGATGGAACATTTTCAAGACTGACGAACCTTGTTTTGCGTTTCCGAGCGTCGAAATTCATCCCTCCTCAAGTTCATGGTCATTTATGCTATTTTGGGTCTTTTTAAGTCCACAAACTTGAAAAAGAGTGAGCCGAGTTAGTACCTCGACTTTCGATCCGAAAGTCAAGGGTTTTCGTTTTAAAAAAATTATATGTTCATTAATATTCACCGTTTAGAGAAACGGTGAAGGAAAATATCGTGAGGAAACCCGCGGCTTAGTCAGCCTCACACTTATTAACCATGTCTTTCCTTTGGCCGGGATGAGAGGATGGTTTAGTTTCTGAGCAAACCTACTCCATCTCAAACAATGTCCCAGGCACTACAGTGTCCCGTTAAATGTAGGCAAAGATTGCCTCCTGACACTGTATAAATTTAGTAAAAAGATCTAAAGGCCTCCTAACCTAAAATCTATTCACGTAATAATCGGACAGGAGTAGAGTCACCTAGCTCTTAAGACGTTTCAAAGTGGTCATAGCGGTCCTACTGAACAAATGATATTTGAATTTGAATCATTGAGTCCTTTTTAAAGTCCTAGGACTTATAACAAGCCTATTTCCCCTCCCTACTGGAGAGCGTAAAGTTATGATTAGTTTGTGTATCACAAACACAGAATTCGTAATTTGCGCTGCATCCGATATTCGGGCATCATACCCGAGTTGAATATAATATTAGGCCTGCAATTAAATATTTAAGTATTACGAGGTTATGATAAAACAGGGAAATTATTCACAAAATATTTTCGATCGAGCGAGCGAAGCGAGCGAAGATCTTAGTGGCAAGTTAGGCGATTTTGCTTTGTATGTTTGTATGTTTCATTTTTATGTTCTCACATAACTATCGAACCGCTTATCCAATCTGTATGAAACTTGATAGGTCAATAGGTTGTGCTATGGAAATTTGCTGTGGAGCGTATGAGCGCAATCGATGAAGGGGTTGTAAAGATATGGGGTTCCCAAGGGGGTAAATTTTTTTCAAAGTTACCCAAATATATTGAGTGGGGTGTCATATGAAAGTACTTAATTTATACATTCCAAAATGGTTTTTAGTTTTCTTCTAGGTTCTATAGTTTTTGAAATACAGTGAAAAAGAAAAATTATGCAAACCAATTAACGGAAGTATGGAGAGAGCTCCCGTTTCATAGAGTTTCGATGTATAGAGGGGAGGGGGAGGGGGAGGGGAGGGGGGAGGGGAGGGGGAGGGGAGGGGGAGGGGAGGGGGGAGAGGAGGGGGAGGGGAGGGGGAGGGGGAGGGGAAGGGGAGGGGGGAGGGGAGGGGGAGGGGAGGGGGAGGGGAGGGGAGGGGGGAGAGAGGGGGGGGAGGGGAGGGTGGGGGAGGGGGAGGGAGAGGGGGGAGGGGGAGGGTATTGATTTTCTCATACATTTTGTATTGAACTGCTATTTTAATAATTTCTCGAACTAAGAGGCCTTCCCTGAGGCGCGGTACGAAGTTTGCGGGGTCAACTATTGAATATAAACACGACACGACTTAATGTATTGCATGCATGCCTATAATCTTTACCATACTGAGGTAGCGCATTAGATATCATTGTATGGTAAACACTAGAAGGAGCACTTAACGTAGGTATAGGGGTAGTCAGAAACAAGTCCACATCTAGGCTATCAACACAACGGTGCGCGAGATCTCAGTTCGGGGCGAACTACTAGTATTTTTAGTGCAAAAAAAACACACTGAGCGTCTTACGCGGCCCATTTTACGTCCCGCGTTAACGCTACATACAAAATTCTCACGACTGACGTAATACGCGCATGAGAATTCAAGACGACCTCTGTGGCGCAGTGGGTGTAGGCACACCCCGGACACTCGACGAAATCTCTATGCAAAAGCGGGGTCTAACTACCTATTTAGGGTGACAAATCAACATCGAGCTATGCTGCGCTATACTGCGCTGTGCTATGGTTAGTCAACTCGCTCGTCAAACAAAACGTCGTAAACAGAGCGTAGCCTCACACAGCGCAGCACAGCATGGTTTGTTTGTAACGTCATTGAAATATTAGACGAGCGAGTTGACCAACCATAGCACAGCGCAGTACAGCGCAGCATAGCTCGATGTAGATTTGTCACCCTAACACAGACACTACACAATGTCATTTTTGTACACGCTCAATTGTGTGCGTGAAATAAGGTTGTCACCGTATGAATAATTACTGTACACTATGGCCTCGGTCTCGCCGTCGTGTCTGCGCACGGGGCGCGTCCCTAGCTCAAAGTCAGCCCCTCGCCAGCTCAAATTGCGCTCGGGCGGTGGGGAAGCCTTGATTGGTGTGGGGGAGGGGGACAGTGGCCATTCTATACGTAGTATTATTATCTATTCTATGGCGACACGCTACATACAAAATTCTCACGACGTAATACGCGCATGAGAATTTAAGACGACCTCTGTGGCGCAGGTGGTTGCGGGTCCGATCCCCGCCGCGGGACAAATGTTTATAAGATCTGCAAATATTTGGTCTGAGTGTTTTCTATGTAGGTAAATTGTATCGATGTTTTCCTTCACTTGATTAGGTGGGTCTCCCACTAAACTACGCCCCCTCAATAGAACTGTAATAATATAATTTGCCAGCAAATCATCCAATGGTAAAAGTTAGTACAATACTTACTTTGAGTTAAGAGCGTTAGAATAGTTTTAAAGGATAATGTTTACTAGAGCTCTACGAAAATTTTTAATAATTTGGATTTAAAAAAACCTAAATATGGTCACATCCGTGTTTCCAACCATTCTCGGATCAATGGGCATTAAGGATCTTTTGAACATGTCTAAGGGGGTAGTCAGAAGTATATTATGTTGAAATGGACATTAGGCACACGCGTCCACATTTTTCAATAAATAGTATTCCATACGTGAGAGGTTGCAAGCCCATCGCCAGTATAAGAAAGCTAACTAGTTTCCTAAATATTTTTTTCTTCAACGATTAGAGTTCGTGGTAAGGTCCTAGGTTTGAATATAGATTGAGTTTTCGCATCGAAAAAAAAAATTATCGAGAAATATATATTACTTATCATTATTTACACGATTTATATCGTAATACGAGTAAATACCCGGAAAAATCATGTATATAAATACACTTAAATTCCACGTAAATTACCTCTTAACTTGCCCGATGTTAATTTACGTGATAATTATTAATCACGTAAACTAACCACGGGCTAAATAAAAATAGATAAAAATAAATACTATGTATTTATAAATGATCGCAAAAGTTTAAAAATACAATATCAACACGAGTTCAAAACCTAGAATGAAAACATCGTGTGCGTTGCACTTTAGTGGACGGATGCCTCATTCCTGTCTACTTCTAATTCTTGTCGATTGGTTTTCTCTTTGTAAAAGTTTCTTTCTATTGCGGATTAGCTTTGTATTTATTGGCAGTAATGCTATTTTATTCGTGAGAATTTGTTTCGTCGCTGCGTAATTCAATAAATGGATGAACAGTGTTCTTGCGATAATGATTTTCTTACTTACGCTTCACATAATAGGAATACTAGCTTCCGCCCGCGGCTTTGCTCACGTGGTACCGTTCTGCCGTTCTGGCGTGATTGAACAAAATATCCAAACTTTCACATTTGTAATAATAGTATGATGGTATAGACCTCATTTACAATTTGTTTCCAACATGAGATATCCGTGCTTACACATGGGCCTGATTCTGTAAGTGCAAACGTAACGTAACGCGGCTTTTTGATATCAGCCCCCACACGGTAAAGTTCGGACCGTGCATCTGGACTGCGTTCCAAACCGCGGATGGATCTGTGCAGTTTGGACCGCGGATCAAACTGTCGTGCTAATTATGATAAACTAGTAGTTCGCCCCGAACTGAGATCTCGCGCACCGTAGATGGCCAACATTTGGACTTTCTTCTGACTACCCCTATAATTTCAAGTGCTACTACTGCCGGGTATGCCTATTGCGCTAGCTCTTCATGGTAAAAAATACTAGCATGCATGCAATACATAATGTCGTGTCTAATTTTTCATTTATTTCATATTTATGAATTCTCGTCGTATTTTTAAAAGTATACGTCCTAGAATAAAAATAATAACTATTTTAGAATGTACAAATAAAGACCTTTCATTTGACACCGCACTCAATATATTTGTTTACTTAACTTTTTTTACCCCAATTATTTTCATTTTTTATCAAAAATTTTTTTATCATGAAAATAAATCAAGTAGCATCTAAAATCATTGCAAACCAAACCGCAACGATGCCACTCTCTTTTTAAGACCGACCAGTCAATGAGCTACGAAGACATCGAAACTCTATGAAACGGGAGCTCTTGCAGCTCTGGTTTCGTAGTTTTTGGTCTTTGGTCGTATTTCAAAAACTATACATCCTAGATTAAAAATAAAAACCATTTTGGAATGTACAAAATAAGCCCTTTCGTATGACACCCCACTCAATATATTTGTGTAACTTTCATAATTTTTTACCCCCTTGGGAACCCAATATCTTCACAACCCCTTCATCGATTAAGCTCATATGCTCCACCGTAAATTTCCTTACCACAACCTATTGACCTACCAATTTTCATGCAGATTGGATGAACGGTTCGACAGTTATGCTCGAACAACAATTCGTGAAACATACAAACATACAAACATACAAACATACAAAGCAAAATCGCCCAACTTACCACTAAGATCTTCGCTCGCTTCGCTCGCTCGATCGAAAATGTGTCCACGGATTGGAACGCGAACGAATCTTACATATTTAGGCAAAACGATCAAAACTGTGTGTGTCAATTGATTTTCAATGAGATGGAACGGCGCGTGCTGTTTTTCGCGTTCCGAACTTAACGTGTGAAGGCCGCTATTGGCCGACTAGCCACGTTTAGCCGTGTTACGTTTTGTTTGAAAAAATTAAACAAGTCACCCCAGGGGTACCGTAACCCCAATTTTTTGTATTTTTCGAGTTATGATTTTTATATTCGCATGCTTGGCCAGACTTTAAACAGAAACGTCTAAACTTTAATTTTTTTTACCTTCTATAACAAAGCAAAGCTATAGTTACGCCCATGTACGATGGAGGCATTCCGCAGTGCGATTCCGAAAGAGACTTCCGAAAATGCATCCGATTCGATGGTTTTCTTCGGAAAGTTGACGTTTTTTCAGCGAAGATACGTCACTTTTCGAAGTCGGAATACATTCCGAGAAGGTCTGAATCGCATTGGTGATCTAAAAACACAAAGTCAACAAAAAAACATTGCTGAGCCACAACTTATTCCACCCAAACTGCAGTCATTAATATAAACGTGAAAAAAATTAAAATGCCATGCGGTAATGAAGTTTGAAAGCTCGCAATTAACAGAGAATTATAACGCGGAAACCCAATTAGTGGAAGAACGGGGCCATATTCACAATAGAGGGGATATTCCACAGATAGGGGTACTTTTACCCCAGATATTTCTGATATTTAGAGAGATTTCAGATCACCAGCGTTCGAAATGTGGTGCTGCCGGCGTACCACCAACTCTTAGAGCAATGTCAAAACAAGGTGAAAACAGTCCTGCATCGCGTCAATGACTTGACACTCCACGAAGAGACGTTACCAAAACATTCCTGCGTTAGGCTTACTTTAACCTTACCTTAGTCTTATCTTAGCACGGAATCAGAGTAATCTTACTTTGACATTGCTATAAGAGTTCACAGTAACGCCCCAGGGGCGTTACTTTTCTGGAGGCGGATGCTGAGAATACCATGGACCGCCAAACGCACAAACGTGTCGATCCTCTCACAGCTCAAAGTGAAAACACGCTTATCCATGATTTGCCATCAAGCGACCTGCCTTACTTTGGTCACGTAGTAAGGAAAGGCGATGACAGCTTGGAGAAACTCATCGTGGTTGGGAACACAGACGGAAAACGCTCGCGTGGTCGATCCCCAACTCGATGGACGGATCAAGTCAAAGAATCATCAGCCGTTCCACAACGTTGTGAGAGATGCGATGAATAGAAGCCAATGGAGACAGATCATCCGATCTAGATCCAGACCACCCGATGATGACCGCGATCCTCAGTCATGAGGGGCCGACTACAGAGACCCCAGATATTAAGTTCTATGAGCTAGTGGTCAACAATGATGGAGTTTTAGACCACATTGCATTCATGTTCAGTTTCACGTGCATTTCTGTTCATAACTCTGAAGGTTCTCGACAAATCCTCACCAAATTTTTGCGGCAACAATCGGAAAGTATACCTTTTCAAACAGAAATTTTCAAATCGGTCCAGGCGTTTTTGAGCAATCGGTGAACATAGATGAAAAAAAGCACACAAAAAAAGGATTCCAATGAATTGAGAACCTCCTCCTTTGAAGACGGTTAAAAAGTTCATCATAATCATCTCAGCCGTTAGACGTCCACGGTTGGACATAGGCCTCCCTCAAAGATTTCCATGTGTTGCGGTTGGAAGCGGCCTGCATCTCCGACCTGCAGTCTTTACAAGGTCTTCAGTCCATCTTGTCGGTGGACGTCCAACAGTGCGCTTGCCGGTCCGTGGCCTCCACTCGAGAACTTTTTGGCCCCATCGGCCATCTGTTCTGCGTGCTATATGGCCTGCCCATTGCAACTTCAACGTGCTAATCCGTTTGACTATGTCGGTGACCCGAGTTCTTCTACGTATCTCCTCATTTCTGATTCGATCCCGTAGAGAAACCCCGAGCATAGCCCTCTCCATAGCTCGTTGAGTGACTCTGAGCTTACTCATGAGGCCAATAGTGAAGGACCAAGTTAAAAAGTTACTATCTCAACACATTAACCATATTTTTATTGCACTTTAAATTACTATAACCAGAATAATTCAAATTTTCATCAAAATGCAGACAAACCCAACGCCCATCACTAGAGTAAATATTTTTTAAAACTACAAAATGAGTTTCCTCTTTCGAGTTATTTACGACTTAATTTCTAGAACTAATGAAGTAAATAAATATTCGTTAAACGAAATGCCTGAAAAACGAGCGGGATTTCCAAATTATTTATTGTTGACTAGCTTCTGTTTGTAGCTTCGAATGTAATTTGGACCCTTACAGCTTATAGCTTGGTGGTACAGTCAGCAACAAAAATCAATTAACATTTTGGGTTTTAATTTTTTATATAATCGCTTGGTACCCGGATAAAGAGGAGCCTATGTTACTCTCCAGCCTTCCAACTATCTCCACACAAAAAATCACGTTAATCCGTCTCTCTATTTTGACGTGAAAGAAAGACAAACAAACAAAAAAACACACTTTCACATTTATAATTATGGGTATGGATTTACTGAACCCGTGGAGTTATGATCAAAATTTTAGCTAATATTAGATTTTCATTTCTAATGAAATATTAGATGCTTTGCCCTGCTCTTTTACTAATTTTAAACCAAAGTTACCCATTTCGCACAAACCGTGAAGAAAAAGTGACTTGAAAAACTCAAAATGATCATCCGTTTTTGTCGCTGACTGTACGAATAGCTGTGTTTTCTATCGGTTTTGGGTTCGAATCCTATGATTAATCATTTGTGTGATATGCGCACAATTTTTTAATAACTCTAGTGAGGTTATATCAAAAAAAGAAAAAAAGAATTGTCTGTTCTGTGAAAGAAGTAAGCATTCCTTCCTATTTATTTGCACCAAAATTTAAATTCCGAAAAAAATGTTTAGGTACTATTATTGAAACAGAAAACGCGTTGTATAGAAATCAGTATTGTAATAAACATAATCAGTGATGAGCTTGCCACCTGTCAGGGGCTCATTGAAAAAGTTGACATGTGTCAAAATGTATTCATGAAATCAATTCAAAACGAAATAAAGAATATCTTGAAATGTGAACAAAACTCAGTGGCAGTATCAAAATTGGACAAAAGTATTAGAATTGAACATAATGTGAAACATCGGCACAATGGTACACATAGGTACCAAGACAGACGTGAATGAGATATGAGGGGTTGCTAAAATCATCCGACACGACTAGTTTTTTTATTCACTTGTTTGTTTTTTGAAAAAAAATTGAAAATCGACTTTTTAACCGACTTCAAAAACGCCTAGACTGATTTAGAAAATTGGTCGTAGGCGTCCTTAGGCTACGCCGTAGACATACGGCGTAGCCGTAGCGTTTACCATAGGACGCCTGCGGCACCAGAGGAGTCACACTCGCGCTGCTGACCCTTTAAAAGAGGAATCACTGCGCCGACAATACAATGGACAAGACTGCTCCACCAGTTATCACCGCAGCGCTTCAGAGCAGAGCTCTGGCAACCTTACACCAGGAACACAACACCAAGAGAGAAGAATGATGTTATTTGGCTGCGATATTTTGTAAGGCGGAGGTACTCCCCCAGTCGGGCTGCTCGAATATAGAGTGAGAAAAACCCACTACGTACTCCCTCCTATAATACTCAGAAGAGCCGTGTTGACCGAGGGGGATAGTACCTCGACTTTCAATGTGAAGGTCGCAGGTTCGAACCCGGGCGTGCATCAATGGACTTTTCGTTTAAAAAATTTATATGCGCATTAACTCGAGCTCTAAACGGTGAACGAAAACTTGAAGAAACATGAAGAAACCCGTGGCTTAGTCAGCTCCACACGTATTGATATATTTCCTGTGGATATGGCCGGTTAAGCTGAGAGGATGGTGTAGGTGCTGGGCAAGCCTACTTAATACAATGTCCCAGGCACTTCAGTGTCCCATTGTGTAGGCAAAGATTGCCTCCTGACACTGGATAAATCATCTAGTAAAGATATAAAGGCCTATGCTTTATTTGTTTACACATAAAGTCGTGAGTTGTAAGCGCAACAAACATTAGGGAGATTAAAATTGTTTTTCCTGCTGACAACTCGCTGATGTGTTCTGTTTTGATAACAATATTGCTTTTTGGAGAGAGCACAGTGACAGATATTATGTCTTGTTCACTACACAAAAACAATAAATGATTTTTACAAAATAAATGGTCTTTGATTTTTTAAACGCTGATGTAATAAAAAAACTTAGGCCTTTACATCTTTACTAGATGATTTATACAGTGTTAGAAGGCAATCTTTGTTTACTCGTGTCCCGTCACTAGTGCCTGGGACAATGTTTTGATATGGAGTAGGATGTGATGAACCATCGACATAATAAACAGTTGATCTAGTGGCGTTCATCTTGTGTAAACGTTGATCTAAAAATAAAATTTTGATCTATTGTTTGACACCCAAAAGTCATAGACAAAGCTTTTTTTAAACAAACTGACGGGACTTTATCGCGTGATTACCATTATTTCCCGACGTTTTGAGTGCGTCACAGCTCTCGTGTTTACAGATCGCGAAAGTTTAAAATGTGTTAAAGTTTTTTTTTCAAAAGTAATAGACAAAGCTTTCGAAACAAGATTTTTCATCCAGAAAATACCTATTTATTTTTTCCATTCAACCAAAACTTTTGATTTTTTGTACTCGTTTCATCGTACCGGAAATTCCCTACAAAATCGAATTCACAGATTACCTAGGTAGTTTCAAAATAGAGTGACAAGTTCGTCTTTTTCCGGAGTCTTCATTTCAAATTCAAAATTAAAATTCGAAATTCAAATATCATATTCAGTAGGACCGCTATGACCACTTTGAAACATCTTAAGAGCTAGGTGATTCTACTCCTGTTTTTTCGCGACCAACACCGTGAAGAATCAGGGCAATCGCTCTCGATAATCGCATCATCGAGGTGAGAAACTCGCACCATGTAAACGGCGCTTTAATAACCCAGCCTTTCTGTTTTTGCTGCATTTTCGGAGTATTCAGTTTATACGCTCATAAATTAGGCAAACAATCGAATAGGTTTAACAATTTCAGATGAAAACAAGATGAGTGAAGGGTTCGTAATCTGTGGTTTAAGCATCAGTTTATATTCCACTCAGGCAAAACAGCATAAAACAACAATCACACTATCACATCACATCACATCACACTAATATTATAAATGTGAAAGTTTGGATGTTTAGATGTTTGGATGGATGTATGTTTGTTCCTCTATAACTCGACAACCAATGAACCGATTTGGCTGAAATTTGATAAATAGATAGATAATGACCGGGAATAGGACATAGGCTACTTTTTATCCGGGTATCACACGAGCGAAGCCGTGGAAAGCAGCTAGTTATACAATACTAGCTGGCGCCCGCGGCTTCGCCCGCGTGGACTACTATTTGTTTAAAAAATGCACGGGAACCGTGCATTTTTTCGAGATAAAAAGTAGCCTTGTCCTATTCCCGGTCATTATCTATCTATGTTTCAAACAGCCAAATCGGTTCAGTGGTTGTCGAGTTATAGAGGAACAAACATACATCCAAACATCCATACTTTTGCATTTATAATATTAGTGTTATAGTGTTATAGTGTGATAGTGTGATTATCATAGTTGACAACTAAGTTCAGTGAACAACCAAACCCGGTTACCGAGTTACAAAATAGGCAGGGCGTATCTTAATTTTAGATCAATGGCTTCAGTTGGTTTTGAAGCTTGTCATTGAGAGAGGCATGGTCAATGCCTCAAGGCGAGGCGAGGCGTGCGTTTGCTAACGAACAAATATTTGTCTGAGGGAGTGCCTCTAGTACAGTAGCGTTGGCAAAACAAACTAGATTCAATGTTAAAACAAGCTTGAAAAGTTGAAACAGGTTTAGGCTTGTTTCAACATTACTAAAGGACTGTTTTAAGCTTGTTTATTGCTTGTATTTTTTTTTATTGACAAAGATGATATACGTTAACATTGGATAAACAAATGATAAGTGGAACAAACTAAGTCTCGTCATACGTCGTATTGCTCTATCTTCTATTGCTCTAAGATTTCATGGTATGGTCCCTGAATTATCTAATTCAGGGATGATTTTTGTGATTTTTATTTTCATAATGAGGAGAGGATGTGAAATTAGGGGCAGTGCGATGAATTCATACATACTTATTAAATAAATTCAAATGTGACACACACGAAACACATTCAAAAACATATTTGTTGGACACCCAGAAAGTTACACCACGAATGCTTCAATTGCACGTAACAGGAGAAGTATTTTTTAGTGTACTTATATTTCTTTAGTTTGATTTTCTGAAGAATTTATTACAAAAAACTAACTCTTCAGACTATAAATACCTATTCTTTTCTATGAAAAGCTCACGAATCTAAAAATCTAAGTTTATATTGCTTAGCTGATGATAATTTATACACCGTTTATTTTTGGTCAGTTTAAAGCCGGCGCCTACGTAATCTATATCGATAACCTTACTCAAAAATAATAATAAATATGAGATCTATTTTTTTGTAATTAATATTATCACGAAACATAGGCAGGATAAATCACGGAGATACGTGCTCTGTGCTCAGCTGTTGCTACGGCATAGAGTCTATGCTACGTCGTAGTCATACATACATACCTAGGTCATTAGCTCTGCGCGCCTACGACACCATAACAAGTGTTTTACTCACTTTTGTTTATCTTTTCAACTATTTAGTTTCGTATGAAATACTTATCAAATTCAAAAACTAAACCAACGACACGAATACGATTAAGCAATACAAGCAGTGGGTGCTGGCTTTAAACTGACCCAGAATTAACGGTGTATATTGCTTGTAAATTACTTTTCTGCGTACCGTACACGACACCTCACAAAGAGACAGGTGCATTTCCCAGTCGTTTGAGAGACGCCATTTTTGTTGGTTCTCATCTTTGAGCACACTCAGTGAGTACTTGAGCTACTCACTACTCACTACTCAGATGAAATACACTCAACACTGACACATTTCATTTTGTTTAGGTGCCTACCTACTTTAAATTGTATTAACCCTTAATTTGATTTCGGGAAGTATACTGGACATTACCTATAAAAAAATCTGGAGTCTAAAATAATAACTTTATCTATGTTATTATTAGTTAAAAACGTTTTGTAAATAATGTAGATTTATACTTACAGCGAAATGGTAAGACCATTCGCTAACGTAATCTCTGTTGGTGACCTGCACAACACTGAGGAGGGAAGACCTGCCACGGACGCTCTTGGTAAGTAATTTTTTATTACATGTTTTTCTTAGACAACTAGCTACGATATTTAAGTATGTTACTGTGTTTGAATAGTTGCAACAATGTACGTAATTTTTTATTAATAATTTACTACTTATAATTTTCACTTTACAGCAGTTTAAAACGCAACGTCCAGTATTCTTCCCATTTCCAATGATGTAGCGTTCAGACCAACTTTCATAACGTCCAGTATTCTTCACATTATTAAATACACGGAAATAAACATTTGATGCAAAATAGAGTCAAAATATAAGTTTATGGTATAAATAAATAAAAAATTAAATGATACAGTATGTCTTTTTGATTGACAAATAAATTCTTATTTATTAGTATTATTTTTTCTTATATTTTTTGTGACTTTTTGTTTCTGTACATACATAGACGTCCTTTATTTTTTTCAGCACAAAGTAGTAAATTCTTACGAAATTTTGTTTTTTTATTTTTGTTTTGTTTTTAGAACATGCTTATTCTGTCGTTAAAATCAACAAAAATAAAAAATAAAAGTAATACGGAGGGTATTTGTGAGCTGCAGCAGTGACGCACTGCAACCAACATTAGGAGCAAAATCGGTCTGTGTGTTGTGATAATGGCTTTTTACAGGACTAATATGAGATTCGTCATTGATATACTGCCATGTTTACTCAAATGCTTGTTATTTCAACACTTGGTTACTTTATAGCAGGTCTGTAACCACCAAACAATGAAGCCTATGAACCTAAAACGTTTCCGCAGCTTGCTGGCCCAAGAACTGCTTCAAACTAACAGAACAACCGATAGCTCCTACTGCAACTCAACTCAACAGGATCAAGCTCATGTGAAATGAAACCTAGACTACCTGAATCAGTAGGGTAGGTACGATGGCCTAGGTGACTGACAAGACTTTACAAGCTATGGACGGTGCAGGTTTGGCGAAAATAGCAAAGTGGAAGTCTACTGCATAAAATAAGGGTATTTCGAGATTTTTTTCAGCAAATTTCAAAAATAATGGCAGTTTTGAACAATTAAGTTTTCTAAGGTACCTTTATTTTAGTAAACTTTAACTGTAGGTAATGTTTCCTAAGTTCAAGTAAGCACCTAGTACTTACTGTCCTCAGTTCCTAGGTTCCTAGTTCCTATGTGTTGAGATTGAGACTGATGTCTAGTAGCAGGCCTGTCTCACTTCTCACTTTAGGTATTTATCGGACGCGCGCCGCCTCGGGGGGCGCGCGACATAGGTTGCCACTTGCCGCTCGCTCGGCTTGCGGACTAGACGCATTGTGCGTAATTATCGTGATCTCGTATACATCGTTTCTTGTGATTTTTGCACGATAACTAAACGATCTAATCCGTATAAAAGATACTGCTGTGTCTACGGGTGTCTAAACAAAAGGAAAAGCAATGAATGGACATTAACATTCCACAAAATTCCGGAAGATATTGAAAGGTTGGTAGGTAGCTACTAAGCTTTTCTATAATTTGTTGTAAGTACCTATTTAAATAAATCATCAATAAATACCTAGGTAGGTACTTACTTTTACTCTGTAACTGTAGGTGCATAATGAAAACGAGATTTTATAGGTACCTATTCGATTCCTTTTTGATTGAATAGGTACCTGTTTACAAATAAACAAACATAATACACCTACAAAACTACCTACCTACAAAACTGTAGGTAGGTAGGTACCTACAGTTTTGTTTATTTACATATGTACCTAAAAGTAACTTATCCATTAAGTAGGTACCTAACCTACTTAATATAATAATTGTAAGTGTTTAGAAGTTACATTACATTCATAGAGCCATGTTGGTCGAAGTGATTAGTACCTCAACTTTCGAGACGAAGGTCGTGGGTTCGAGTCCTGGCCGTGCATTAAATTGCAAATGTGATTGCAAACCTAACATTAAAAGGGTGATTATCGGATAACGGCTCCCGGTCTAGTTGTGTGATGATGATGATTGTGTGTGTCTGATCGATGTCTAGGTAGGTATGAAGGTATAGATATTTTGAAATGCAATTGTTTACAAAACGAACGAGATAATAATGTATCTACCTACTTCACCTACCTACGTACAATACGTAGTACCTACTTACTACTATTTATTCTGTGGTAACGGTAGATTAAATTATATTTAGGCCTACTTATTTTAGAACTTAAGTAGGTACTGTTTTTGTGACAGATAAAATAAATTAATTTATTTGTGTTGTCGCAAGCGAAAATTCGACAACCCTTACGAGTCGCGTCACACCGCGCCAGACAGTGACACAGTTACGCATTAGAGCAGGATGGGAATGTTTAGGCAAATATCTCGATAGGTAATAGGCCCATAGGCGAGTTGAATTGCACTTTATAGCTTCGCCGCGAGAGTCTCTATTTAAACAAATTTACTCGCGAAGTGACCCTTCTGTACGTAGTACTAGTATTCTGTGCTAGTAGGTAAGGCTATCTTCTATTTAAAGAATTATTAAGCATATGGTTTATAAATGTTGTACCTATTGTATTTATGAAGATAGGTCATAATTATTGCAATTTTGTTCTCTCCTTGTGCTTATAGTAGGATGTTTTGTAAGATTTTTTGAGTTCAGCTTATTATTTGTTGTGAAATACGACAGAAAATAACAATTTTAATAAATAAATTTTGCAAATTCATATTTTTGCTATTTATTTCATTGTATTTCTAAGCAGTACTAAAGTTCCGCATCTCGAGAAATGTCCAGTATACTGGACGTCTAAAATCACTATTGCTTCTCCGCAAACCGGGAAATGTCCAGTATACTGGACGCCCATTTTCTAAAAAAGTAATAATCATAGAATTTTTTTTCTTCTTGTTCCCTCTTATTTCATCATGTAACATCTCAAAAATCAATAGAAATCATAAAAAATCGAAAAAACATGCTTGGCTAAATTAAGGGTTAAGTAAACTTATTTGCTAGAAAATAGCGAATTAAATAAGAGAGAGATATACTCCTCAAAACAAAATAGGGCCCACTTAGAAAAACAGGACTTTAAAATAGTAATGAAAATTGAATGTAGGTACAATTTATTTCAATTTTGATTTAAGGAATATGTTACCACTGAACTTAGGAATTTAGAAATAAATTAAAAAAAAAAATATAGGACACGTTCAGAAAATATGTGTTGTGCAAAATATCATAATATTTCAAGTGGGCCCTATTTTGTTTTGAGGAGTATATTATTCGAGTTCTATTTAATTTATGTTATAGTAGGTACCTATAGACCATTATAGGTATTGTATTCCTGAAGCTGTAGATGGATCTGTCTAAGGGGTAGTCAGAGGTGTGTCAAAATACATAATTGATATGTAGCGACATCTACCTGTCGCTAGATGACATCGACATGCTACGCTAGATGGCGGCACAACCGCATATGTCTAGAACTCGCAAGCGAAGTTTTCAGCGGCGATAGACATATCTAGGACCCACCGACAACGACTGTCGGTCGAAAGACCGCGGGCAAGTGGGCCAGATGGGCCCGTTGCAGAGAACCACCTACTCTGCCTTTGGGGAACGAGTCAACCATGTTCCCCAAATGATACTTGATTTTGAAGAAGTTAGCATTCCGTATGTAGGTAATAGGTTCCAAGCCCATCAACGCTTTTTTCAACTAAATATTCAAATAATTCAATTGGAACAGTGGAATGCGATAAAGCATGGTGTCGAAAACAGTATAAATCGGTCGCAATAAGGGGGAAGTAATGCTCCTTCGGGAATCAAGAAAAAACACATTTCGCAGATACAAATCACCTGCTCTTTGTCGATTTAGGGATGGGATGATGAATTTATCGATCAAAAATATGGACATGTGTCTGTTATATAATTTTTTAATAATGTTAAGCATTTCACATCTAACTCAAACTAAATTTTTTATGATAATGAGGTTCAATATTTCACACAGTGGGAGCACTGTGTGAATCAAGAAAGTCTTTTGAAATAAGTTTTATTTTATCTGATCATTCAAATATTTTAGTGATCACACTGGTAATCATTTTGTAAGTAGTTAATAGTATTCAATTTGACAAAGAATTTAAAATACTACGCCTGTAATATTTCATGATACCATTACATTTATATTTCTTGATTGACTGATTGGCCCATTTCTATAGATAAGTTGATTAATAGAAAACAACACTATTCCATTTTTTTACCGTAATTATCAATTTCGAAGCAATAAATATCAGCATAGATTTAGGGATGATTTATATTCGACCGGGCCGTGTCCGGGCCGTGCTGGAGCGGAGCCCATAGGAAAGTTTATAGACGGGCCCGGACGGGACACGGATCAGGCACTGTTTAATATAAAATGCTTCATACAAAATGTTTGTAACGTTTCAAATCTGTGCCCCGACCGGGGCCACGTACACGGCACGCCCCAGGCAAGGCCCGGTCTAATATAAATCGATTCTTAACCAGCTAACCCTATCACTAGTTTCATCGACTCGATATAAAATCTATCGATATCGACCCATCTCTATCAGGTAGGCACATAGCTGACGCAACGCGGATCTCCCAAATTGCCGGCAATTTATTATCTCGCCAGTCATTCGAATCGTGTATACCGGGCTTTAGTGTACATTGCTTGCATACTGATCGGGGCTACTGAGTTTCGGACTATTAACGTTATCTATGGGCCTATTCTTGGTCATTCTGTTAGTGTAATGGTTATTATGAGTATCATTTGAATCCACTTATGATAAAGAGCCGTGTTGGCCGAGGGGTATAGTACCTCGACTTTCGATCCGTTCGATCGGTCGTGGTTTCGAATCCTGGTCGTGCATCAATGGATTTTTCGTTTCGAAAAATTTATATGCGCATTAACACGAGCTCTAAACGGTGAAGGAAAACATCGTGAGGAAACCCGCGGCTTAGTCAGCCCCACACGTATTGACCATGTCTTTCCTGTGGATATGGCCGGTTAAGCTGAGAGGATGGTGTAGGTGCTGAGCAAGCCTACTTCACCTCAACATTGTCCCAGGCACTACAGTGTCCCGTTAAGTGTAGGCAAAAAGATTGCCTCCTGACACTGTATAAATCATCTAGTAAAGATGTAAAGGCTTAAGTTTTTTGATAAAGTTGGTGAAAGTCGCTATTGTAGTTGTAGGACTGCCCCCCAATTCTTCTAGATGACAGTCAATCATTCCGCTGCGTTTTGGTTCGATCTCATAAATGTCAGCCATTTGGTGTTTGGGGAACAGGGTGGAATCGTTCCCCAAAGGCAGAGTAGGTGGTTCTCTGCAACGGGATATAGTAGAATAGCTTTTCAAAAATTTATTCTGCCAAAGTCCAAACCATAGCTAACACCTCACCACAACTGAGTCGAAAATCTAAGGTTTAGTTTAGGTTTTGCTTGAGGTTGATAAAAAGTTCGGTAAAAAGTTCGAAATTGACACCCTGATCGTAATGTTTGTAAAGTAAGCGGTTGTTGAGAAGGTTAGACGCAAACAATGATCGTTCAAGGTGAGAATTGAACCCACGAACTAAAGCGCAGAAAGCAGAGCTACCACCAACTGATCATGTCACTATCCCGTGATCATGGCGCATGCAACTGCGTGAAAATATCGAGAAGCAAGAAAACTCAATAATCATGGTAATTATCCCGTTGATAATAATATTTATCTACTACCAACTGCCGGCGTACCACCAACTCTTAGAGCAATGTCAAAACAAGGTGAAAACAGTCCTGCTTCGAGACAATGACTTGACACTTGACACTCCACGATGAGACGTTTCCAAAACATTCCTGCGTTAGGCTTACTTTAACCTTACTTTAGTCTTATCCGTCTTATTTGTCTCTTAGTCTTATTTGTTTTGTTGTGTGACATTTTACTGCTTATGTACATTCTTTCAATTATTATTAGTATTTTTTTTTTCTCCTTCTATTATCAATCATGTAATCCATTTTTATTCTATTTTAGTTATTAAGACGACATTCAAATACGATTGTGAAATTGTTTATGAATAAATGAAATGAAAAAAAATGAAATATCTAAGTACGGAATCAGAGTAATTTTACTTTGACATTGCTCTAAGAGTTCATAGTAAGGCCCCTGAGCTGAAAGGCCAGGCAAGACCTTCCTTCAGTCTCACTTAAATAGACTATTTCTTTCAATACAAAACAATCAATCGAAAACAGCTAAGTAATTCATCGATTGAAACCTTGTTGGATTCACGAGGGCGCGAGGTAGACCATACATCAAGATAACATCTAGATCTGTCTGTTCCTAGGCTAGTCCTAGCTTTTGTTTTTCTAGATTTTTCCTATTGAGATAGAGCCCCTTAGCCCTTACTTCCTAGGCGTTTTAGAAATTAGAATTTCTGATTAGAAAGTCTGAGGGTCAGATATTTGTCAAAATGTATAAAGGTATTATTATACAGAGTGTAGAGTCTAAAAATGCAATTATTTTTTTCTTCAAAATAAAACAATAGTTTCCTAAGAACAAAACTTTATAACTACAAGAGAAAAGGTAGCTACCCTTCAGTGACCAAGAATTTGCCACACCCTGTATATATTTGTAAATTTGTAAGGTAGGTACAATGTCAAATATCTAACCACAGTACCTATAAGCCAAAGATACATCGATAGAATATTGAAACAGTTTTGTTTTGTTTTTGAAACAAGCCACTAAAGGCAATCAATGCTTCGTCATACAGACTTTTAATAGTTTACAATAAACTTCTAACAAGAATCTGCACTCCAGCCAGGAATTATTGAAAGGGTTCAGTACAAAATGCAAGGGGTTCCGTAGCTCATGAATTACTTATTGCTCTTGGCAAGGTGTGAACAGTCTCAAATTGGACAGCTATGGCTTAGCGGTAAGTAAGTTAGTATGAGTAAGTGGCCAACTCTGGTGATGGAGTTTTTAGGCCACCTAAAGGCCTCCGTCATGGCTTAACGACTTAAAAGCCGGGACCGACAATTTAACGTGCCCTCCGAAGCACGGAAGCGCTTAGCTCGTAATACCACTTGCGGTCACCCATCCTAAGAGTGGCCGCGCCCAACGCTGCTTAACTTCAACGATCAATCACGAACGTCTAAGCAAGCTAAGCCACGAGCGCTTCAGGCGTAGCGGTATACCATCAGTATCAATTTTTTATTTTTTCGACTTAAAAATTCAATTTAAAAGAGAAATTTTAGAAATTTTCTAAGATTTTATTAGGCATTCTAGATATCTGTCTTATTTATATACTAGCATCCGCCCACCCGGATAAAAAGTAGCCTATGCGGTCATTATCTATCTATATTTTAAATTTCAGCCAAATAAATTCAGCGGTTGTTGAGTTAAAGAGGAACAAACATACATCCATCCAAACATCCAAACTTTAGCATTTATAATAAAGTATGATTTTTGTTTTATTTTTAATCGATTTTATTTATTGTGCTCAAGTAATGTATGATTGTGTTGTATGTGTTTTGTGATTGGACCAATCAATTTTGTCTGAAATAAAGAGTTTAAATAATAAAACTATCGACAAAGTGTGCACAACGAACCACCCTACCCCGGTTTGTCGGAACCACATTTCGGGTCTCAGTGGAGCTACGAAATTAGATTTGCTGTGTGCTCTATACTGATTAAACGTTCGCCCGCGCTACCGATTTAAGATTTCCCGCTTTGGCTTTCAAACTATCTTAAAACTAGTATAAGACTTGGCTTTAGACGTGATGTAAGTCTAACAAGAGGCTAAATAAAAAGTTTTAAAACCTACTTCAGTGTATAATGTGTAATGTGTAACTGTGCAATTTTCTGCACTCTCGAGGTGCATTTCTGTTCATAGCTCTGAAGATCCTCGGCGGATCCTCACCAAATTGTAACACCAATCAGAAAAAATACCCTTTCAAACAAAAAAAAATCCAAATCGGTCCAGGTATCTTCGAGGCTGATGTCCAACAGTGGACGTACGGCTGAGATGATGAAGCTATTTATTCAATAGATATCCGACTTATACCAGAATATTCATCAACAGTAATCGGTTCCAAGTTGACTAACAAGTTAAGTTAAACAATTCTGCTCAACCCCAACTTTAAGCACCAAACATGCAACAAACACCTGAGTTGCTTAATTAAAATCTTAACTTAACTGTTACTTAGCTATGACTTAACGTGTAAGGGTAATTTGGAGTCAAGTTGGAGTTAAGTTAGGCTCGGTAAAGACAGAACTTGGAACTAAGTGCTATTTGCTAATGAGAAAGCTACTGAACAAATTGAGGATATACTTAGTCCCTTATTTCTAATCGCTATTTAGTTTTGAACTTAGACTTCAGAACTATAATTTACGAAAAAAACCAGTTACCTAAGTTTTTTAGAGTTACCTATAATACTACTTTCCTGCTTAAGTAATTCTTTTTTGTAAATAGATCCATACCTCCATACCCATATTATAAATGTGAAAGTGTGTTTGTTTGTTTGTATATTTGTCCTGCTTTTATGTCAAAACAGAGAGACGAATTGACGTGATTTTTATGTGGAGATAATTGGAGGGCTGGAGAGCTACATAGGCTACTTTTTATCCCGAAAAAATGCATGTTTCCCGTGGGATAAAAAAGTAGTAGACCACGCGGGCGAAGCCGCGGGCGTCCGCTAGTAATTTATATTTATAATAACAAACAGACCTAAGACAAATATTTGCTGATCATACAAATATTTGCGAGCGGGGATCGAACCCGCAAACTCCTGCGTCTTGGGCGGGCCTTCACCCACTCCGCCACAGAGGTCGTGTTTTGATAGCTATAAATTGCCTACGGACGTTGTACAAAATCATCTATTAAAGATGCACGGTGCTACCAGACAACATAATGGGTTTCGGAAAACATCTGAAACAATCGCATAACATTACAAAAACGATTAACAAAAAGAATTTGGAAATGCAAATTACTCACAATTTCAACTTTATCGCAAACAAATAAATATCAATGTCATTTTTAAGAAAAGCAAATCAGTTACAAGCCGTGCGAGCTGCGCTGCTAACGACGTGCACTTCTGTCACATTCTGTTTTGTGGAAACACACAGCGGGCTTAAAAAGGTCGCTAAAACAGAATCACAATATGAAATGAACTATAATGCCGTCTCTTTTCACTCTCAGTCAATGAAAAGAGATGGCCTATATTTCAATTCCTATTTGCGATTCTACAATAGCGACCTTTTTAAGCCCGCTGAGCTATCAATACTGCCTAGGTGCTGTCGGTCATATTCAGAAAACACGAAATTAACCGATGCGCATTATTTATCTAGAAGTACTATAAAGGCCTAATGAGTTGAACTAGTTTTATAATACCTTATGTAGAAGTATTCAAAAGCGCATGAAAGCTACCTCTGATGAAAATCCGTCAAAAACGCAACAGCACTCTATTTCCCAGCCATGCATAAATATACATAAATTTGTTTGTATGTACGTACTAGTGATGTGCCGTGGTAATATAGAAGCGGATGCGGAACTTAAAGTTTTAATCCGGAACTTGAAGCTCGTATTCTGTGCTTGAAGTTTTGATACGGGAACTTTTTGCAAGCGTATTCAACTGTAAATCCTACTAATATTATAAAGACGAAAGTCCGTGTGTGTGTGAATGTTTGTTACCACGTATCTCCATAACTACTGAACCGATTTGGCTGAGAAACATAGATAAATAATGACCGGGAATAGGACTAGCTAGGCTACTTTTTATCCCGGAAAAATGCATGGTTCCCGTGGGATAAACAAAATAGTCCACGCGGGCGAAGCCGTGGGCGTTCACTAGTACAGATATAATGAAATGAAATGAAATGAAATGAAAATACTTTATTGTACACAATTACAAAAGAAACTTAAGAACTAGCAATAAATTGTACAATGGGCGGTCTTATCGCTATGAAGCGATCTCTTCCAGACAACCTTTGGATGGAATGAAACGAATGAGATGGTAGGAATGGCAGGGGTGCACAAAAAGTATAATGTAGGTACCTATATAAAATTTAAACATACACAAGAACAAAAAGTGACTGAAACACAATAATGTTATACATAGCTATATACCTACTATTATAACATAATAGATAAATAAGTAATTTATAAAAATATACTACGTATTAATACTTACATAGACTACATTATACAATGGTATATTACATACAATACATATAAATAGATACATACAAAAATTTTGTAAGAATACATACAATACATACATCTAATAATAAAATGAAAGTGAAATAGACGATAAAGGTTATGATATTTGTGATAGATAAAAGTTTTTAACTCGAATTTTAAAAGTAGCTAGAGATGGAGACTTTTTAATATCAATGGGTAGAGAATTCCAGAGGTATACACCTTGGACAGCAAAGGATTTATCATAAAAGCTAGATTTATGGACAGGGGTTTTTAAGACGAGATTATCGGATGATCGAAGCAATCGGGCATGGTCATCGCGAAGAAAAACAAATTTTTCTTTTAAATAAGAAGGAGACATGGGATTGTGAAGTACGCTGTAAACAAGGGATAGGATGTGAGTATTCCGGCGAAGACGGATAGGGAGCCATTTAAGCTTATGACGGAACTCGGAAATGTGGTCGAATTTTCGTAGACCAAAGATGAATCTTATGCACAGATTCTGTAACCGCTCCAGTTTATTGAGCTGTTCTTCAGTAAGGTCAAGATAGCTGGCAAGATAGCTATAATGTTTGCTTTAACTTCATAATTATTTTGCTAAATTACAAATAGATTCAATGACCAGTCGTCGAATATTTAAACTTGGCAGAAGTTGTAAAATATAGGAATAAGCTGATATTAAGACTGACCCTGACTTCCGCCTTTGACATCTTCAAAGGGAAAATTACCTAACTTAAAAGGGTTTAGCAAGAACTCGTGATCCAGTTTCGTTTTGTTTCGGTCATCTCAATATTACGGAAGGTTACGGAAATAATACGGAAACCCCATCACTATCGCAAGAGAGGTCGGGCGCAAAGTGCATATATTAAACTTGTACAGCAGTTTGTATGCAGAGGCCGTTTGTAGTGGCGCCTTATTCTGGTAGAGCATGACTTAGGGCGCGTCCCGATTAGTCGAACAGTGAGCGGCTAAGGCGCGGGACATACAGAAAAGACGTAAGACGAGGATGCGTCGCAGACATATGTCTCTTCCGCGTCCCTTTCATAGAACATGTATAGAAGCGTCGCGCCGCAAAACATACAGAAGAGACGGGGCGCCGCCGTCACATTTTGTATGAAAGGGACGCGGAAGAGACAAATGTCTGCGCCCCGTCTCTTCTATCTGGCCTGCGCCTAACTGTTTGCCTCTCGGTAGTTTTATAGCTTAAACACACGTTGGGCCAGCCTAGGCGAATCTAGGCGAGCGCGAGCGAGAAGGCGAATCGATGCAATTCGAAATACAACTAGTAGTTCGCCCCGAACTGAGATCTCGCGTACCGTAGATGGCTTACATTTGGACTTTCTTCTGACTACCCCTATAATTTCAAGTGCTACTACTGCCGAGTATGCCTATTGCGCTAGCTCTTCATAGTAAAAAATGCTAGCATGCATGCAATACATAATGTCGAGGTAAATAAAATAAATTCATTACGCGATTAAGTCCCGTCAATAATAAATTAAAAACATAATGTCGTGTCTAATTTTTCATTTATTTCAAATTTATGAATTCTCGTCGTATTTCTAAAAGTATACGTCCTAGAATAAAAATAATAATTATTTTGGAATGTACAAATAAAGACCTTTCATTTGACACCACACTCAATATGACGACCTCTGTGGCGCAGTGGGAGATGGCCCGCCTGTGACGCAAGAGGTTGCGGGTTCGATCCCCGCCGCGGGACAAATGTTTGTATGATCTGCAAATATTTGTCTCGGGTCTGGGTGTTTTCTATGTATATTATGTATGTATTTACAAAAAAAAAAAAAAAAATGTATATAAGTAGTATATCAGTCATGTGGTTGCCATAACACAAGCTCTGCTTAGCTTGGGACTACATGATGCTGTGTGAAATGTCCAGCAATATTTATTTATTTTATTTATAATATAATAGGAGTACTATTTGGAATAAAATCTGCATGTCCAAATAGTTCACCTGGTCAGGCGAACTATTTAATATTTTTGTCCAATTTGTCCTCCTAGGCGGACAAATAGGAGGACAAATTGGAATAAGCGTATTTGTTTACTTAACTTTTTTTACCCCAATTATTTTCATTCTTTATCAAAAACTTTTTTATCACGAAAATAAATCAAGTAGCATCTAAAATCATTGCAAACCAAACCGCAACGATGCCACTCTCTTTTTAAGACCGACCAGTCAATGAGCTACGAAGACATCGAAACTCTATGAAACGGGAGCTCTTGCAGCTCTGGTTTTGTAGTTTTTTTTCTTTGGTCGTATTTCAAAAACTATACATCCTAGATTAAAAATAAAAACCATTTTGGAATGTACAAAATAAGCCCTTTCGTATGACACCCCACTCAATATATTTGTGTAACTTTCAAAATTTTTTACCCCCTTGGGAACACAATATCTTCACAACCCCTTCATCGATTAAGCTCATATGCTCCAGCGTAAATTTCCTTACCACAACCTATTGACCTACCAAGTTTCATGCAGATTGGATGAACGGTTCGACAGTTATGCGCGAACAACAATTCGTGAAACATACAAACATACAAACATACAAAGCAAAATCGCCCAACTTACCACTAAGATCTTCGCTCGCTTCGCTCGCTCGATCGATTATTTAGAAAGCGAAACCGAACATTATTATGTCCATACAAATTATCCTGGTTATAAGGTGTCAAGTTTACAATATCAAAATATTCAAACAAACAGAAGTTTACTCTCGAGACTAAACTTAATCCAGTTTGATCGAATTCAGCCTTAGAGGTTCTTGATAGATCGTTGAAGTTAAGCTACGTTCTGAGTGATTACAATTTGGATGGGTGACCTCAAGTGGCATTTTTAATTTTTTTTTTATTCAGTAGGACCGCTATGACCACTTTGAAACGTCTTTTGGCATCTTCGTCTTATATACCTACGTCATTGACAGCTGAACGCTTCCATGTTTAAAACGGCCATTTACTGTATCTTAATAATGTCAAGTGAACAATTTTAAAAGCGATACAAACACATCTATGCTTTAGAAGTCCAGAATACACCAGCCTCTGAAGGATTTGCGCTGGTTTAAAGTTATAAGTTTATAACGCGGGCATAGGTGAGCGGTTTTGTGGGCGCTTGCCTTTATTTAAGTTTTAGCAATCTTTAAGAAGTGGTATTACCAACTTCTTTCTACTGAAATACATAAAAATATATTTTGTAAATAGATCTAATCAGGTTTCTTTTTCGTTCATAGTATTATATAATTACAAAATCCGCCCGCGACTCCGCTCGCGTGGTACCCGGATAAAAAGTAGCCTTTGTGTTATTCCAGGTCCTAAGCTATGTATTTTCAAAGTTACATTAAAATTTGCTCAGTAGTTTTTGCGTGAAAGAGTAACAAACATCCATACATCCACACATACTTTCGCATTTATAATATTAGTAGAAAGTAGGAAGAATGTTCTGCGATAATAATAAAGAAAATTCAATAATAACATTGATCTTTACTTATTTTTCAAACACGATAGATTATACTCTACCAAATTTAGATGGGAAAAACTCTTCTTCCAATGTTGTTATTGAAAATGAGAGGATAATCCGTAGGTACCCATATTATAAATGTGAAAGTGTGTTTATTTGTCCTGCTTTCACGTCAAAACAGAGCGACGGATTGACATGATTTTTTGTGTGGAGATAGTTGGAGGGCTGGAGAGTAACTTATGCTACTTTTTATCCGGGTACCACGCGAGCGAAGCTGCAGGCAGCTATTAAAAAATATAGGTAGGTAGAATTGTGATCGTAAATCCGTCGAAAAATATATTGAGTCTTTATAATATAAATCCTTTGATAAAATATTCATATCTGAAAAAGAGATAATTTATTTATTTATTTATTTATTTATTTGTTAGGAACAACAAACAATTACATTCATGACTTATATATAGGCAGTATGGCTATTATAATTGATGAAAATACTTTTTCAGAATTTCAACATAAACTGGTTAGCAATTATATGAAACTTCTGTTTGCGTATTGAAACGGAGTGTTTTTGCAATAAGATATTTCTGATTCTGATTCTGATTCTCATTTTGTTACTACACCATATTATAAATCGTTTAAACCTTCTTATAGAATGAAATAGTCATTCTGTACAAAAACACCACTGATTTCTTCTACTAGGGTGACTACACCCTGATTTCTGGTCCGTAAAAAACTTGTTGTTTTTCTACACCAAAACCTTAAACATAATTTAAACAAAAACAACATCATCCACTCTAAAAATAACATTACATTATTAAACAAAATTACACCTTGTCATAAAAAAGCCATCAAACCAAGCGAAACTTTGCCCCTCCACTGTACAAACAGTACAAACATTGTATCGCTAAGTACACAGGGCGACGCATGTATTGTACATAAAATTGCATAAAAATACGTATGTGAGAAGGCTCCTGTAAAAGATACTAAGCAGTTTAGAGCGGGTACGTGCTTATGCATAACAATATGCAAAGAAATTAGATAAACTAGATGTGGCTTTTATTTATTATTTACTAGCTTCCGCCCGCGGCATCGCTCACGTGGTACATGGATATAAAGGAACCTATGTCATATTCCCAGTCATTATCTATCTATATTTTAAATTTCAGCCAAATCGGTTCAGTGGTTGTCGAGTTATAAAGGAGCAAACATACATCCATCCAAACATCCAAACATCCAAACTTTCGCATTTATAATATTAGTGTGATTAGTGTGATTCATACTTACCTACTACTTACATTTTTCTGGAGTCTACATTTTTCATATTGAAAAGTTTTATGGACACGGGATTCTACATTTTTCATACGCACGGTGAAAATCTGGCGCTCCTTGCCGGGGTCTGTATTTCCAGAAAAGTATATTTTGGGTGTCTTCAAATTGAGAGTCAATATGTTCCTTATAGGTAAGCGTGCCCCTTCTCCACACTGTGGCTTTACTGTGGCAGGGTGTGGTCAAACGCGAACCTATTTTAGAAAAAAAACTTTTCATAATAATTTAATATTGTTACAAGCCTCTTTCAGTTTCTTTACGTCTATGTACTCTAGCATCGTATGAACAATAATTTAAGTATTATCTTTGTTTACAAGCTCACGAAAACAGCTGTAAGCTTTTATACAAGTCGATCAGTACTTTCGGCACACTGGTTAGGGAGAGGGCACACTGCGTTTTTTGGAGTGCGTTTGTATCGATCCTTTCACATACTTATTTGCATTTACACAGTCCATCCGTTTTTTCTAAGATACCAACCTTAAGTTGTATACTCTCATTTATTTATTTATAACTTTTTGTAACTCAACAATGTATAAAAAGTATCACCAATCTAAGCAATTGTGTCCTAGGAGGGCGCTGGGAACCGGGATACAGATAATCTAGTTCGGTACCTATAGCACACAATCTAAATTAGTACATAGCTAGACTTAAGTAGTTCCTAACTCAGCTTAAGTAGTACCTAATTAAGCTTACCTGTTTACTTTAACCTAAGCTGGCTTTATGTGGTACTACTTAATAAACTATTTTTATTCATGTTCTTAGTATCGATACAAACGCGCTGCGAATGCAATGCGAACGCACTCCTCCCCTCCCGGGTCACGTTTGTATGGAAACAAACGCGCTGCAAACGCAGCTAAAAAACGCGCCTCAAAAAACGCAGTGTGTCCGCTCCCTTATTTTACACATCAACAAACCATTTCATAAGCCATATCGACTTTTGTGTACTGTTTAACACATTTACTGCCAAGCACAGCCAGGTCAGATAAAACATGTACCAGCCCCCGATTGTCTATCTTTGATAGCGACCGAAATCGGTCTCAAACTGTCAAATATGACAGTTCAGTGACCACGCAAGTAGCTCTGTTACTCTCATCTCAACTAGACCGAACGCGACAAAAGATACATATGCCAATGATATTTTCAAAAGGGGAAGATAGGCTCGGTGCACACATAAACCAAAATAAAAACATTACTCTATTTTATAGATTACAATTTGATAAGGATAGAGAGAGCAACTAAAGCACTTGTAGCGACATCTACCTGTCGCTAGATGAACTACATGGACATGCTACGCACTACGAGCTTCAGAAAAGATGACGACACAACATCATTAGATCGCGCAAGCGAAGTTTTCAGGAGCGATCGACATAATATCCAACCAACCAACAACAACTGTTGGTCGAGGTCGGTCGAGGATAAGTGGGCCAGTGGAAAAGGTCGCTAAAATTGAATTAAAATATGAAATGAACTATAATGCCGTCTCTTTTCACTCTCAGTCAATGAAAAGAGATGGCAATAGTTCAATTCCTATATTGCGACTCTGCAATAGCGACGTTTATAGGCCCGCAGATGGGCCGGCATATGGTGGAATTGTTCCCCAAACACTCATGCGAGCGAGACAGCAATGGCTAGGGGCCTGTAGCCGTACCATGAGCTCTTAGAGCAATGTCAAAACAAGGTGAAAACCATTCCTGCCTTAGGCTTGTTCCGAAAACAATCTTATTTTATTTCTGCCTTGGTCTTTACGCAGGATTGCAGCAGGACATGCGCATTACACTCTCTCGACGCTCTCTCTGCGCATGTCTTGCTCGATGACATCGAGCAGGACATGCGCAGTCCTGCATCTAGTCGATGTCATGTCACCAAAACATCCCTGCGTTAAGATTGTTTTGTTCCTAAGGCAGGATTAAAACAAGGTTGATTTAGGCTTGATTTAGGATGGAGTTATGCCTGCGTCAGTCTTACTTCAGTCTTATCTAAGTACGGACCAAAGTAATCTTACTTTGATATTGCTCTAAGACTTGGCAGTACGACCCCTGATTGTCTAACTTGTTTATGTATTAATTGAGCACGTATCAATTCGACTTAATAAAAGGCATTTTAGCCTTGGAGGTCATCAGACCATCCGTCGGTCTGCGTCCTTCACGAGAATCTCGCAAGTTCACAATGGGTGTAGCAAAACTTCTACTGAAAACTCAGTTCCTATGAATACGGGGCCAACTCTGGTTGACGGAGTTTTAAAGACGGCTGAAAACAAGCAAATAAGATATTAAAAAAACATTTTTTTTAATGCTTGTCATCGAATTGTGAGCTACCCTGAAAGTTTCAGCAGGATAGCTAATTGGGAAGTGCTCAATATTTGAGTTAAATACAAGTTTCCACCCGGAACGACAGACTGACAGACAAACAAGAAAAACGTTTTATAAACATATTCCTTGACTTCTTTAAGAGTCAATTCACACGTGCGACGACCACACCACGTCGCAGCGACAAAATGTGGTCCAGCTGTGGTTGCGTGTGAATTGTGTCGCAGCGACTTTTTGCAGTTGCGTTGTGGTACCGACAAAATGTCAATGTGGCAGGCGCCAGCTAGGCGCGCGCTGTTGATGACGTCATGTCGTCGCGATGTGGTTGCGATGTGGTCGTATTACACAAGTGGTCGATAACAACGACAAAATGTGGTACGTGTGAATTGGAAATTCATTTTCAATACAAATATACGCCCGACCACGTCGCGTCGTTGTGGTGTGGTTGTCGGTGTCGTGTGGTTGTGGTACGTCTGAATTGGCACTAATTGATGATTTAATACAAAAGGATACTTATGTTTACCTACACTCAATGGGACTCTAAACAATCTAGGACGTGGTTTGAAATGGAGAAGACTCGGCAATACATAATTACTCTATGAATGAATGCATAATGCATAATTACTCTATAAATAAATAAATAAATATTGCTGGACATTTCACACAGCATCATGTAGTCCCAAGCTAAGCAGAGCTTGTGTTATGGCAACCACATGACTATGAATGAATGAAAACTCTTTATTGTACGCAACTTAAAATAATATTTAAAAAGGAATAACCTTATGAGTAATCGTACAATAGGCGGTCTTATCGCTTAGAAGCGATCTCTTCCAGACAACCTTTGGATGGAAAGAGATATCAAGATTGAAAGATATGACAGGGGTGTACAAACATTATACTATGCTGTATCTATACAAAATTTTGTGTTTTAAATATTCAAAGCTAGCATAACAATGAATAAGTACTTTTATTCTTTGTTGGGCGTCATTCGGTTTGCAGCAAGGTCTGAAGTTCATGCTTGAGTTTTCAAAAGTCATCCTATTACACCCTGTACGCGTTAAATCGGTCGAGGGAATTGCGAGGTTTCCGAAGTACCAGTTATTTGGCAAATTGAATTTAACCTAAACGTGTTGGCATTATACCAATAAATTCATGAAATGTCAGTGTATACACTAAATAACAGTAAATAATACATTTATAATAGAAGTGAAACTCAGACGAAAATCTAGAGCTACATTTATAAGCCAACGCAGGCCATAAGACAGAGATATAGCCTAAAGCCTTTATTATAAAGCCTTAATTACATTAATGTCGGGGTATGTATCACGCCAAAACTATATCGGATCCATACAATTCAGTGGGATAAGAATTAACTTCTTTGGCCTCTCAGTTCAGTTGGAGTAGCCCAGCATTCTGCGCCGTAGGTCGTACGCCAACCGGACCTAAGTATAGTTGCGCAAGGCCACCACGAAGCTATAAAAGATCGTGGAATATTAAAGAGGAAGACCAACACCTTTTAAATGAATTGGAAAAGTTAAAGCTGACCAATCGCTGCAAGCACCGCATCGCCTTTCGGGCGTTCACTTGTTCCTTCACTTTTGGCTTGCGGCGAGCGGCGATCTGAGTTTCACATCTAGTCAGATGTTAGTTTACTTTATGTTGTTGGTTTGTCCAAATTGTGCCTAGGGATGCTAAATTGTAATTATATTAATATAATAAGTATTAATAAGTTTTAATAGAGCGAATGCAATTACATCTAGAAATTATTAGTGCCTTTGTTTAGAGTTAATGGTCATAATGGCACGTGCGAAGCAAGATATATTTTAATGTAAGAAAAAAGAGTGAGGCATGATGTAAAGTTGCTCAGCATTATGTTAAAACCTTACTTAAAGAAAATCTTTTCCACAGAATACGACTTGTGTGAAAAGTCACGAGAATCGAACTTACTCAGCCAGTCGTTACACCACCGAAACTTATACAAAAAAATTATATAATAGAACCCCAAGGTCAATCTTTTAATAGCAAAAAACTAAGAAAATACAAGTGGCTAAATTAAAATTAAAAAAACGACTTCAATTTTCTGCGCTCTCGATGTGCATTTCTGTTTATAACTCCGAAGACCCTTAACTGATCCTCACCAAATTTTTATGGCACCAATCGGAAAGTATACCCTTTCAAACAAAAAAGATTTTTCCAAATCAGTATAGGCATCTTCGAGTAATCGGGTAACATACTTACATAAAAAAAAAAATTTTTTTAGGCGGTTTAAAAATTAAATAGCCCGATTGCCCATACCAACAATCAAAATGTTTAGACCTATAATTAAATAAATAAATAAATATTGCTGGACATTTCACACAGCATCATGTAGCCCCAAGCTAAGCAGAGCTTGTGTTATGGCAACCACATGACTGATATACTACTTATATACATTTTTTTTTGTAAATACATACGTACCTAATATACATAAAAAACACCATTGAGGTGGCACTTAGCATTTGTCAGTGTTTTTTCTGTTTTTGTGAATGAAATGGTGTTTACTGTGTTGGTGTAACTTATCAATAAATAAATAAATCACATCACGAGAATCAAACCCACATTCGATTCACCGACCCAACTATTCTTAGCCCAAAGATTTCCAATCTCTGAAAACATAAGAACTACGGTGGAGAAGATTCTCTAAGTGGTGAATTAAAATGCATAGCGCGGTACAGGATGTCATGAGATGATGTGGGTACCGTGGACCCTGGAGCTTCACCGACACCGTCATAATGCGTTGATGACAAGAATCGTAAAATTGTCGGTGCTGGCGGTTTTTAGGCCATGACCGAGGCCTTTGGCCTAAAAACTTCGTCACCAGAGTTGGCTACTTGCTCATACGAACTTACTTGCTTTATAGTGTGCAAAATTTCAGATAACTGCTTAGAAATTTAGTTGGAAAATTCCACCCAAACAAATATTAAAAACTTAGGCCTTTACATCTTTACTAGATGATTTATACAGTGTCAGGAGGCAATCTTTGCCTACACTTATCGGGACACAGTGCCTGGGATACCTATTATTTGAGTTGGAGTAGGCTTGCCCAGCACCTACACCATCCTCTCAGCTTAACCGGCCATATCCACAGGAAAGACATGGTCAATACGTGTGGGGCTGATTAAGCCGCGGGTTTCCTCACGATGATTTCCTTCACCGTTTGGAGCTCGTGTTAATGCGCATCCAAATCTTTCAAACTAAAAATCCATTTATGCTTGGCCAAGATCCGAACCCACGACCTTCGGAATCAAGATACTAATCCCCTCGGCCATCATGGCTCCGAACATAGCCCCCCTTACTTATGAAAGATGTTTAAAGTTGAACACTGGTTAAACAACGTCCTGTCTCTATTCGTCACTATCCACAAACAAAGACAGGACGTTGTTCAACCAGTGTTTAACTTTAAACATCTTTCATAAGTAAGGCCCAAGTGAAAAAGCTTGCAAAAATAATGTCGGTAGAAAGTTCTCAAAAAACCGAGCTCAAGCGGCTAACATGTAATAACTGTTTAACTTGGGAAAACTTATCCCATAGAGGGGAACTTAAGCTATGGTTTAAGAATTGTGGCTCGTTTATGTGCAATACAGCAAAAGTTGATGGACGGTTAAGACTTTAAACCTCGGTTAACCTTTGGACCAGCTTAAGGCTTTTTTGCATAATTTTCCCTTGATTTATGGAGTTGTCGTGAATCTTGACCGTTTGACAAAAGTTTATTGTTTGTAACTTTATCCTCAAGAATCTAAAATAAAAATTTCGTATCTAGCGTTGTGCGCGGTCACGTTTTGGATGGGTGACCGCAAGTGGTATTACGAGCTGAGCCCGTGCTTCTGAAGGCACGTTACATTGTCAGTCCTGGCTTTAAAAGTCGTTAAGCCATGACGGAGGCCTTTAGACGGCCTAAAAACTCAGTCACCAGAGATGGCTACTTGCTCATACGAACTTACTTTAGCACCGATTTCAAGTGGTAATGAAAAGACCAATGTGAGCTATTTTAATTCTATTTATCCTTTCTTTAACTTGGCTGAGAAGTTATATACTAGCCTATGAGTAGGTAAACGCTACTGGACAAAGCTTCGGTCTTAGGCTGGTTTTAGTGTCACGCGTACCGTCGGCGCTGATAGGCGAGTGATCTTTATTACATTGAAACAAGGATACTGATTGTTTAGCAAAAATGGCAACGCTGATTGCACTCGTCAGTGCTGAACAATCAGTATCCCTATTTCATTGTAATAAAGATCACTCGCCTATCAGCGCTGACGGTACGCGTGACACTAAAACCAGCCTTAATTTGACGGCAGTGGACGAAGGACTGCCTGAAACATAGAAGGTTGCTGGTTCGATTCCCGCCGCGGCGCAAATGTTTGTATGATCTGCAAAGATTTGTCTCACATCTGGATCTATAACATGAGAACGCCCTCGACTTCGACCGTGCATTTTTTCTATAATCTATCTATATTTTAAAAATCGGTTCAGTGGTTGTCGAGTTATAGAGGAACAAATATACATCCATCTATACATCCAAGCATCCAAACTTTCGTATTTATAATTTAGTGTGATTAGTGTGATAATGATGTGTACTTAAATAAAAAAAATAAGTAGGTAGGTAACTATATACCTAAGAAACTTGTATACAGTTATGTAGTTCCCATAACACAAGCTCTGTTTATTTTGGGGCAAGATGATGCTGTGTGAAATGTCCAGTATTTTGAACTTTGTCATCTACCTATCATTCTCAAAGTTTATGACAAGCAGTATTGTAACTGCTGAAATATAAACACATAAATTAAACATACAACATAGACATTATTTTAACACACGGGAATTACTCACGTGAAAATATCCACGATATTCGATATTTTCATGTGAGTAATTCCCGTGAAAATATCCACGATATTCGATATTTTCACGTGAGTAATTCCCGTGTGTTAAAATAATGTCTACTTAGTACCTACAACTCACGAAAATTTTGAAAGTGAAATAACTGAATTAGTTTATTTGAAGAATTCATTCGTGAATGACATACTGAGATAGCTCAGTAGGGATTCTTGGAACAGGCCGGAATGACTTCATGTGCCTTGGAGCCGCGGTCTTGTTTCGTTTGGGACCATTCTTTTTCTGTCCTACAAGACATTTCTATTGTAATGTAACGTGCTCCAAGACTGGTAGGTTATGTAACGACGTAGCTTAGTGTTTGGGAGGCCGCCAAACTGGTAATAGAGATCTATGCACGTCGATGTTGCGACGCTCTCTGGGTATAAGAAGATATAGAAATTTCGAAAATATGAATAAGTAACTTTTTTTATAAAAAATAGATCTATGTTTGGCCACCACCTCGCCTGATGTTAAGCGAGGGCCAGACAGAAAAGACGTAAGACGCAGACGGGGCGCAGACATTTGTCTCTTCCGCGTCTCTTTCATACAAAATGTATAGAAGCGTTGCGACGCAAAACATACAGAAGAGACGGGGCGCCCCGTCTCTTCTGTATATTGTTGTCTTCTGTATGAGACCCGCTCCTTAAGCGACGGTGTGGCCGAGGATGGATCACATCGATCTATAAGAAATCTATTCACTCTAGCCTTGAAGGCACCAAAATTATAGTTAATAACTAACTTCCGCCCGCGGCTTGGCTCGCGTGGTACCTGAATAAAAAGTAACCTATGTCATATTATATATTCCCAGTCATTGCCTAGCTATCTGTAGCGGCTAGCTACAAGTAGTAAATCGAGCTGACGCGTTAGATTTGCTTGGCGCGTCGTCAGTCGATCCTCCCCGCTCATTAGGTCCGAACATGTATTACTTTATATTGTGGAATTAAATCAGTATCCGGATATGGAAGTTCTAATTTGTACTCTCCTCTTACATCTACTCAATATGTAGGGAATTCACGTTTTCCACATCTATTCCCTACATATCTATATTTTAAATTAGCCAAATCAGTTCAGTCCTCTATAACTCGACATAGAGGAACAAACATACTTCCATCCATCCATACAAACAAACTTTCGCATTTATAAATTAGTGTGATGTGATTAGTGTGATTAATATTCAGAGAGCCTTGTAGGCTGAGGGGGATAGTACCTCGACTTTCAATCCGAAGGTCGTGGGCTCGAGTCCTGACCGTTCATCAATGGATTTCTCGTTTCAAAAAATGTTAATGCGCAATAACACAAGCTCTAAACGGGAAGGAAAACATTCTGAAGAAACCCTCAGCTTAGTCAGCCCCACACGTATTGATACCTTTCCTGTGGATATGGCCGGTTAAGCTGAGAGGATGGTGTAGTTGCTACAAGCCTACTCCATCTCAATCAATGTCCCAGGCACTACAGTGTCCCGTTAAGTGTAGGCAAAGATTGCCTGATCTAAAACCCATTTAGTTCTAAAGATTGTAAGGTCTATGTCACTCGTCCGGTGGATGGCTGCCAAAACCGGAAACAATGGCAGCGCGACATTTTTATTCACTTAATTTAAACTTTATGTCTTTTTATTGGGTCAACTTGCTTTGTAGGAATCGGACAAAGTCGTGATGAACTGCGGTCATTGTGACATATTTCTAGATTTTTCTATTTTTCTTATTATTTAGGTAACTAATGTTAAAGTGGGCATGGTTAGACTGTTTGGCAATAGGGAATATGCATGTGGTTTTAAGGCTGAAATATATTTTTTTCGAAATCTTTATCGGTCTACAACATTTTTCTTGATTTATTTCCATAAAATATTTTTGAAAAAGTGTAATAGCTCGCAAAATTCAAATTCACGAAACGCAAAACTATTGAGAGAAACGAATCGTCATACCTACCTGTCACTTATGGAACGCTAACTTCTGCAAAATGTGGGCATATATCAAATATGTATTTGGACATACCTCTGACTACCCTTCTTCTTCTTCTCTTAGTGCCTCTCCATTAATGGAGGTCAGCAGTCAGCTTCTTAAAATTCTCCTTGTCCAGCGCAAGTCTGAACAGTTGTTCCACCGCCTTTATCCCTGTCCACTCCCTGATGTTACCCTGATGTGACTACAGGTATATCCAATACTATAGGTATATCCAATAATATCATTAGACATCTTCATAGGATCTTAAATGCTTAAGAAGATCTGAGAGACTGTCTACCGCACCTGGAGATACTGTCGTAATACTGTTATGTTATTTTCTGAAATAATAATGCCATTATTCAACAGCCTTACTTTTACTTACTTACTTTTAACGGCCTTGGGGCTTCACTTCAAAAACTTCGATCAAATAACTCCACCTAAAAATAAAGTCTATTTTTAACGCAAAAGAATGCTGAGGCTTGACCTAATTTTAACGTGGATTAATTTGTACAGTCGACGGCTTTACTATTGCACATCTAAATATACAAAACTTATAACTTGTGTACCCTAAACCGGCGAGCTTGTATGAAAAATGTGATGAGAGTGAATGAGGCGAAAGAGGTGTGTCAGGATCGTAGCAAGTGGAAATCCGTGGTCTCTGCCTACCCCTGGGGGAAAGAGGCGTGATTTTATGTATGTATGGATGTATAACTTATACTTAATCGCCGACTGACTTACAAGAAACGCTTGCAAGAGACCAACTCGCTCTTGAATATAGAGGACTCTATTGGCTGCTTGGTAGAAACTCTAAATTATCAATAGACAACAAGCTACTCATCTACAAAACAGTAATAAAGCCAAACTGGATTTATGGCATTCAACTGTGGGGGTCAGCTTGCACCTCGAACATAAACTACAAACAACGCTTCCAAAATGGCGTCCTCAAAAACATTTATAATGTCCAACTTGCACAGCAGCTCACAACAACACAGAAGGAGGCTGAAGAGAAAAGATGTCATGCAGCTCAAAGACTGAAAATAAAGAGTGCCAAATGCCTAGAAAGCAGGAGTGTGCTCTGCCCGATATTATACTTACAGACCATTTGCTCATAGTTTACTAACTAATCGCAATATCTGAGAAAAAATAAAAATATATAAAACAAAGTCGGGTTAGTTAAATACACCATTTTAACCCAAGAACGACTGGACTGATTTTTATAATCATTGATTTGTTGTCTACCTACGCCCCGAATAGGATAATATTTGTGCTACTGGTGATGTGGGCCAGAGGGGTCGTTGAGATAAAAAAAAACAACGACCCCACTCTGTTATCAAAACATCTGAAAAATTCATAAAAAAAGTTACGACATTTAATATAAATTATTACATTATGCACCATGTGCCATACTAACGGCCAATGACTGCAAAATCTTTGTAAACAACACAACCGGAAAATTATTTATGTTTATTTTTTCTCAGATTTTTTCCTGAAATAATCCTTTCCTGGATATACCTTTATTTTTATAATATATCTTAGCTAGGGCACACGATAGACGTTGATTAATACAATCGTCAGTAAATATTACTGAAAACAACAGAATGTATGTTTGTGTGACCTATCTCTGGTGACGGAAAGTTTAGTAACAAGTTTTGACTATAGTTGGTTCGACAATGTGGTATTTCGAAAATATGTATTTAAGTAGTATATCGGTCATGTGGTTCCCATAACACAAGCTCTGCTTAGCTTGGGGCTACATGATGCTGTGTGAAATGTCCAGCATTATTTATTTAAATAAATAAATAAATAAAAAAAAAAAAAAATACCTAAATAAATAAATAAATAAATAAATAAATAAAATAAATATCCTGCATTTTTAAAAGATTGAATAAGTAAAGTTAAAAACAGCTCAACGAGTGCTTTGTCCGTACGAAATAAGCCATTTGAGCCGAGACTGGTACCTAGCCGCACTTGTGGAATATTTAAGTACTGAAACAGACATACATGTAAGAAAACTTAAATATACGGAGGAGGTATTAACATTTACTGGCCAGTAACGGTGTTGGTCGCGAAAAGAGAGTAGAATCTATTTCACTTTCAAAACTTTTTTTGAGTGTGAGACGCTCGCGCGAGGAGTAACCTTGCCGCAACTCCCTCCTTACCCAGATGAAGATTCTCCGGATGAATCGACACATTGTCGGTATCTAAATTGACGATATTTTCACGTGAGTAATTCCCGTGTGTTAAAACAATGCCTAGGAGTAGAATCACCTAGCGTAGTGGTCCTACTATTCAGAATCTTTTATTCAAAAGATATGTCCTTACTTATTTTTTTTTCTAAAACACAGTCCTCCTTCTGACTACCTCATCCACCATTATTATAAGTCCTATAAGTACAGTATTCGCTGCGCTAACTTACTGCTAAGCCGGAATTGTACTGCGCAATATAACTCCTTTGTCCGTATGTGCTTTATTTTGACTCTATTTGCTTCTGCTTGATTAAGTCTATAAAAACTTCTAGAAACTCCGTCACTAGAACAGACCAGTCCTCGATTCTACTAACAAACTTTTACAAATAAAGCAAAACGTCAACTATTTCGTTTTGTTTCATAATGACCAACGACTCTGTTGTGGTGACGTTTTCAAACAAATTAACTGTCATTTTGGAAAACGAAACAAAACGCACCTCCCATGACGTACAAACGGATCATGACTATTCGGCTATGGCTCGGCAGGGAATGTGTTATGTGCATATAATTTTTATTTAATAGATTGTTTATACAAAATTACCCCATTCATTACATCCCTCATACAAGATACTTACGTACAGACGAAATTACATGTCAAAATTATATTTTGTTTCATATCCTAGTTCTAACATATAGTAGGTAAATAGACTGGCTAGCACTACGTTTTTTACTGTCACCAGCATTCTGTGTACAGGGTGTTTCAATTTTACTGTAGACTTCCTCTTGACCTATTGCGTAGCTCTATTAAACCCATGGAGCTTATAGTAAAGATCACGAAATCCTATCCTATCCTACTAAATTATAAAGGCGAAAGTCCGTGTGTGTGAATGTTTGTTACCATTTATCCTCATAACCACTAAACTGATTTTGATGAAATTTGGAATGTAGATAGTTTAGGTTCTGGAATAATACATAAGCAAATTTTTATCCCGGAAAAATATAATTATAAAATTAGATTAAAAAATAGTAGTCCACGCGGGAGAGCCGCGGGCGTTCGTTAGTTGAATTATAAATTGTTAAACAACTGCCTTCGAGTTTGCTAACGCCCCCTGCACACTAGACTGCCTGGATTGAGCCAGTCGAAGACGATTATAAGTACTGAAAATTAAAAAAAAAAACAATTTCATAAGCTGAGCGATTTTCAATGGCGGACCGTTGGTACATTATAATTTTTCAAAACAAAAATTCCATGTAGGTATACACGGTCAGGATTCGAAGCCACGACCTTCGGACCAAAACTCTAGGCTCTACTCTACTCGGAAAACACGGCTCTATTAGATAATAAATAAAGAATATGGACTTAAATCTATTGGAAACATAGAAAATCGGTCATACTTCGTCTTTTATGCAAAGTGGTACCTAATTTTAAATCCGATCGATCAAAGAAGGTCCCCAAATCCTATTTGATAGATCGTTTTTAAAATTATCAATTTTGATTGGCTGCAAAGTGCTTTTGTCTGTTGTATTGTTTATACTTACAAGGTGGTTCTCACACTACAACGCATCCCGCAGCGGTGTGCGTGGCTGCAGATTTTAACATTGTTTGCAAGTATCTCAATTTGTATAGAAAACACTCGTAGTACACACTGACTACGCATCGACGTGCGTGAAACAATGTTCAAATCTGCAGACCACTGCAGATCTGCACACCGCTGCGGGGTGCGTTGCCAGCGTGTGAACCGCCTAATATTAAAATAGTCTTTTTTAAACTTTCGCGTGTCCATAAAACTTTTCAATAAGCCTAATATTAAGTTTTTTGTGAAAATTCACACAAAAATCTTAACCCTTTGTGCACCCTGTATATATAAGTAGGTATGCATGTCCCCGCGTCTTTGGCAAACCGCCAGCCACCGACTCAGCTGAACACGTAAGATGCACCACTAGTGATGGGACGAGTCGATACAACGGTGATCGATTTATCGATATTATAAGACAAGCTGGTTGGTCGCGAAAGAAAAGGAATAGAATTACCTAGCTCTTAAGGGAGTGTCCACATTGCGTTTTTTGCAGCGCGTTTGTATCGATACAAACGCGATTCGAACGCGATGCGAACGCGCAGCCCCCCGCGCAGCCCCTCCCGGTTCGCTTTTGTATGGAAAAATACGCGTTGCGAACGCGCGTTTGTATCGATACAAACGCGCAGCTCAAAAACGCGCTGCAGAAAACGCAATGTGGACACTCCCTAAGACGTTTCAAAGTGGTCATAGCCGTCGTACTGAATAAATGATATTTGAATTTTGAATTTTCAACACGGGAAGTAGTTATCAAGTAAAAAAAAACGACTGTGCTGTAGACCACACGACTGAACTTCCATTCGCCTCGCCCGATCACACTTGTCATAACGCTCTCTTCCCCCATTGACCAGTTTACCTATAGTCAAGCGTGCGTAAAGAAGTTTTACTTCAAAAAGATTAAAGTAAGTTCGGATGAGTAAGTGGCCAACTCTGGTGAAGTTGGCCACTTCAAAAAGATTATTCTCACTAGGCAAAAGACTGAAGATTCTAATTTGTATTTGTATTTATTTATTTGAAACACACGAGTTGGGCTTACAGTACAGATTATACCAAAGCGCCCAAAACCCAAAAGATTCAATTGATTTAGTGTCGATTTCGTACTACTTTGTATTTTCTTGCTCTATTCTAAACAGATCATAATTTTTTAAGGTGCTGAGCAAGCTAATGGTAATGCGTGATGAGAGCGTTCCGAAAAGTGTGATCGGGCGAGTTTTACTTCAGTTGTTTGGGTGGTCTAAAGCACACTCGTTTTTTTCTATTCTTTTATTTTTGTATTCTTTCGGCTTCTGTTTTCCCCGAAAACTATAACCTGGGTCTCTTCAAGTCAAGAGTGAATAAGTTTCTTCTAGACCTTTGTGATCCATGGTCAGCCACATCTTCGCTTACCATCAGGTGATATTGTGGCTAAACAAAGGTCTATCCAGAATAAAAAAAAAATCGATTCTAAGATTTATCGATACCTCACTCCCATCACTAGAAGAATCGTTAGCAATAATCGTCAGGCCATAGACCGCACTGCCCTATCTCTTGTACTACTGAATAGACTTGCAATTTTCTAGGGTTCTCTCTGATAATAGGAAAACCGTTCCTTGCACTTTTGAAACTCAATTTCAGATCCTTGATACGTGATCTTATTAAAAGTAGTTTTGTAAGTAGTACTTCAAGCTGGGTGGTCTCTAGACGCAGTATACACTATCCAATCTGCTTGCACAAAAAATTGTCAGTCCCAGTCTTAAAGCCATGAAGGAGGCCTTCAGGAGGCCTAAGGACTCCATCACCAGAGAAAGCCACTATCTCTTATGAACTTAGCTCGAACTTAGGTAGTTTAAGAAATAATAAGGTAAATTACTTACTTACTCGATAAAATCCCGTGTCCATATAATTTTCAATATACCTACTTACCTAGGTACCTAGGTACGTTTTGTTTTTTCATCTGCTTGCATTTTGACTTACTGGTGCCTACCGAATTCAGAGCCATATTCAAATCAAACATGCCCAATTTGAAGTGTAGATGGGATAATTCCTGGTGAAAGGATGCAAGGATGCAAGGCCATCATTGCATCGCCTATATTCGGTAATACCTATCCAATTTCATCGCAATGTTTTCCGTAAAGCCGCCTAATGTTTGGCGAGCCTAGGCCAACGCGAGCGAGGGCAAATTGATGCAAATGCAAGGCAAGCGCTTCCGTCTAGCTAGACGTTTGGCAAATCTATGCAATCCAATGCAAACCACGCATTTGTCTTGTATTCACTCGGCCAGCTAGGCGAGCGACACCGAGCGATGTCAAATTATGCTGTCTAAACGTTGCTTGGCTTTCGCTTGCATTGGCCTATGCTCGCCGAACATTGCTTTACAGATTAGAACTCTATTTTTTTCCATAAGTAACTAAAATATCATTGATAGGGTTCCCAAACATTTTTCGTAGGTAACAAAATGGCTATTGATGGATTTGAACCCGCTATCTTCAGATCAAAAGTCAAAATACTCAAAACACTTAGGTATGTACCTACTGCTAATTAATACAGCTCACTCAACCACTTAAAACTTAAGAACATGCAAAGGTAATTTTAAAATACGAAACCAACAGTGGGTAATAAGTTACCGAAACAAGGTTACCCAACTGTTATTGAAGTTGAGACTGAAACCGGGTAATTTGAACAATACACACGGATCTAGTGAATAGAAGATTAGTTAGTGAACATGTTGGAACATGGAAGAGTTTAAGTTCATGGCTGAGTAGTTTGAGTGTATTTTGTGCTTATTAAACTTCCTGAACCTTATTGATCTGGTAAACATTCACCAAAACTTGATTGTTAGTATTAGTAGGTACCAGTTTTGTTAACCTCTCGTAGGTGGGAAAATGGCAGGAAGATGATAAAGTTATTGTGTGATAAAGTAGGCAAAATGGACTATTATGAATTAACTAACAAACAGATCCAGAGCCGTGAAAAGTGTATCAGATAGATAGATATTTTATTCATCAACACAATACATTTGTCTGTTAAATAGTGTCTTAAAGCCTATGTTAGGTTTAACTAGACACTAGGGTTCTCTTAACATTAATCTAGATTGTAAAAATATGAGCAGACACACGTTTGTGTGTGAGTTGGTGTGTGTCAGTTCGTAAAGCCAGTGGCTAAAGTCTTCCAACCCATCTTTTGCCGAGGTACTTTTCACATCATGATTAGCTGGAGCAGTTTGTAGCGCTCGTGTCGTAAATATTGTCCCGACTATCGGCTATTAGAAACACTTACATAAACAAAAACCTCTCGTGATATGACCACTGTGTCATTTAACAATTTACATAGAATGTCTCATCCAATATAGAATAGACATCCGAATCAACGCATCTAATTTACAATTCAATCACTCAATCGCTTGTCAAACATCGCATCTGTGTGTCATGGAGATTCAGCTATTAGGAACATTGTATGATAATGTTCAATATTACTTGCGAGTTTGATGTATTGAAACTTGGGCTGTGCTTAAATAGTTCAATCAATTGTGCCTTCAATCAAACTTATACCGGCTGGCTTAGAGCGTAAATTGAACTGGCTTAGATTGGATGAAACACTGTGTTACTTGAGTTAGTTACTTGCTTAGTATTGACCTTATCTTGAGAAAGCTACATTACAATGTCATGGACAAAAACACAAAAGAATTCGTTGGAAAGCGCATTGATATTACGGTTGGACAGATTAGGATATTTTTTTAATTTTTGATGATTGTGTAGTTCGGAAACTAAGTACTAGAAAACTAGGAAAATTTGGAAATACTGAAGGGGCTTTTTTTCTAAGAAATATTAGTTTGGACTTGAAATTTAGACATAAATAAAAAACAATATTCTTACTATAAAAATATATTTCTAATCTTTGTATCAATAAATTATTACCTTATATACTGACTCAGTTAAAACTCAAATACTTATGTATCTTATTAATAAACATATCGCTTAAAACTGGCTTTGTTGCCAAATGCACCTTATTTTTTAAACTGGCAATAGTTGATACTAGATAACTTGTAGGGGTCGTAGCAACAATTACCCTAGGAGATTGATAGCTGGGTATATCATTAGGAATACTACTCCTAATATTAGTGTATAAATTAGGAGTCTTTGTGCCTATAAGAACAACTCGTTCTGTAGTCCCATCGATGGGTAATGCCGTTGTAGGCACTTTAAGCTCTACTGGATCATAATTCCGTGTTGTACTATAAATTCCTTTAGTAACAAACAGATGTTTAAGTTCCTCATAAGACGGTTTAACAGTAGATGCTGTAGCATCATTAGTAACATCTATGTTGTTGACAAATGTTGAGAATTTGCTCTTATGTGGTTCGTGATTACTGTTGTATTCTGAGGAATAATCGTTGTAGTATTCTTTAGATGTATCTGCATTATCTGGATAATGATAATAGTCCTCAACTGGTTTTTTCTTTTCATTTACATAATCAGCATTGATATTTCTATCTGTATAATCTACATTGTTTTTGACTTCGTAAAGGTTTCTATCGTATAAGTTGTTTCTGTCAACATAAGCATTCCTATCATATGCATTACCAACATTGTTTCTATCAACATAATCATTACTGTAATCATAAATTTGATTATTGTTATTGTAATTTTGATTATTATTATCTATTTTATTAGTAGTGTCTTTTACTTCGTCGTATCTGACGTCAGCTTTGTAGCCATTTTCGTCGGCTGTGTAAGATACTATTTGCATTCTCCCGTCCGGGAGTCGAACCCGGTACTCCCCGTTGGTAGCTGAGCCACTACTGTGTTGAGAGTGTGAGAAATCGTCACCTGTCTTTTGATCCTTCACGCGGTATGAAAATGCGTAGTTTTGATTCTGGAAAAAATTTCAACAATTAAACACAAATTGCTCTAAATTTTTTTGTTTGTTTTAACTAGCCTATCATGTCCCACTGCTGGGCAAAGGTCTCCCCCTTCAACTTCCACTCATCAAGCTCCAAAGCCACTGTTTTTTTCTTTTCTAACATATTCTTACAGATTTGCATAAGTATTTATTTTAAGCAACGAAATCATCACAAAATTAAGAGATGACCCAGTATCGACATTATTTATTAGACATTATTATTTCGGGTTTAATTCAATTTTAGAGAATGAAAAAACATTTTCCTTTTGTTCACATAGATTTTAATTTAATAGAACTTTATCTTTAGCTTTAATTTTTATCTAGAATATTCTAGCACCTTCACAACGTTTTCCTGCACCGTTAAAGAGCACAGAATTTTATTTTATACATTTTAGAAACTCTTTTGAAAAGTAGTTTTCGAAGCTATTCGAACTACTTCAATAACGAAATAGATGGTAGAAATCTCCAACTTTTTAGAATTTAAGCCATGACCAGACCGACGCGAAATATCGGTAAACCCAATGGTGTGATTTGCGCATCATATAATAAAATGGTGAGCGCATAACTTGTGTAGGTACAGTTGGATTGATTTGACTAAAATTGTTGAATGTCCGTAGGTAAAGTTTTCACTAAGTAAGTTCGTATGAGCAAGTGGCCAACTCTGGTGACGGAGTTTTTAGGCCGCCTAAATGCCTCCGTCATGGCTTAACGACTTAAAAGCCGGGACCGACATTTAACGTGCCCTCCAAAACACAGAAGTGCTCAGCTCGTAATACCACTTTCGGTCCTCCTAAGAGTGGCCGCGCCCAACGCTGCTTAACTTCAACGATCAATAAGAACGTCTAAGCAAGCTACGCCACGAGCGCTTCAAATAATATCGGTAAAACCAATGGTTTGATATGCGCGTTGAGTACGGTTGGATTGAATTGACTAAAGTTGTTGAATGTTCGTAGGTAAAGTTTTCACTGATAGGAAAGTTAGAAAAGTATTTCACTTTCAAAACTTTCGTGAGTTGTACCAGACATTATTGTCGGTAGGTATCTAAATCGACGATATTTTTACGTGAGTAATTTCCCGTGTGTTAAATAATGGTTAGAAAAGTATCCCGGAAAATTATGATATTTTCGAAAAATCCACCCTGAAGACCTCCATCATGGCTTAATGACTTAAAAGCCTAGACTGATGATTTATCGTTCCCTCCTAAGCACGAAAGCGCTTAACTGTTACTGTCACTTGCACCATCCAAACTGTGACCGCTTCAAAAACACAAACAAAAAATATATAAGTATTATATTAGATATTTGGTTCTCATTGTACAAGCTTTCTTAGTTTGGGGCTAGATGGTGCTGTGTGAAAAATGTGTACCAATATTTATTTTATTTCTACAAAGTTGCCGGTGACTGCGTCGGTTTGAACATAGCTTTACCATCCATTGTTTGCTAAATAATGTTGGTTTTTGTACAAAAAGTAGCTTTACCTGGTCGTACTCGGAGTTATCTTCGTTTATATCGTTGTTCTGGAAGTTCCGAGCATACTCGGCTACAGGAGCCTGTAAATATTCAAAATAATTATTTACCTAATTGTTTTTATAAGATTGTTGTAATTATTCATCACTAGCGGTCGCCCGCGGCTTTGCCCGCGTGGACTACTTTTTTATCCCACGAAAAACTGTTTTTTTTTCGGGATAAAAGTAGCCTATGTCACTCTCCAGCCCTCCAACTATCTCCACACAAAAAAATCACGTCAATCCGTCTCTCCGTTTTGACGTGAAAGCCTAAAGTCTAAATCGACGATATTTTACTTGAGTAATTCCCGTGTGTTACCTAATACAATACCTCACGTTTGTTTAAATACTTCACCTTGTATTGATTGTGTTGTTTTTTCTTCAATTTCAACACATTTTGTTGCGCATGATCCGAGAGCGCCTTGTATATCGGAGGCAGGATTGTTTGTTCCTAAAAATAACAATTCATTAATATACTTACAGGGTGTAAACGTAGTGATAACTGGTAGATAATACCTATAGAATGTTGATAAGATTATTTTGTGAGTGATGATGATGAATAAAAACTATGTCTCATCTGATAGGGGCTTGTAGGAATTTTTAAAACATTTCACAAGAAATAACAATAGATTTATTTAAGAGCTGAATATTTTGGATCTATATTACCCGGCTCCATAAACTTAATTCACCTAGGTGCATTAAATACATACGTACATACATAAAATCACGCCTCTTTCCCACAGGGGTAGGCAGAGACCACGGATTTCCACTTGCTACGATTCTGACACACCTCTTTCGCCTCATTCACTCTCATCACATTTTTCATACAAGCTCGCCGGTTTAGGGTACTTTTGACCTGGCCTTTCTCCAAAACATCACCAATCTGATATGTTCGCCTAGGTCTTCCCCTTCCAGCATTAAATACACTTTTATTTAACTTTTAACACCTGGGTGTACCTACTAAAGTTACTTTTTAAAATCTTTATTCACCTAACTCACTTTCTTGTGACGTGTTGTTTAACGGAGACTGAATGTGTTTTGATTCTAGGCGATTTTAACGCCCACCCGGGAACTCTTTTTGGAAAAGAGCTGGTAGATTTTTGTAAAGAACAGTCATTACGTTGTATAGACATGGAACGGCTAGATAAGAACTCATACACTTTTGTGAGCGACGTGCACGGTACGTGTCGGTGGCTCGACCACTGCATCGCGACTGTCGCTGCTGCAAGCCTAGTGACTGATATAAAAGTGAACTACGATGTATTCTGGTCCGATCACTTTCCTCTAGTCATTAGTTGTAAGTTTAGTTCGATAAGTCCTAAGGAAACATATTTAGATACGAATCATATTAATAATAGTAAACATATATGGGGGCATAGGGAAAGAGAACAGAGAGATAAATATAATGTATTATGCAACGCAAAATTATATAATTTAATGGAAAATTATGAAAATAATATTACTAACATGAATTGTATGAATGGAAATAGAAAACTAGTTTGTGAATGTAAATGTCATTTAAAATATATAGATATATTATATTGTGATATAATAGATACGTTGCAATCAGCGGCAAAACTTAGTTACGAAGGGAATGCAAGAAAGGGACGGAAAGTTATAGGGTGGAATTTTCACGTCAGGCGCGCACATAAAAAAGCCAGGGAAAATTTTCTTTTGTGGGTCGAGTTTGGTCGGCCATGCTCGGGATATTATTATGAGAACATGACTGCCTCACGCAGAGAATTTAAAGCCGCGCTTAAATACGTACAAAACAACCAAGATAAAATCAAAATGGATGTGCTGGCCCGTCATCACAGTTCGGGTGATTTTAAAGAATTTTGGAAAGAAACTAAAAAGCTTGATCGTAAAAATAGTTTACCCGTAAGTATTGAAGGAGAAAAAAATAAGAAAAATATTGCGAATTTATTTAGAGATCATTTCGATATAACTAATAATAATAACAGTCAAGATAAGAGGAAAGATAAGTACCAAGCTAGTCAGGGCCCGCAGACTCACCCTGTTACGGTCACTCCGAAACAGATAAGTACAATTTTGAGGAAAATGAAGCGGGGTAAGTCTCCGGGCCATGACGGGCTCAGCATAGAACATTTGTTGTATGCGGGCCAGCATATCTGTCCGGTGTTAGCGTGGCTTTTTAGTCTCTGTTTGAGGCATCGTTACTTACCTGAGGAACTTACTCGTACGGTGGTTGTTCCCATCACAAAAAACAAAACGGGGGATATCTCGAGCATGGCAAACTATAGGCCTATTTCACTGGCCACGATAGTGGCTAAGGTGCTTGAACGAGTCATTCAGTCATACCTAAGTTCAGTGCGTATCGATGATGGACAGTTTGGCTTTCGTCCGCAGGTGTCAACGGACATGGCTATATTCTCTCTGAAGCAGGTTGTTGACTATTACAAACAGCAAAATACCACGGTGTATGCCTGTTTCTTAGATCTGAGCCGTGCCTTTGACACCCTTAATCACGATCTGCTGTGGGGGAAACTGCGTGACTCTAGCGCGAGTGTTGCGCCTGAGATTGTTGATCTTCTCGCGTATTGGTACCGTAATCAGACCAACAATGTCAGGTGGGGCACTGAGCTATCAGATAGTTACCGACTTACATGTGGTGTGAGGCAGGGGGGGGCTCACTTCTCCCGATCTATTTAATATGTACGTAAACGACTTGATCGTGGAGCTGAGCGGTACCCCCGTCGGACTCAGGTTGGATGACAGATATGTCAACAATCTGAGCTACGCCGACGACATGGTACTGCTCAGCCCCTCGATCAAAGGTTTGAGAAAACTCACTGCTATCTGCGAGAGATATGCGAAGGAACATGATTTGGTCTATAACACTAAGAAGACGGAAATGGTAATATTTAGATCGGGAAAGGGACCTGATAACATACCAGATGTATGCCTCAATGGGCAACCTATTAAAGTGGTAGATAGCTTTAGGTACCTTGGCCACATTGTGACATCAAGCCTACAAGACGATGCAGATGTGGAACGTCAACGAAGGGCATTGTGCATCGTGGGTAATATGGTTGCCCGGAGGTTCCACAGGTCTTCGCCTGACGTTAAACTGACGTTGTTTAGGTCTTTCTGCCAGACGTTCTACACGTGTCAGCTCTGGACTAACTACACAAAAAAGACGCATAATAGCATACGGGTTGCCTATAACAATACCTTTAGACACCTAATGGGCCTGAGGCGCTTCTGTAGCGCTTCAGAAATGTACGCCGAAGCCCGAATTGACTCCTTCAATGCTATTCAGCGAAGGAGAATCGCGTCTTTCATGTCCAGAGTTGACTCATGTGGTAATACTATCATCAAAAGCCTGGCGGAAAGACTTATACAATCAAAAATGTATGGACGTTGGGTGGATATTGCCACCTAATGTATGTTTTAGAAAAATCATACACCTTGCTATATGCATAGCATAGGTACTTATTATGTGTACTGTACCTGTAACGTCCTTGTCGTGTGTGTGTGTTTTATTTTATTTTATTTTGTTAGTTATTAAGCGTTTTTTTTGTACCTACGTAAAATATGGAACTTGTGTCTGAAATAAAGATTATATTATTATTATTATTATTTATTATTAACGTGACCCCAAATCTAAGTTTGCGACAGCCTTGTGGACAAATGCATTTTTTGGCCAATCTCGAAACTGAGAAACTTTGCTCGCTTAGCTCGCTCGGTATAGAACACAGTTACATCTCGACCTAACCCCTAATAATAGAAACGTTAGAATGTCCAATTAATCACATACAAACGGAGTTGTTGTACACCTGTTCGCCGCCACGGCCGGCGATCAATCATAACAAAGGCATCGGAAAGAATGAATAGAGGCCATAGGAATAGCGGTAAATTCGTATGAGCTAGTGGCCAAATCTGGTAACGGAGTTTTTAAAAAGGCCTCCTCATCCTCATGGGTTGGTCTAATAATCGCCTTAAAGATTCCCCTGCGAAGCTCATGGCTTAACGACTTAAAAGCCAGGTCCGACAGTTCAAAGTGCCCTCCGAAGCACGGAAGCGTACTACAGCTGTTTATGCCACTTGCGGTCACCCATCCAAATTGTGACCGTTCAGAACCGCTTAACTTCAACGATCTATCAGAACGTCAGCAAGCTACGCCACGAGCTCTTTTAGCAGTACAAATAGCGGTACAATCATATAAATCTAAACAATAAGAGGTACTTTACAGGACACTTGGCAAGATTTGGTGATGGCAGGTGGAATAAGGCCTTAGCTGAATGGTGGCCCCGGGGATTTACTAGACCTCTTGGCAGACCACCTATCAGATGGATGGACGACATAGTTGCCGTGCAGGGTAAAACCCATAGGCGTATATAAGGGGGGGCTTTCGGGGCCCGGGACCCCCCCCCCCCCCTTAGGAACCCTTGAACAGTTGAAACCCTTTGATTTCGGGGGAAACCTAGTCAATCTTTGTATTTTTGAACCTTTGGACCCCCCCATAACAAAGCTATACTGCCTTCATACGTAAAAAGGCCGTATCTTCCTTAAAGTACCTATGTAAGGAAATTACGACCTTTCTAAATTTTAAATAGGCCCGTGACTTCCATAAAGTAAGGAAGAAAAGGCTTTTTTATGTATGACGGCAGTATATCTACGCCCATGGTAAGACCTGGATGCAAAAGGCCCAAAATAGAACGTTTTGGCGGGTAGGGAAGGAGGCTTATGCCCAGCAGTGGGTCACTAAAAGCTGATGATGATGATCATTTGTTTAAACACAAAACCTGCGACTTCGTAGCCACAACACTAGGTACAGTTTGATCGCAAGTCACTATGAAAAGAACAGGCATAGAACAACCACTATACAGTAGACAGGTACAGTCAGACCTAAAGTTTGGTGAAAGTTTCATAAAACAAGCAATTAATTAAAAATTAATTGAAAAACTTCCAAAATATCCCTTTATCAACTATAAAGGTGGTGTTTCGCGCATGAGATCAAGACAGGAGACTGAGACCAGAAACATGCTTTGTAGGGGCGCGCGATAGTGGCTCGAGACAGAAAACCGTCAGTTTATATGACAACGGTCTCCTGTCACGGTCTCTGGTCTGCCTAACCATGTTTGACAAGCATAAGCAGCATTTACACGCAGAGATCGGCCTGCGGATTTTCCCGCGGATCGATCTCTGCCATTCCAACCTTTGACAGTTTTATCCGCGGATATCCGTAAAGATATCTTTACAGATATCTGTACAGTCCAGATCCGTGCTAAAAACTCTACCGTTTAAAGGCCGCTAGTTTTATCCGCGGATATCTTTACAGATATCTGTACAGTCCACACAACGATCTATTATCATTTAATCTTGGTTATAAGGATTATTGGTCTTGTTGAGAGGCTTTCTTGGTAGCTTTGTCTCTTTCACACTCGTTGTTGGATTAGTAGTGTGCCCATGTCATTTAAATTTCAGGATATTTTTACTTTATCGCGCTCGACAAAATCAGCGCTTGATTTCGATCCATGGTTTCGATCCTTGAATTCGATCCTTGATTTTGATCCTTGATTTTGATTTCGATCCTTGATTTCGATCCTTGGTTTCGATCTTAGATTTCGATCTTTGATTCTTGAATTTTGAACCTTGAATCTGAAATTTTGAATCTTGAATCTTTGAAGTGACAGCTGTCAAACTTCAAATGACCATATCTCGGGAACTACTCGTCCTAGACTCCCCGTTCTCAGTTCAAATGAAAGCTATGACCAAGATCTTCATTTGAAGTGACAGCTGTCAAACTTCAAATGGCCATATCTCGGGAACTACTCGTCCTAGACTCCCCGTTCTCAGTTCAAATGAAAGCTATGACCAAGATCTTCATTTGAAGTGACAGCTGTCAAACTTCAAATGGCCATATCGCGGAAACTACTCGTCCTAGACTCCCCGTTCTCAGTTCAAATGAAAGCTATGACCAAGATCTTCATTTGAAGTGACAGCTGTCAAATTTCAAATGGCCATATCGCGGGAACTACTCGTCCTAGACTCCCCGTTCTCAGTTCAAATGAAAGCTATGACCAAGATCTTCATTTGAAGTGACAGCTGTCAAACTTCAAATGGCCATATCGCGGGAACTACTCGTCCTAGACTCCCCGTTCTCAGTTCAAATGAAAGCTATGACCAAGATCTTCATTTGAAGTGACAGCTGTCAAACTTCAAATGGCCATATCTCGGGAACTACTCGTCCTAGACTCCCCGTTCTCAGTTCAAATGAAATCTATGACCAAGATCTACATTTCAGATGACAGATGTCATTTTGACAGCTGTTATTGAAAATGTAGATCTTGGTCATGGCTTTCATTTGAACTGAGAACGGGGAGTCTAGGACGAGTAGTTCCCGAGATATGGCCATTTGAAGTTTGACAGCTGTCACTTCAAATGAAGATCTTGGTCATAGCTTTCATTTGAACTGGGAACGGGGAGTCTAGGACGAGTAGTTCCCGAGATATGGCGGTTTGAAGTTTGACAGCTGTCACTTCAAATGAAGATCTTGGTCATAGCTTTCATTTGAACTGGGAACGGGGAGTCTAGGACGAGTAGTTCCCGAGATATGGCGGTTTGAAGTTTGACAGCTGTCACTTCAAATAAAGATCTTGGTCATAGCTTTCATTTGAACTGGGAACGGGGAGTCTAGGACGAGTAGTTCCCGAGATATGGCCATTTGAAGTTTGACAGCTGTCACTTCAAATGAAGATCTTGGTCATAGCTTTCATTTGAACTGGGAACGGGGAGTCTAGGACGAGTAGTTCCCGAGATATGGCGGTTTGAAGTTTGACAGCTGTCACTTCAAATGAAGATCTTGGTCATAGCTTTCATTTGAACTGAGAACGGGGAGTCTAGGACTAGTAGTTTCCGAGATATGGTGCTTTGAAGTTTGACAGCTGTCACTTGAAATGAAGATCTTGGTCATAGCTTTCATTTGAACTGAGAACGGGGAGTCTAGGACGAGTAGTTCCCGAGATATGGCCATTTGAAGTTTGACAGCTGTCACTTCAAAGATTCAAGATTCAAAATTTGATAGGGCCTCCAGACTCTCTGCGAGAACCCCCGAGAACACCCGAGAAGCGTGAGTGTGAGGAGCTTCTCGCCTTCTCGTTCTCTGGCTCGCCTGTTCTCCGATCGGTGTCGGTATTTTTGGCCGAGACAAAGGATTTCAAACATCACGACGGAGAAAAATTGAGAGTGTGGATAGCTTGTTTGTTCTTCGAGAAGTCTCGGCGAGACTTCTCGCCGAGCTTTCTCTCGAGAGTCTGGAGGGGCTATCAGATTCAAGGTTCAAAATTCAAGAATCAAGAAAAAAACTTTGTAAATTTATACCGTTCCACGCGCCAGTCCAAAATCTGCGGTTATCTGTACAGATATCTTTAAAGATATCTTTACAGATATCTTTACAGTCCGGATCCGTGGGAAAATCTTTAGCGTTTAAAGGCCGCTAGTTTTATCCGCAGTTATCTTTAAAGATATCTTTACAGATATCTTTACAGATATCTTTACAGTCCGGATCCGTGGGATAATCTCTATCGTGTAAATGCCGCTATAGGCCAGCCAACGCGAGCGAAGGCAAATAGATGCAAGGTAAATGCTACCGTCCAGACGTTTGGCAAGTCTATGCAAACCATGCGCTTGTATTCATTCCACCAGCGGCTTATTCCATTATGCTCCCACTCTCATGATCCCAGTGGGATCATATAAAACGTTTTGTATGTAATAATGAACTCAAAAGTTGTGTATTATCCCACTGGGATCGCGAAGTGGGAGCATAATGGAATAAGCCCGGCCAGCTAGGCGAGCGAGCGACGAATATGCTGTCCACACGTTGGCCTTCGCTCGCGTTGGTCTAGCTTCGCCAAACATGTGCGACTTTAAAAACACAAATTCTATAGCCGAGTGTACTACCACAGTACAACAGTAGAACTGACCCAGATTCAAAGCATTTGTCATCCCAGCTGTCTTTGTTCCTAGGAATCACAGAGATGGCTCGATAGCCTATCCTAGGTCTTTCTTACTGCTTTCTTATACTGTTTCTATTGGGCGAGTGGGATAATACCTCTATTCTAGAGGTATACGGAAGTTGTGAGTTGCCGGCAATTTGACTTTTTTTGGTTCAGTCCGTTTTAAAGATAGGTAGGTACTATAGGTAGGTACCTAAGTATTCAAAATGAAAATAAACAAAAAATGAAACTATACCTAATCAAAGAACCGTATTGGCCGAGTGTAAAATTTAGTTTTTTCGTTTTGATGGTCGCGGTTTTGAGTCCCGGCTGTTTGTCAGTCAATAGATGATGCTTTTCAAAATTATAGGTAGTACCGTACTAAATTGGTGTTCTAGATGTCTTAATTATTTACCGTGCTTTGGCTATTTATTTTCAATTAATAATAACAAAAAAAAAAATGCTGCAATAACAAATGGCTCATGTAAAGTGCATGAATATTTATCACTAGATAGTCACTTGGTAGGTGTACACGTTACCATTGCCATGGGACCTGTGTGCAGCTGAAATTTGTGTATTAGCAAACCTTACCTCATAGTCATCATAATATCTGTTGTCTCTTTTCAGCGTGTTCTCTCTGCTCTTCTTCACGATGTCAGCATACGGTACCGAAGTCGGCACCAATTTGTACGCGAAGGTTGGAGAAGGAACGGGGATGTATGGCCTAAGATACAACAAAACACTTTTTGAATCTTAAAAAATGGGAATGTTTTGTGCTCTTATAGTTTTCCATGATATAGACATGATCAGACCAAAACTTAGACGATATCATTCTCTCTATCAAAACAAATCGATGAACGCTTCTTAGGGCCTTACTTATGAAAAATGTTTATAGGGAAACACAGGTTAAACAACGTCATGTCTTTATTTGTGGATAGTGACAAACAGAGACAGGACGTTCTTCAACCAGTGTTCAACTTTAAACATCTTTCATAAGTAAGAGGGTTAGTGTTAAAATCCATCAAGTCGTAGGCTGCAAAATGGAAAAAGAGAAATAGCCACAGAAATAAAAATGGCCGTGGTTGCAAGCCCGTCGACGCTATTAGAAAGCTAACTGGTTTCCTCACGATGTTTTCCTTCACCGTTTAGAACGCATACTTAGTACATTTTTCGAAAGGAAAAGTCCACAATTGATACACGGCCAGGTTCGAATCCACGACCTTTGGATTGAAAGTCGAGCCACTAACCCACTCGGCCAACACTGCTCTCCTAACTTAGCTTTAACTTACCTATAGGTAACTATTTACCCTTGCCAAATAAGGCAAGAAAGAGACTCTCCTATTGACCTGCGACTGTGAGGTCTCAGTGTTATTGGCCCCCAACTCGCTTCGAGCTATCTCCTAACTTAGCTTTAACTTACCTATAACTATTTACTCTCGCCAAATAAGGCACGAAAGAGACCCTCCTATTGACCTGCGACTGTGAGGTCTCAGTGTTATTGGCCCCCAACTCGCTTCGGGCTATGGACTCTAAAAGGGGTCGTGAGGTGACGATGAGGGGCGGTCGCGGTGGAGGTGGGGCATCGTTGGGGAAGAGGACTGGGCCGTGTCTGTAACAGAGAAAAAGGAAAAAGCATTACAAAAACAAAAAACCTCGACTGCATTGAATTTTGTTTTTATGTTCCAACTTTAGGAGATATTATAATAGGTTTGCGTTTGACCACACCCTGCCTGATGTAAAACAACAGTGTGGTCTGAGATGGAGCACGCTTACCTAGAAGGAACCTATTGACTCTCGATTTGAAGACACGCAAATTATACTTTTCTGGAAATAATTCCACCTGGCCAAGGAGTTCTACATTTTCGCATGAAAGTGTGCACCACCTAACTGAGGAGCACTACGGATCATGCAAAACCCCGTTCTCCCACGAGAGGTGCGATCCCAGAGGAATTTCCTCCCGCGAACAGTTGGGTTGTGGAATGATCTACCTGCCACGGTTTTCTCCAGTGGCTACAGTATGGGGTTCTTCAAAAAGGACGTTTTTAAATTTTTAAAGGGTCAGCAGCGCGAGTGTAACTCCTCTGGTGTCGCAGGCGTCCATAGGCTACGGTAACCGCTTACCATCAGGTCTGGACATCTTATGGGGAGATTCATAAAAAGAAATACAATTTATTTTCAGCAGAAAATTAAAGCTTATTCTTACTTGGTCGGTGCCGTCTTCAGACTCTTCAGGAACTGCTCCGCATCAAACGGATGGTGGTTGTGGTTCCTCGGCCGGAGCTGGTTGGATGGAGTGGTCACCTCCTGACTCCTGACTCTCGAGATCAGGAGCACCAGGAAGTACGGGATCTTCATAATGCTGATGAGGAAACCATGTTAATGATCTAGTAGTGTAGTAATTATCTGAGAAAATGTTTTTGTGCCTTGAGGAATAATCATACACTTGTTTTATTTCATTTTCATTGACAATAATTACCTACGGGATTTTTGCCCCGACGTTATAGGATGACATTGTAGAAACCGTCGTCATGAGTAGACTCAAAAAAAAATCATTTTAACAATACTTTTTGCAATTAATGCGATATCTTAGAATACAATAAATCTTACCCACGATAACTTATTCAAAGGGCAAATGGTGCAACACAGGCGTGTGTCGGCAAATCCACGTCAATGCTCTAATTGTTATATCCGAGCTAATCTCAGCTCAGCTTCGTATGGGTGGCGCAATGAGATAAAATATACCTTGGTAAGGTGCGGTCTCTAAAACCACACAACGGAAGTTTTTCAATCTCATGTAGGTAGGTATGCATGAAAGTGAAAAACATCCGCATGTACGACATGGGCGCTAAACGCGATTGTGTGTAGCTTCAACGATCTATCAAGGTCTAAGCAGGCTACGCCACGAGGCTCTAGAGTAGGTCCTATGTAAATACTGGTGGCGGTTCGCACCCGGGACCAAGACAGGAGACCGAGACCAGAGACCGAGACAGGAGACCATTGTCATGTAAACTGACGATTCTCTGTTTCGTGTCACTTTTGCGCTCCTACAAAGCCTGGCTCAGTAGGCTGATTTTCCAACTTGTCTCAAACCTCAAATTGGTCGCACACTGTCAAAACTAGCGCGTAGTTCTTTTGTGGCGTACGGTCTCGGAGTGACAGAGCTACTTGCGTGGTCATTTTCAACTGTTATTTTCGACAGTTTGAGACCGATTTTGGTCGCTTGATTAAGGTCTTGGTTTCCAGTCTCAGTCTCGGGTGTGAGCCACTAGTATTTACATAGGTACCTACTCCAGGGCCTCGTGGCGTAGCTTGCTTAGACCTAGTTAGATCGTTGAAGTTACACACTATCGCGTTTAGCGGCTATGTCGCACATGCGGATGTAGGTACGGATGCGAATCTTGCGTGCAGTGGCTGGCAACATTCGCATCCGTATAAAATGCATCCGATTCGATGATTTTCTTCGGAAATTTTACGTTTTTCAAGGGAACGTCACTATCAGAATTCGGAATACCTACCTACATTCCTAGCCAAACTCGACTGGCCCCTTAGCTCAGTTCGTAGTAGCTCTGCCTTCTGCGTTTTAGGTCGTGGGTTCGATTCCCACCCAGGACCAACATTGGTGTGATGAACATACCTATACCTACCTATCAATTAAGTATTATCTATTCTACCTGTGCCTATATGTTTGTTCTGTGTGTGGTGTAAAATATTTGTAAGTAACTTATGTATTTACCAGTTATTTGGTTCCCATAGCACAAGCTTTGCTTAGTTTGGGGCTAGATGGCGCTGTGTGAAATATCCAGGAATATTTTTTTTTTCCTAGAATGTCTGAATCGCGTTGCTGATTGACGTTCTGACGGCCGTCTTTTCGTAGAATGCCACAACGTTGTGTTAGGGCTCCGGTGTGTAGTAATAAGGTTAAGTTGGTGTAAGATGTGTGAGAACTGTTACAGGTGAGACATCGTGTCGTATTGTCTCGTTTAATTATTGGCAGAGACATGAGTGGAATGGTTGAATAAACTTGAATATGAATAATCAATCAATGGCCCTATTAGTTACCTACGCATCTTAAACTGTTAGATACCTACATAATAATAATAATAATAAATCATTTATTTCAGGCAACAATAGCAAGTAAAAGATGTAAAATACTTAAAACTACGGCCCATATAAAATATATACCTTAGAGTCTAACATAAGTACATAATTTATATAAACTTATCTACTAGCACGTAATGTCGTACATAAGTAGGTACTTACCTACATACTTCCGGGACTTGATCACATTTTTAAAATTAGGTAGGTACCTACCTAGGTAAAATTAGGTAGGTACCTAAGTATCTACCTAAATAAACTAAGGAACTATGAATTCGAAGAGTAGACTCTAATCGTGACTACAGCACGGGTGATGGTAATGTTATTCAAAACGTCGAAGTTATTAGAATTAGGTACTTACCTACCTACCTACTTACTTATTTTATTAGGTACCTACCTACCTACCTATAGTCGGATTGCTCATTTTATACGCACTAAAATTGACGATCAAAATGTAATTTTTCATTTGTTTTTCATATACCTAGGTACTTAAGTACCTACTTACTTACTTATTTTTAGTTCGTACCTACCTACAATGAGCAATTCGACTATAGGTAGGTAAGTACCTACCTACCTACGCGATCGCACACACGTGACATGCATGATGTGATTGGGAATATTTTTTGTAGGTAGGTAGGTACCTACTTAGGTAATAGGAAGGGGCCCTGAGTGCACGCTGTGCCGCTTTTGGGGAGGGAAGATTCTAGGTACCTACCTATAAAGATATCAATAGGTATCCTAATTCTTAATTTCCTTTGCCATGATAGAGGAATAGGTACCTACCTAATGTAGGTAGGTACCCATTGTTCTATTCTCAAACCTATGCAAAATGCATAAAAGTAGGTACCTAGGTAGGTAGGTACTAAGCCATCCCTATCATCTAAATAACACCTCAAACAAAAGGCGGTAAAATGCAAATTGGTGAGTTTTCGCACGCGCAGAAAACAAAGCGTTGCCATGACAACGGCAATATGGCGGACGCACGTATCTATGACGATCTCACGAGGAGTGTTGCTAGCTTGGGTAGTTTTCGCTAGATGTAGCAATAAAGCATAGTGTCTCCGTCTGAACATCTTCAAAGATACTTTTAAACCTATTGCCTTAAAATTGTGTTAAAAATAGTTTGGAACTATTAATGTGAAATAACTAACATCCTTTTGAAACTACACTTAGGTACCTACGTAACAAAAAATCTAACAAGGTAAATGTATTGCTAGGTTCTTTATGAGGTTAACTAAATCTTACCGCATATGTACATTCTGCTGGGCAAACAGGATTAAAATGATTGCTTTTGATGTAGTTTTTCTGGGTATTTGTTGTAATTCATTCATTTACCATTATAATTATGAGTAGGTACCTACCTACCTACATAATTATCATAAAAACATGGGTCAAAATTAATGGAATGTTCGATATGAATTTATTTTTAATTATTTTTATTGTACTTATGCTGTTATAAGTAATTTATGTCTCATTATTATTAAAACCCTAGCAGTGATATTATTTTTTGTAAATTCGTAAGTTTTCTTTTATTTAGGTATTCATTTTTTGTTTTGATTTCTAATAAGCCTCAGGTACATTCTGTATTTAGAATTAACAGTAAAGAATTTGAATTAGACTTCTATTATTTTCTAGCGATATTTTTATTTCGAAAAGAGATGGCAACACCCTCTATATCTGTGACAATCCCACGCGAACAATGACGCAATCACGCTAATAAGCGTATGTGAACGGGGTTTTTGTCTAAGGGACTGATTGGCGTATAGCTTTGATACATTGATTTACTCACGAAAATGCAAATACACGGGCGCAATACCAGAAACAAAGACAAACTCCATGTACCCAGAACAAGACTTGCAAAAACAAGTAATCAAGGACTTTGCATTAAACTTAAAATGTATAATAAATTGCCGTTACAAATAACTAGTCTTCCCCTAAGTAAATTCAAACAAGTATTAAAATGTTTCCTTGAATCTCATCCATTTTACCATATCGATGAATATATGAGTTGTTCATTTTCTGATTTGTATTCGGATTCCTAAAACGTATAAGTACCTATTTTGTTAATTGTGTATCTAAATGAAATTATGATAAAATATGAACCTATGTAAATTGACTTGCCAATGTTATGCTATGTAACTTTATGGCTAAATAAATGAAATGAAAATGAAAATGAAATGATTTGTTGGGTTTTGAGAGGGCGACCTTCAAGGAAAAACTCACCAATTTATGGTAACAAATTGATCCGCAGATAATGATGGACCGAAGAGATCTTTGAAACTCTTCTAATATGAAATTGAAAGTTTGTTTCTGTTTCATATTTTTTTTTATTTACGGAATGATGAAGGAAGGAAGGAAGTCAAGATCCTTTATAAATGTCTAGAAGGATAGTCAGATCCATTACAAACTTGAAACTTAACTTTTTAAACAAGTTAGTTGCTAGACTGTTCCGGAAGGCATTAGGTAGTAGGTAGATAATTCTCAAAGAAATCTACTATAGGCATTCAGGATCCAAAAGTCAAAAAGTCAAAAGTCAAATTCGTTTATTCAATAAGATCACAAGTGTACCACTTTGAAACGTCTTAAGAGCTAAGTGATTCTACTCCTGTTCCTTCGCGACCAAGACCGTGAAGAACCAGGGCAACAAACACGGTTTGGGGCCTAACACTCTTTTCGGTGACACACTTTTTGTTTGTAATTTTTTTTTATGTAAGTTATTAGTCCTTGTCTAAAAGTGTAATCAGAGGTCCAATCCAAACACATTTAGCACATCTTTAGGTAGGTAGGTAGGTAGGTACCTACCTATATAATAAGTATGCACACACCTTGACACGAAAGGAATAGCTAAGCTATCATTAGATACCACAGAATGTTCGATATACCTAGTTCTGTGTTAGATACCTACTGTTGAATTTTTAACACGCTAACACACTTGTCAAGGATCGATGACAAAACAATAATTGAAAAAAAAAAACTCTTTTTGATCTGCTACAGGCGTGTTTTTAAACGTTCTTAGAATTATATTTCGTTTGAATTTGTCTCTGACGCGGCAATTTAAAACTTTCATAATGTTTATTATTTAGTGACTGGATAATTTCTTTATAGGTACCGGGTTTACCTACTAGCTCATCGTTTAACTCCCGGTTAATTAATAAACATCCTTCAAAAAACTTACCAAGATCAACTCATCAACGCACAAAAACCAAAACAAAACACTAAAAAGGTTTAACAAAGATTTTTTCAAATCAGCGCGGGTCGAAGGCCTGAAGGGTAATGTTGGAAAGTTGCCGTTACTGCTTTATTTATTAGATGCCTGTCTTTTCATGGCTAGTGCGGGAGATAGGTTGCTAAAAGATTATAACATCTCGTTTTAAGCGAAATAAGCAGCATGCTTACCCCGTATGCTTTCTCAAGCTCAGCGGGTCTAAAAGGCCACTTTTGCTGAATTATAATATTAATTGTAGGTATTATTTGTGGTCTCTTTTGATAGACATGAGAGTGACAAGAAAACTATTTACAAATCATAATTATTATGATTCTTATAAGAAATTGCGGTACCTAGCGGCTATTTTAGCCTCAATCAAGTCAGTCAATCAAAGTTTCAAATCCCGGTCATATCATGACCGGGATTCGAAACCATGTCCTTTAGCTCGAAAGTCCTTACGTTATTCCATTGACCGGGATTCGAAACCACGGCCTTTAGATCGAAAGTCCTTTCGTTATTCACTTATTCCACACGACCTACATGACTCTTTCATTTCGCCTACAGGGTTATTTATGATGACTTACCCCATTTTTAAAATCAGCTGCCAATTTAGAGAGTTTTTTTCTTATTACATTTATTTGAAAAGAGATGGTACCTAATCAAAATTAATCAGCTATTTATGCTCTAGTAAGCTTATAACTTACAAGCTTTCTAGAGCTTGAAAGTTGTAAATCCATTATAAATAACAGAGTTAGTCTATGAACTTTTATAATGTGTACAAACTTGCCACCATCTCTTCAACCAGCCTCCTCATTATAAGTTTTAGAACCTTATCGCGTTACGTAGCCGTGAAGCTTTAACAACAGCACTGCGGTCACGGCGTCGCATTTACTACGACAAAGTTTCATCTTACTTGTTTGAAATTCCTCTATAAAGTACCTAGGCACTCCTGTAGCTACTTTGAAAATGATTTGATTATATTTATCACTTGTTTTGGTACTTCTTATCTACTTCATAATAGCTACCAAAATGCTGGCCCGCAGGTTCGCAAGATGTACAGACGCTGTTAAAATTACTCTCTTCAAAGCGTACTGTACATCCATGTACTCTGCGAGTCTGTGGGTTCAGCATACGCAAAAGGCTTACAATGCTCTGCGGGTCCAGTATAATAACGCTTTTAGGATTCTGTTGCGACTTCCGCGCTTCTGTAGTGCGTCAGGCATGTTCGCTGACGCGCGCACTGACACATTTGATGCCATTTGGCGGAAAAGGACGGCCTCACTACTGAGCAGAGTGCGCGCGAGTGGCAACAGTATCCTAAAAGCTGTTGCTGATAATTATGCGTGTCCTCTCATGTGGAAGTTCTCCCAGAGGACGAAATCTGTTTTAGCTATTAAGTACCTACTAACATAATTATTTAAGTTTTTACTAACATTTTATGGGCTCTGTTGTCTAAATAAAAAACTTATATTATTATTATTAAAATAATATTTTCGGTGAATGGGCTTGGAACCTTTCCACCTGTGACTTTACTATTAAGGTTTAGTAGTAGGTAGGTAGGTATAGTTCGTGTCATGTAAAAAGTACGCTGGCTGTCAAGCTGCGCGCGCAGTAAGGAATTTATAAAAGTAGGCAAAATCAGGCAAACGCACAAAAGCCTTAAATGACGAAATGGTTTTAGATAGAAAAAAACAAACAATAAAAAACAATAGCCCTAGTACTTTCGTGTGCAAGTGTAGATACCCATGCGCAAACTTAAATGCCAGGCCCCAATGCAATAGGTACCTATACATTACAAATTGTAAAATACAATTAATTGTAAGGGCTACAATTGTACAAGTTTCTGTTTAATTAAAAATACAATTTACATATTTGTTTAGGTGGAAAATTCACAAAATTGTAAAATTGTACCTACAATTCTACATATTTCAGTTGAAAAAACTTTTTCTCCCTACAGGCGATATTTTACATATTTGTAGGAAAAATCGTTTTATTGAACACCAATTGTAATTACAAGTTTACATATCTACAAAATTGTAGTACAATTCTGACAGGCGGGCCCACCCTGTGTAGAAACTCTACAATTCTAATTCAATACAAAAAAATGATGCTAACGAGTATCTTAACTGATCGGCAATCTCTTTCCACTTATTTATATTCTTGTTGTGAGTCATATTTTGACTGAATCAACCAAATAAATAGTAGATAGGTAGATAGATAAATTAACACTTTATTGTACACCACATGAACATTAAAACAAATTACAGACACACAGAACATAAGGTGCGAAGTACAATGGGCGGTCTTATCGCTATGAGCGATTTCTTCCAAACAACCTTAGAATTAGTAGATTGTTACACAAAGGTTGAAAGTAACCTATTGAGGCACGAGATGTTTTGGCGCACGAGCGTAGCGAGGGCGCTAATAGTTCGAGTGCCTAAATAGGTCTTTCACCCGAGGTAAACATTCTGCTTTTCATTTCTAATATGAGGAAAGTAATTAACTTTGTAAGAGATGGTAAGTAATAAATAACACGCTGAGACGCCATTTCAACACGAACTGTTTGGCCACGTGGCCGGCGACGTGGCCAAACAGTTCGTAATAAAATGTATGACAGATAACTCACTTGGCTACGGTCTGGCGTCATGATCCTAATCCCGTGATCCTGACCCAGTGATCCTGCGTAATCCTGATTCCGTGATCCTGATCTGTGATCCTGATCCTACGTGATCCTAATCCCATGATCCTTATCCTACGTGATCCTAATCTTGTGATCCTGATCCCGTGATCCTGATCCTGTAATCCTGATCCTGATCCTAACCCTATGTGATCCTAATCCCGTGATCCTGATCCAGTCACACAGATCCAGGTGATCACAGAATCAGGATCACGGGATCAGGATTATGCAGGATCACGGGATTAGGATCACGTAGAATCAGGATCATAGATCAGGATCACGGAATCAGGATTACGCAGGATCACTGGATCAGGATCACGGGATTAGGATCACCTAGGATCAAGATCACAGGATCAGGAAATTGACGCCAGACCGTAGTCAAGTGAGTTATCTGTCACACATTTCAATACAAACTGTTTGGCCACGTCGCTGGCCACGTGCCCAAACAGTGCGGATTGAAATGGCGTCTCAGCGTGTTTTAGAGCTCTTACTTTGTTAATTACTTGCCTCATATTCGAAATGAAAAGCAGAGTGTTTACCTCGGGTGAAAGACCTATTAAGGCACTCGAACTAATGCCTCAATAGCATTATCTATTCTATGTCAATAGGTTACTTTCAACGGGTACATATGAAAAGTCCGAAAACCGAAATGCCGATCCTTGAAATGCCGATGCTCGAAATAGCGAAATTCGATACGTAGAACGGTTGAAATGTAGAAAGCTCGAAAGATAGAAGTTTGTAAGGTCGAAAGCTAAAAGTCAGAATGCTCGAAATGCCGAAAGTTTGAATTGCCGAACGTTTACAAAGTAGAATGCTCAATAAGTATAAGTTCCAAATGCCGAATGACTAAAACATCGAAAATGATCGAAATAAGTACTTACATAAATTATTGTATTTTTAGTACTTTATTTCTTGGTAGTTTTTACGGGTGCGAAAGTAGTTTAGGTGTAAAGTAGATAGATGAAAACGTGATTAGTGTAGGTTTTAATTGTACCTATTCTATCATCTCATTAGTAATGTTTAGTAATTGTGCAATTTATAGTTTACGTAGGTAGGTAAGTATTGCGTTAAGTTGGTTGGTAGGTACTTTACATTACTTTAATTATTTTCAGTATAATATTGTTTTTTTTTTTGATTTGCTGAATAATATATTAAGTTTTTAACTAATTATAACGAATTAGGTACCTGTAAGGCCTGTAATGTTATTTTAGAATTACAATAATGAATTGAATTGAATTATAATTTAATTTTGTTTGGAAACGCCTACTTCTTTACGTGAGCAAGCGTCATGCCTGCTACTGTCTGCCAAGGAAATTGTAGGTGTGTTTTTCAAATCAAATAAAATCAAAGAACTTTATTTGTTAACATAACTTACAAGTTACTAGGTAGGTATAATACCTATATTGTTGTTATTATTCTAAACTAAAGTGGCCCGCCCCGGCTTTGCTCGGGTAGACTTATGAATAAAATGAGACCAAATCTTTTCTCCGGAAGGAAAGCATAGCATTGCGTTTCATTATTTACCTACTTTACGATTTTGTGAGTGAATCAAACCACTAAGTCTATTGCACACCCCCTAGGGGTAGTTTTGTAAAATAAAATAAAATCATGTTTCATTATTTAAGTAAGTAGGTACTTCAAAGTTTATTTATGCCAAGTTTTGTGTGAATCAAACCAGGAAATATTTTTTTCCATACAAAGTTCAGGACTCTATTGCACATCCCATAGGGGTAGTTAGTAAAAATAAAATTTATCTGTCATTATTCATTTTAAAGTTTATTTAAGCCGAGTTTTGTGTGAATGCTACAAAATAAAAAAAATCTATGCAAACTTTAAAGATTATTTGAAAAAAAAAAATCGGCAATAATAATAAATAAGTAGGTAGGTACCTAATTTTTTTAAGTTAAATTGTACTGAGATTTGAGCGAATCGAACCAAGGAATGAAATTTAAGACAAACGGTTTACCACCCTTTTTCACCCCCTTAGGAGTTGATTTTTGAAAAATAGTATAGCTTATGTGGTATTCCGGAACCTAAGCTTTCTACATGCCGAATTTCAGCAAAATCGGTTCAGTAGTTACGGCGATACGTTCGGACAAACATACATAGGTACCTACTGACTTCTTTAGTATTTAAAACTAGCTTCCGCCCGCGGCGTTGTCCGCAAAGTACCTACATAGCATAATAGCTATGTTCAACCTGAAAGTTCATTCTAAATACAGGTGAAAGAATTTTTGAAATCAAATGAGTAGTTTTTGAGATAACCTATATAAAAACACACTTTACCTCTTAATAATATTAGTATAGACAAAAAAACTTTCTTACATCATCATAATTATTTCGAGCATTACTGGTTTCAAGCTTTTATATTTGAAGCATTCTAAATTTTGAGCTTCGGCATTTTAAGCTTCGTTGTTTTAAGCTTCGGTATTTTGGCTTTCGGCATTTCGAGCATTCTGATTTTTAAGCATTCTACATTTAAAGCTTCTACATTTTAAGCATTATACTTTACGAGCATTCGCTATTTCAAGCATCGGCATTTCAAGGATCGACATTTCGGTTTTCGGACTTTTCATATGTACCCCTTTCAACCTTTGTGCAACAATCTACTATTAAAAACGAACTTACATTTTATGTAAATTGTAACTTACTGCTACATATTTGTAAGAACAATATTGTCAGCAACATCTACAGGCGTTTTTTATAATCATGTAATCTATATATAGTACAAGCTTTGCTTAGTTTGGGTTTAGATGGCGCTGTGTGAAAAATGTCCACCAATATTTATTTATTTGTTTATTTAAGTTTTTATTTATATTTAACGAATTTTTGGGCGTTACAATTGTATGAAATATACTTGTAGATTTTTTACATAATTGTAGGTTTTATTATACAGCACTTGTCGAAAATTCTACAAAATTGTCACTTTTCTACAAATTTGTAGACTTGTAACGTTTATTATATACGGGCCTGGTGTTAAGAGAGAATACCTGCCTTCCTACGACATAGATGACGAAGCGACCTTCGAGTGGCCTAAAAACTCCGTCACCAGAGTTGACACAGAATTCCCACAAACTTGCTTTTTTAACCGACCTCAAAAAAGGAGGTTCTCAATTCGACGGAATCTTTTTCGGGCTTTGTATTTTCACCGATTTTAGCCACTGCGTTAGGAACATTTTCTTGAAGCACCGCAATCATTTGTTTGTTTGACCCCACTGACCTCAGTTAGGTTTAAAATGTGGTCCAAATCAATGATATAACGATTACAATGATATCGTGACCACCGTGATCCGTCTGCTCGACTTTTTATTCCGGTTTGATCGAAATAGATGGTAAGGGTAGTAAATAAGAAGAGTGTACGAAGTATGAACTGTTGCTGTTCATACTCACTAAAATTAACTAGGTACGTATAAGAGGTAATAAAGACAATAATAAAGACAAGGCTCTTTAATTATTATCATACCCACTAATACTACCTAAAGGTTCGCCCCGAACTGCTCGAACTAAGATCTTGCAGACCGTTGGTTGGGGCGTTAAATCTGTCGCGTTTCAAATGTGGTGCCATAAGTAATTATAGTAATACAAGTGTACCTTACCTATGTCTGTGTCTGGTGTGTGGCCCGCCTTACCTATCAAAACAGAGCGCGGTGTGGAAAATTTACCCTATACCTACACACATACCTAAGTTTATTATGTAGGTACCTACCTACTCTAAAAGGGCCTCCAGACTCTCGTAGAGAACCCCCGAGAACACCCGAGAAGCGTGAGTGTGAAGAGCTTCTCGCCTTCTCGTTCTCTGGCTCGCCTGTTCTCCGATCGGTGTCGGTATTTTTGGCCGAGCCAAAGGATTTCTCGGGCGAGAAAAGAGAAGGGTCCTACACTCACGTTTTCTCTCATTGCAGATTAATGAGCGGCGGTGGGCAGACATCCATATTGTTTGTTTTTTTCGAGAATTTTCTTTCGTAAAAATGTGGAATAATAAATAGAGTTGAAATTTATCGATTTTTTTCAATCTGAGCCTATTTTATGGGATGCTAAATATCGAAACTACTAAGATAAAAGTTTTTTACATTAAGTATTTTTTTTTTTTTTAACATCATTTTTAGTTACAACATTCACAAAGTTACAGTATGCAATGGCACACAGAGCCAAACCGGGTGCAGTTTCAAAATCGACGTCCATACCGGATAAGCAACAGATCACGACTGAGAACAATTGAGAGTGTGGATAGCTTGTTTGTTCTTCGCGAAGTCTCGGGCGAGACTTCTCGCCGAGCCTTCTCTCGAGAGTCTGGAGGCCCTATAAGAAAAGAAATATCCTTTTGTTTATAAACAAAAGTGTTTAGGTACATGGAACTAAACTGACCATTCGTCTACGGCTTAAAATGCCATTGAGCAATGATTTGGTCAATTCATAACAAAGCTTTGATACAGACTAGACGATGAGGTGGATGAATGTGATGATTTGAAGCATTTTGGATGGAAGAAGTCAGTTATGGCTAATGTGAAATATGTAGGTAGGTAAGTTTACATAATCATTCGTTAGAGTAGATTATTATAATACAGTCAAGTACGTTTTTACAAATACGAATACTTTATGTCATGCGAGTGCAAGGACGTCTGAATGGGATAAAAAATTAATAATAATAAAATAAAAAAATAAAAATAACTTGCGACAAAAAAGTAACGAAACTGGTAATCATGCTGGTAGCACTGCCTTCGGAGAAAAAAATTGTTAAATCAAATCTGTCAAATCAAAAGTCAATTTAGATCACTGTCAATGTCAAAAACATAAAGTTTGTTTTGTTTTGAGAATTTGTTGTTTGCATTTTATTTCATTTCGTTTCGTCGTTTGCTCGATTTTTTCTGGATTTTCCTTCATATTCAAAAGATTAATAATTTCTTTGTGAAGAAGTATCACAACAGTACAGTGGTAATTACGAGAATTTGTGAGCAATATGCAACGATGAACTTCCAAACGAGTCCACTGAAGCTTTTCATCCAAGATATTTACCGGGCGAACGAAACTGAGACCAAATACATCTACGAATTCCTCGGACTACAATTCAAAAATGTTATGCTACATGGCGTAGTCACAGCAGTATACAATACAACAGAAAAACAAACCAATATCGAACTGAGTGATCCTACTGGCACTGTGCAGTGTTACTATGATTCTACCAAAAGTAATTCTACTCCAAAAAAGGACATGATAAATAACCTAAACTACCATTTTGCCGCCGTTTCTAAATTCGGTGATATCAATATTGTTACTATGTCAAAGTTGATGCAAAAAATTAAAAAGAAAAATCTTAATGTAACGGTGGGGTCGTATGTTAGTGTGGTCGGTGATATTTTTTTAGATATAAAAGGCAATCGGATGGTTTCTGTGTATGAATGTGTCACTACCAGTGTAGATAGAGACATTGTATGGCTAGAAGAGCTTAGGTATTTATATGATAAGTTTTATTTATGTAAATGATAAGAAATAATGAATCGGAACAGTGATTTCAATTACAGTGAAACGAGATAAGATAAATTCAAAGATATCAAATCACAATCATGTTGTAACCACTTCTAATTACTTAAAATAAACATAACATTCCTTTTATTTTAAAAAGTATTTTCATTATTTCATACTTACGTACCTTCAGTATGCACAATGGATCAAGGCATTTGTGAAGTTAGCCATTTCGATGCGCAGTAGAAAATGTTATGTGAAAAAGCTGCATTGGCATCAAAATGGCTAACTTCACGAATGCCTGGATCCATTGTGAGTAGTGTAGAGTGCGCCGCAAACTTAATGGCGGCTGAAGTGCGCGGCAGATTCGACTTTGCGCAGGTACCAGTCAACGCAATTGCGGGGAGGTGAAGGTGGTGAGGGGCGGGGCTAGACGGGCTATGTAGATAAAGTTTACTTTATTCTATAGCGTTGACTGTACCTGCGCAAAGTCGAATCTGCCGCGCAGTTCAGCCGCCATTAATTTTGCGGCGCACTCTACCTACCTACTTTCTTTATTTTGTTGAGATATTGAGTAGGAGATAGATCATCCAAGTACCAAGTTGTTAGTTTCAAAGCTTGTTTCAAACACATTTATGTAGGTAGCTAGGTATAATGTTCTGTGTTAATCGATCGAGCGAGCGAAGCGAGCGAAGATCTTAGTGGTAAGTTGGGCGATTTTGCTTTGTATGTTTGTATGTTTGTATGTTTGTATGTTTCACGAATTGTTGTTCGAGCATAACTGTCGAACCGTTCATCCAATCTGCATGAAACTTGGTAGGTCAATAGGTTGTGGTAAGGAAATTTACGGTGGAGCATATGAGCTTAATCGATGAAGGGGTTGTGAAGATATTGGGTTCCCAAGGGGGTAAAAAATTATGAAAGTTACACAAATATATTGAGTGGGGTGTCATACGAAAGTGCTTATTTTGTACATTCCAAAATGGTTTTTATTTTTAATCTAGGATGTATAGTTTTTGAAATACGACCAAAGACCAAAAACTACGAAACCAGAGCTGCAAGAGCTCCCGTTTCATAGAGTTTCGATGTCTTCGTAGCTCATTGACTGGTCGGTCTTAAAAAGAGAGTGGCATCGTTGCGGTTTGGTTTGCAATGATTTTAGATGCTACTTGATTTATTTTCATGATAAAAAAAATTTGATAAAAAATGAAAATAATTGGGGTAAAAAAAGTTAAGTAAACAAATATATTGAGTGCGGTGTCAAATGAAAGGTCTTTATTTGTACATTCTAAAATAGTTATTATTTTTATTCTAGGACGTATACTTTTAAAAATACGACGAGAATTCATAAATATGAAATAAATGAAAAATTAGACACGACATTATGTATTGCATGCATGCTAGTATTTTTTACCATGAAGAGCTAGCGCAATAGGCATACCCGGCAGTAGTAGCACTTGAAATTATAGGGGTAATCAGAAGAAAGTCCAAATGTTGGCCATCTACGGTGCGCGAGATCTCAGTTCGGGGCGAACTACTAGTAGGTAGGTAGGTACCTACTTACCTCAAGGAACTTGTAGGTAGGTACTCTAAGTAGGTAAGTACTAAGTACTACCTACGTTATTATACAAGTTATTTGACTTACCTACATAACTATTAAATACTAACACAGAATGGTATGGTCTCATTTTCATCTAATACACCCGTGTGTGAAGTAGGGATGTTCGATACGATACGATATTTTCGTGTATCGATACAATGGCATACGATACACCCGATATTTGTATCGATACAATGGCATACGATACGGCGTATCGATACAACACATGCAAGGTGTATCGGATCGAAAGTATCGTATCAAATTATTTTGATAAGGAATTGTTTTGACTGGCAAGTTACCCGGTTAAAAGGGGGCATAGGTCCTAATTCCGGTCATTACCTATCTATGTTTAAATTTCAGGCAAATCGGTTTAGTGGTTGTCGAGTTTTAGAGGAACAAACATACATCCAAACTTTCGCATTTTAAAATATTACTTAGTTTGATATCACAAAACACCTTTTTTGACAGTTATAACTACGCACAGTTTCGTAATAGTGCTCCCACATAGTGTACCTACATTAGTAAAATAAAGTATATATTTTTAATTATTAAAGTACCGTGGAACCCCCGAACTTTGCCTACTTTTTCGAGTTTTTTTAAATTTTGCGCCAAACTGATCATAAATAATCGGTTCTGTCATGCTGAAGTCAACCAATTACTAAAGGGCTTTCAATGTGTGTGTGTGCTAGGCTCACAGCATTGAAAACCTTGACAGTAGAGGCTGTCAAAAAAGTAGGCAAAGTTAGGGCAACGAGCCTAACTTTGCCTGAGGTCCATATTTTCTGTAAAACTTGGTAAATCATATAGATTTTAATGCAGTTTAATCATATATTGAACCATTTATAGATTATATTCTCAATACTACTCCAAATAATTATATTTAACTTTATATGATGGCAGGCAAAGTTAGGGCATCATTTACCGACAAAATGCGCCAAAAGTCAGGGCTGTCACAAAAAAGTAATCATCATCATCATCAGCCTATACAGTCCATTGCTGGACATAGCCCTCCTCCAATCTGCGCCATTTTATCCTGTCCATGGCTTGTTGCATCCACGGCGCGGCGACCTTTGGAAAATCATCACTCCACCTAGCCAGAGGGTGTCCCACACTACTTTTTTCAAGTCGTAACAATAAAAGTAGGTACATAGATGGATAGTAAATTATTGAAAAAAAGTAACGAACATCTAACCGCTATTATTGGTGCTAAAGTAGCAATATCTTAGTTAAAAATACCAAAAGAAAACAGACGGGAGTGGTTTGAAATTCATAACCCTCATTTTGTTCTGTTGGTTAAATCTAAAACTGACAACCCTAGGGTAGGCAAAGTTTGGAAAACTTTATTCAAAAAATTGCGCCTAACTTTGCCTTCTCAGATATTTCTGTCAATAATCATAGTATTTAGATGAGATAATTGTGTTTCGAAAGCCGATCATATTTGCCAACTACTGTAAAGATATGAAAGACGTACCTCAAACCAGTTCCTCACAATGACATAATTTTGTGGGACAAGTCAAAAAATTGCGCGATTTCTACCGAAAACTTTTTGCAGCTACTATGAAATGGCTGCCGTTATTGTAAAGTTAAATAGTGCAGTATTGGCTGTTTATGATTTGGGTTTCTACCAACGAACAAAAATAAGTGTTGTCGTGATAGGAAAATAAATATCGTACTTTTTATAATTTAGGCAAAGTTACCTACACTAGGCAAAGTTCGGGGGTTCTACGGTACCTGCATACTTTGTCTTGATTCGATACTGTATCGATACGATATATCGTATCAAATGCCCTGTATCGATACGCGTATCGATACAATGCGTTACGATATATTGCGATACGAAATATCGATACAATCCGAAATATCGAACATCCCTAGTGTGAAGCCGGGGCGGGAAACTAGTATTTTACCTTTTTTTTTTATCTATAGCTAAAACTCGTAAAATGCTTCGATCGATCAACTCAAATCAATGTCAGCATGACGGCCGAGATTGAATCTGTCAACGTCACAATCTCACAATCAAAGTCAGCTCAGCTGTGTTGTGTCACAGAGAAATGGTTGTGTTGTGTGTGCCTGAGTCAGTGATGCCAACTTAGCTACTTTATAGCTAGATCTGGCTGCTTTTAGATCACCGTCAGCTACAAAATTGAAAATATGGTAGCTAAAAAAACTAGCTACGTTTTCTAGCACCTTTTTAACATAGTGACACAGTGTTGTTTTTAAGTGATTTATATTTAATTAAATTAAATGTGGCATATCAGTCTATGAGGGGTGTAGAGCTGACTTGAAAAGTGTACCTACACCATAGACATAGAACATTGTTTTTCATTGGTGATAGGCACTTTATGACGGGGATTCCCCCATTGACAGCCTATTCAATATGAAATTATGGTGCTAATTTAATTTTTCACCAGTGATCAACCAGTACTAGTGTTGCCAGGTGTGTTATGCCATATTTCGGGACAGCAGGTTCCAAAAAGCGGGACTTTGTGCTATAATTCGGGACGACAAAAAAAAAACAAGCTTTGGATAATCAAAGTTTAATATTTATGTAATAAGTACCTATCTGGAAAATTATAAAGGGTGTAACAAATTTTTGGGCATTTCAGGGTAGCTACCTTTTTTCTTGTAGCTAGAAAGTTTTGTTCCCAAGAAATTATTGGTTTACTAGCTGTGCCCCGCGGTGTTACCCGCGGTGGGAGCTGATTTTTTTTTTGAGAAATGCAACATGCGACACTTGGTTTTGATAACGGTGCTCTAAGAAAAAGATGGATGTTTGTCGGTTCCTAACATTAAATTCTTTTTCTCGCAAAATACTCATGCAAGTAATATGCGAGCGAAGCGAGCGGAATTTTTTTTGACAAATACAACATGTTACACTTGATTTTGCTAACGGTTCTCTAAGAAAAAGATAGATGGTTGTCGGTTCATAACAGTAAATTAATTTGCTCGTAAAATAATCACGAAAGTAATACGCGAGCGTAGCGAGCGGAAATTTTTTAGACAAATTTAACACGTGACACTTGATTTTGCTAACGGTGCTCTAAGAAAAAGATGGATGGTTGTCGGTTCCTAACAGTAAATTAATTTGCTCGTAAAATACTCACGAAAGTAATACGCGAGCGAAGCGAGCGGAATTTTTTAAGACAAAAACACGTGACACTTGATTTTGCTAACGGTGCTCTAAGAAAAAGATGGATGGTTGTCGGTTCATAACAGTAAATTAATTTGCTCGTAAAATACTCATGAAAGTAATATGCGAGCGAAGCGAGCATCGAGGTTAGCGAGCGAAGCGAGCTTCTCCTGCTCATGAAAGTAATATGCGAGCGAAGAGTGCGGAAATTTTTTTAAACAAATTTAACACGTGACACTTGATTTTGCTAACAGTGCTCTAAGAAAAATATGGATGGTTATCGGTTCCTAACTTTGAATTATTTTGCTCGCAAAATACTCATAAACCTAATATGCGAGCGAAGCGAGTCACTTTGTCACACCATTTTACCCCTTTTCGAGGGTTATTTTGAAAAACCCTGAAATAAGTGTTCATTTATTTTGTATTTAAAGTATTCTAATCAAGTTTAGAGCCAACCGCACCACTTGTCAAAAAGTTCCCATACAATCTTTGACATCCCATTTTACCTCTTTTTGAGAGTTATTTTGAAAAACCATGAAACACGTATTTATTTATTTTGTATTTAAAGTAGGTATTCGAACCAAATTTCAAGCTAATCGCATAACTCATTAAAAAGTTTCCGCACAAAGTTTGAAACCCCGTTTTACCCCTTCTTGAGAGTTATTTTGAAAAATCCTGAAACACGTAGGTATTCAATCATTTTTGATTTTACATAATTATCTAAACAAAGTTTCAAGTAATAAAATAGGACAACGCGTTAAAAAGATTCATACAAAAGTATTTACCCTTTTTCACCCCTTTAGGGGTGGATTTTCCATAATTTTATTAGTCTATGTCCCATTACAGAACCTAATTTATCTACATTCTAAATTTCATCAAAATCGGTTCAGCAGTTACAGAGTTGGTAACAAACATTCACATACACACACACAGGGACTTTTGCCTTTATAATATTAGTAGGATTGCGTAGTCATAAAATTCATTACATGTCATTTTGAAGTTGGTCTTTATTTGTATTTCTGCTTTTACATGCTCGAGAGATAACCTATTTCTTCTATCGGACCAAATAATATTCGCTTGAGAAAATATCCTCTCTGTGGCAGCATTTGATAATGGTATGGATGCCATGAAAGCAAATAGTTTTTGTAAAAGCCTATGCCTGCCGGAAAGTGGTGCCTTTTTTATATCGCGCGGCCATCAACCAAACATCAAAATATAAACTCTTAGGAGTATAAAAAACAATATTTGTGAGCACAGTGTACATCTACACTCAGACAGAACCGAGTTATACAGGGTGAGTTTTTCAAGAGTGCCTCTAGGGCCAAATCAGAAACTACTAGTGATAGCGAAAAACACTCAAAGGAGTCTCGTAACCGATTTTAATAAAAAGTAAAACTGCATCATTAGATTTTGAAAATAATTATTTTCCAAATCATTGGCCAAAGAGCGAGATAGAGCCATACGTCACGAACAACTTGTTTGTCTCGTATTATAACTGCGTACTGCTTGTACTGTGTTCAAACGTGTAAACTAGTGCGGTGATTTTTTGATTCCCAAAAAGCGGGACATTTGGCGTCCCGCGCAAGGGTCGCGCGGGACGCGTCCCTAGACCCCTGAAAAGCGGGACGTCCCGCGAAATTCGGGACACCTGGTAACACTAACCAGTACCAGCGTTCGGCACTTTTTTTTTATTGCATTAATTTAGGATTTAGGTTGAATAAATCTATATTATCGACACAAAACAGTAGATAACACATTTTTTTTTTCCTTAGCTACATCTAGCGATGTTACGAGTTGATTATAATCCAACTCGGATAACTCGAGTTGACTCGGCCGCTAACTCGAATCGCAACGCGAGTTGACTCGACTCGCATCAACCGGATGGGATCCGCTTCGCGGCAGCCAGCAGCCAAACGGATCGGCGCGGCGAGTCGAGTCGAATGCACCGTATTCGTATTCTTATTCTTGAGTCGAGTTTCGGTTTCGAGTTGGCGAATCGCTGACTCGCGACCTCGCGTGCACTCGCATTCGCATAACTCGCATTCGTTATCCGCATTCTAGTAGATAGGTAGGTAAGCGAGTTGATTCGAGTTGCGAATGAACTTGATTCGAATCAACTCGTTTAGACTCTGATTCGAGTTATTCGAATCAGCCAACTCGACTCGCCCATCGCTAGCTACATCTAGCTACTTTTTGAGGTAAGGAAAACTGGATATCTAGCAACTTTTCGGGGGGCAGATTTAGCTTCAGATTTGATGGTAGGGTTGGCAACACTGTTCGTTCGTCAGTTCGTTTTCATCGCGTAAAATAAAGTAAACTTTCTTAATTACATACAACTTTAGAAAAACCTTCAAGTTATTGTACAGGTGATGTAAGTTTTCATAGCACTAGTGAATATTTTTACAAAGTACGAACACAAAGTAGTTTCAGAATGTTTTATCGGTTGTTTTCCTGTTATAAAGTTTGAGGTTATTTTACGAGATTTCAGTGAACTTTAGCTTATATTTGATTTTCAGATAAGAGAACCATGTCAGGCGAAGGTATCTCCCCCCAAGAAGTCGAGGCTCTATGCCAGACTCCTCATGCAGGGACAAAGGTATGTAAATCTATGTTACCTACTTAAAAAAAACTTTAAAATACTAAGGTATTTCCTAAAGGTACCTTTAATAGAATAGCTGACAGGTTTATAATGAAATGACGATTTATTAAACAGTGTACGATTTATTACAGGCAATCTTTGCCTAGGTACCCTTAACGGGACACAAGGTAGGTATAGTGCCTGGGACAATGTTGAAATGGAGTAGGCTTGTCATGTAGATTACATCCTTGGTCTTCCTCTTTCTCTCATTCCTTCCACTTTTCCTTCAATGATGTTCTTAATGAAGCTGTCATGTTGTATGAATGGCCAATCATCTTCCCTCTTCTATTCTCGACAACTTGCAACTACAATCTTTCCTCCTCCACTCTTTGCAAAACCTTAATGTTGGTCACTCTTTCCGTCCAGCTGATCCTCTCCATAAAACAACAAACCTTCTTTTATTTGTCGGAGGTACCTTCCAACAAATAATCTGTAGGTAGGTACTTATCTACATGTTATAGTCGGGGTCTAATGATGTCATTGCTTTAATCTGAATGAGTTTTGATAACAATGGTCAAGTGTTTTTAAACGATTCTGCTTTATCATTGTTTTACTTATGTGAAAAAAAAATAGATTATGTGTGTAGGTAACTGTCTCAATCACTGAAGGTACAAAAACCCACAGTTTCATAAACAGTTTCCAGCTGAATAAATGAAACTCATTGAACAATCTGTTTTCATGAATAATCAGGACATTCAGAAAACTAACACAATCTAAAAGATGTAGAGATTAATAAATTAATCTAAAAGACGCTTTTTTTTAAATGCATTGTCATGTTATGAGCTACCTTGAAAGTTTCAAGTTTCAACCGGATCACAAAGTGCTTGAAAAGATTAAACCCAGAATGACAGACGGACTAAAAATGTTTTAAAATAAAGTCTAACTAAAACTTTCTACTAACTTCCGCCCGCGGCTTCGCTCGCGTGTTACCCGGATAAAAAGTAGCCTATGTCCTATTCCCGGTTATTAATTTATCTATCTACATTTTAAATTTCAGGCAAATCGGTTCAGTGGTTGTCGAGATAGAGAGGAACAAACATATGTCCAATCCAAACATCCAAACTTTCGCATTTAAGTAAAACTAGATGACGCCCGCGGCTTCGCCCGCTTGATACCCGGATAAAAAGTAGCCTGTGTCCTATTCCCGGTCGTTATCTATCTATATTTTAAATTTTAGCCAAATCGGTTCAGTAGTTGTTGAGTTATAGAGTAAATAAATAAAAACCGGTCAAGTGCGAGTCGAACTCGTACGCCGAGGGTTCCGTACCTAGCCATGGTGCCAATTAAGCTAATCCGCTTAATTGTATGAGCGCCCATACAACTCGGAGGACAATTTTAATTGGCGTCAACTATGTATGTATGGGAACACCCTTTAATTTTCAACTTTTTTAACTTTTTGGAATTTTTTCTTTATTTGTGCTATAAGACCTTGCTTTTTGCCAAATTTCGTTATTCTAGGTCAACGGGAACTACCATTTAGGTTTTCGACCCAAAACCTCTAGGGTACTTCCGGTTGACCTAGAATTGTCAATTTTGGTTACAAGCAAGGTCTTCTAGCACAAGTAAAGGAAAAATTCCGAAAAATAAAAAAAGTTGATAATTAAGGTAAGTTTTGGTACTCACAAGTTTTCACGAAAACCTAAATTTGCCTATATCTTTTTATTGTGTTGACTCAGGACCTTGATTTTTATAGTCACAATAGGGACTATAGACCTTAGTATATGGTATAAATTTCAACTTGCTAGCTTTACCCGTTCCTGAGATAATCGATGGTGACACACGGACAGACAGACGGACAGACAGACAGACAGACAGACAGACAGACGGACAAGAAAGTGATCTTATAAGGGTTCCTTTTTTTACCTTTTAAGGTACGGAACCCTAAAAACATACATCATAATCGTACTACCGCTCTGTTCTTTATTTGTAAGTATCTAGGTAAGTACCTACCGTCCATTTATTTTGTTTAGTGTTTGTGTTTTTCTTATAATTATGTTCCTACTTATGTACCTGTGTTTTGCTTTTAGTCTAGCCCTTGCTTCTTCTTCTGTACTTTTTGTTTGTTTACCGTGTACCGTGTTTTTTTTCTATCTATCTACATTCATCCAAACATCCAAACTGTCGCATTTAAGTATAGGTACTATTAGTGTACTCTATAGAACCTTCCTTCCCACATTTTTAAAAGCTAAATTCTCTTCTTAATACTCTTCTCGTTCCAGGAGTTCTTCTTCCAGCAGACGATGTACCGCATCAAGGATCCTCGCAAGTCCATCCCGTTCTACACCGGAGTGCTGGGGATGACACTGCTGAAGCAACTACACTTCCCTGCTATGAAGTTCTCGCTATTCTTTATGGGGTAATATTGGCCTTTCAGATTTGTTAGAAGTAAATAAATAATGCTGGACATTTCACACAGCATCATGTAGCCCCAAGCTAAGCAGAGCTTGTGTTATGGGAACCACATGACTGAAATACTACTTAAATAATGTTTTTTTTTAATACATAAGTACATATAGAAAACACCCAGACCCAAGACAAATATTTGCAGATCATACAAACATTTGTCCCGCAGCGGGGATTGAACTCGCAACCTCCTGCGTTACAGGCGGGCCTTCACCCACTACTCAACCGATTTTGATGAAATTTTGAATGTGGATAGTTTAGGGTCTGGAATAACACATAGGCTAAAGGCTATATTTTTATCGCGGTAAAAATGTATGGTTCCTGTGGGATATAAAAATAATAGTCCACGCGGGCGAAGCTGCGGGCGTTCACTAGTTTAAAATATAAATAGATAAAGAGCGGGAATAGGACATACCTAGCCAACTTTTTATGCGGATACCACGCGAGCGAAGCCGCGGCCGGAAGCTAGTAAATCATGTAGCAAATATAAAGGTCTAAGATTGTCTTTCTTATTTCAGATACGAGAACCCAGCAGACATCCCAGCTGATGAAGAGGCTCGGAAGAACTGGGCACTAACGAGGAAGGCCACTCTAGAACTTACTTAGTAAGTACTAACTGCATGCGTCTTTGTTCGCGTGGTGTATTCTTTAGAGAAATAAATGTAGGCTAGGCTGTGGAAATTGGGTGGTTGGATGGCTTTAGCGTTAATATCCTGGAGATTTTTTTTTGTATAGATTGGCGAAGGAGTACTAGATACTAAGGAGTGGCCACAATGCATACAAACGCGCATACAGCTACCTTCCCACAGAATAAATAGGTATTGTATCTATACAAAAGCGATGCGAACGCTAAAAACGCGCATATGTATCGATACAAACGCAGATACGCGCAGCTCAAAAACGCGCTGCAATAAACGCAATGTGGCCACTCCCTTATGGAATTTTCAAAAAATCTGAAGATGGACTTCCGCAAGCCTGAATCAATTAACTACAGAAATAACTGTCTCAAACCGTATTACTTATTTGTTTTTTCTATTTCAGTAATTGGGGCACAGAGAGCGATGATTCGAGCTACCATAATGGAAACTCAGACCCGCGTGGTTTCGGCCATATTGGCGTCTGGGTACCGAATGTTGATGAGGCTTGTGACAGGTAAATCATACTAATGTTATAAACTAGCTCCTGCCCGCGGCTTCTCGCGTGGTACCCGGATAAAAAGTAGCCTATGTCCTATTCCCGGTCATTATCTATCTATATTTTAAACTAGCAGTTCGCCCCAGCTTCGCATGGGTTTAATTTATAAATTACCCATGCGAAGTCGAGGCGCAAAACTATACCTACCCTATGTTCATCACGAATAATGTAGGATTCTAATGGTGAAAGAATTTTTCAAATCGGTTCAGTAGTTTCGGAGCCTATTCAATGCAAACAAACAATCAAATCATATTCAATCAAATATCAAATCAATAATTTGGACAGAGATATAGAAGTATAGATTTCTTCCAAATCGGTTCAGTGGTTGTCGAATTATAGAGGAACAAACATACAATATCCATCCAAACAATCGCATTTATAATATTAGTATGATAGTGTGATGTGATGCGAAAGTCTGGATGTATGTTTGTTCCTCTATCTATAACTCGACAACCACTGAACCGATTTGGCTGAAATTGCTCAGCTCTTATCATTAAAGTCGGTTTTAAATTTTTTTATTCAGCCACTTGTTTTAAGTGGCGACTAAGACGAGACTTACTTTGTTCGACTGGCTCCCCACTGGAGCTTGACTATTTAGATTTAAGCGGATGGATCACCGAAAAGAAAGCTAGTCGTACCGTGTTTGTTGCCCTGATTCTTCACGGTGTTGGTCGCGAAAGAACAGGAGGGCCATTCCATTATCGCGGGTGCAACATTTAGATGCATATAAAGCCTCATAACAATGAAATAGAAAACATTTTTAATGAAATCAATCTTGGAAGAACATTTTACCTTGTTTAATTTAAATTCGCTTACCAGAATTTGCATCTAATATTTAAATGGCCAGGAGGAAGGTTCAAAGTGCTATCGCGGGTGCAACGAAATCGGCCCTACCTTTCCAGATCATAGGACAAAAACACAAAATGCTGTTAATTGTGAAACATTTATTATGTTATGCCATAATAATTCGTAAGACGTTGAATTAATCAAGTAGACAAATAAAAAAGTATATAGAAAACAAAAATAAACAATTAATTATTAATTTTTAAAGCGATCGCGGGTGCAACATGTAGTGCAACTTGTCTAGTTAAGTGAGTATAACATCAATAAAAACTTATAAGTATACGAACGAAATAAGACATCAAGCAATGTTTAATTACTAATAAAGTACAGTTTTAATTATTTAAGTTAGTTAATTTATTTTCAAATACGTCAATATTAGCCGAAAACTTCATGACAAGGAATTTTCCATATGTCTTTATTTGGCGCTTCCAACTTCGCGATAATGTCTTCAAATTGCACGTCTGCGTCTCTATTCACGATTTCAGTGAAATTTTTGCATTCAATCGTTCAGAAACATCGTCAGAACACTTTGTGGTACCTAACACTTTGAAGCTCGCCAAAAATTCAAATTTTAAGAAAAATTAAAAAAATATGTTTTTATTATAAACTTGAATTTTCGTCTTTGCACTGATATCAAAAAAAGTAACAAATAATGTGATTTCAAAATCGAGGTCAAGAACCGTCTTCAGCGGAATCGCCCAGGAGTAGAATCACCTAGCTCTTAAGACGTTTCAAAGTGGTCATAACGGTCCTACTGAATAAATGATATTTGAATTATGTATTTAATTATTGTTTAAATAATTTCAGGTTTGAACAGCAAGGAGTGAAGTTTATAAAGCGACCTAATGATGGAAAGATGAAGGGCTTGGCTTTCATCCAGGATCCAGACGGTTACTGGATCGAAATCTTTACCAGCAATATCATATAGGTGAGATACCATTTCGATATAATATGGGCAGACAATTAAATAAATAAATAAAAATAAATATTGCTGGCCATTTCACACAGCGCCATCTAGCCCTAAACTAAGCAAAGCTTGTACTATGGGAACCAAACAACTGATAGAAAACTTAGACTTTTTTTTAAATACGTACTTATAATCGATCGAGCGAGCGAAGCGAGCGAAGATCTTAGTGGTAAGTTGGGCGATTTTGCTTTGTATGTTTGTATGTTTGTATGTTTCACGAATTGTTGTTCGAGCATAACTGTCGAACCGTTCATCCAATCTGCATGAAACTTGGTAGGTCAATAGGTTGTGGTAAGGAAATTTACGGTGGAGCATATGAGCTTAATCGATGAAGGGGTTGTGAAGATATTGGGTTCCCAAGGGGGTAAAAAATTATGAAAGTTACACAAATAAATTGAGTGGGGTGTCATACGAAAGGGCTTATTTTGTACATTCCAAAATGGTTTTTATTTTTAATCTAGGATGTATAGTTTTTGAAATACGACCAAAGACCAAAAACTACGAAACCAGAGCTGCAAGAGCTCCCGTTGCATAGAGTTTCGATGACTTCGTAGCTCATTGACTGGTCGGTCTTAAAAAGAGAGTGGCATCGTTGCGGTTTGGTTTGCAATGATTTTAGATGCTACTTGATTTATTTTCATGATAAAAAAAATTTTGATAAAGAATGAAAATAATTGGGGTAAAAAAAGTTAAGTAAATAAATATATTGAGTGGGCTGTCAAATGAAAGGTCTTTATTTGTACATTCCAAAATAGTTATTATTTTTATTCTAGGACGTATACTTTTAGAAATACGACGAGAATTCATAAATATGAAATAGGTACCTAAATGAAAAATTAGACGCGACATTATGTATTGCATGCATGCCAGTATTTTTTACCATGAAGAGCTAGCGCAATAGGCATACTCGGCAGTATCAGTAGTAGCACTTGAAATTATAGGGGTAGTCAGAAGAAAGTCCAAATGTAAGCCATCTACGGTGCGCGAGATCTCAGTTCGGGGCGAACTACTAGTACTTACTTTATAACACCCAGTCACAGAACAAACATCTATATACATCACACAAATGTTTGTCCTGGGTGGGAATCGAACCCACGACATACAGCTCAGAAGGCAGAGCTACTACCAACTGAGCTAAGCGGCTACTCAAGTTCAAAAACAATAAAAACCGGTCAAGTGCGAGTTGAACTCGTACGCCGAGGGTTCCGTACCTAGCCATGGTGCCAATTAAGCTAATCCGCTTAATTGTATGAGCGCCCATACAACTCGGAGGAAAATTTTAATTGGCGTCAACTATGTATGTATGGGAACACCCTTTAATTTTCAACTTTTTTAACTTTTTGGAATTTTTCCTTTATTTGTGCTATAAGACCTTGCTTTTTGCCAAATTTCGTGATTCTAGGTTAACGGGAACTACCATTTAGGTTTTCGACCCAAAACCTCTAGGGTACTTCCGGTTGACCTAGAATTGTCAATTTTGGTTACAAGCAAGGTCTTACAGCACAAGTAAAGGAAAAATTCCGAAAAATAAAAAAAGTTGATAATTAAGGTAAGTTTTGGTACTCACAAGTTTTCACGAAAACCTAAATTTGTCTATTTCTTTTTATAGTGTTGACTCAGGACCTTGATTTTTATACTCACAATAGGGACTATAGACCTTAGTATATGGTATAAATTTCAACTTGATAGCTCTACCCGTTCCTGAGATAATCGATGGTGACACACGGACAGACGGACAGACAGACAGACAGACAGACAGACAGACAGACAGACAGACGGACAAGAAAGTGATCTTATAAGGGTTCCTTTTTTTACCTTTTAAGGTACGGAACCCTAAAAAACGTTCAAATTCAAAAAACTTGCAATAGCAATGCGACAGCAATCACGACGCGATCGGTAGAAAAATAACACTAAAAATCGTATTACGGAAGCCAATCGCACGTCTATTGCTCGCCTGTCACAAAATGCACATTAGCCATAGTGCATTTTAGGACCGTAATACGATTGTTAGTGATATTTTTCGGCCGGTCGCGCAGTAATTGCTGTCGCATGGCTATTGCAAGTCTTACGTAATCAGGGCGCCGATCGTTGAAGTTAAGCAGCGTTGTGCGCAACAATTTGGATGGGTGACCGCAAGTGGCATTCCGAGCTGAGCGCTTCCGTGCTTTGGAGGGCACGTTAAATTGTCGGTCCCGGCTTTTAAGTAGTTAAGCTATGACGGAGGCCTTTGGGCGGCCTAAAAACTCCGTCACCAGAGTTAGCCACTTGCTCATACGAACTTACTTACCAACATACAAACTATAATGATAATTATTATTACGGGATTTTATCGCGTACCTTTTATCGATCGAGCGAGCGAAGCGAGCGAAGATCTTAGTGGCAAGTTAGGCGATTTTGCTTTGTATGTTTGTATGTTTGTATGTTTGTATGTTTGTATGTTTCATTTTTATGTTCTCGCATAACTATCGAACCGCTAATCCAATCTGTATGAAACTTGATAGGTCAATAGGTAGTGCTATGGAAATTTGCTGTGGAGCGTATGAGCGTAATCGATGAAGGGGTTGTAAAGATATGGGGTTCCCAAGGGGGTAAATTTTTTTCAAAGTTACCCAAATATATTGAGTGGGGTGTCATACGAAAGGGCTTATTTTGTACATTCCAAAATGGTTTTTATTTTTAATCTAGGATGTAAGTATAGTTTTTGAAATACGACCAAAGAACAAAAACTACGAAACCAGAGCTGCAAGAGCTCCCGTTTCATAGAGTTTCGATGTCTTCGTAGCTCATTGACTGGTCGGTCTTAAAAAGAGAGTGGCATCGTTGCGGTTTGGTTTGCAATGATTTTAGATGCTACTTGATTTATTTTAATGATAAAAAAAATTTTGATAAAGAATGAAAATAATTGAGGTAAAAAAAATTAAATAAACAAATATAATGAGTGGGGTGTCAAATGAAAGGTCTTAATTTGTACATTCCAAAATAGTTATTATTTTGATTCTAGGACGTAGGTATACTTTAGAAATACGACGAGAATTCATAAATATGAAATAAATGAAAAATTAGACACGACATTATTGTATTGCATGCATGCTAGTATTTTTTACCATGAAGAGCTAGCGCAATAGGCATACTCGGCAGTAGTAGCACTTGAAATTATAGGGGTAGTCAGAAGAAAGTCCAAATGTAAGCCATCTACGGTGCGCGAGATCTCAGTTCGGGGCGAACTACTAGTTTATTTTGTTTCCCGACGTTTCGAACACGTTGCAGCGTTCGTGGTCACGGGATGACTGAAGTACTGGAGCTACCGCCGAGAATTGAGAGTAGGATCCACGACTACCCCCAATTCGTCTTCAGAACCAGAAAAGTCCTCGTTCACACTACGACACACAACACTGACGGTGTCAGGCTGACGTACAGTCGGACCACCACGAACACACTTATTAATTATAGGATTCCACGTAGACGAGAGACGATAACCACCATCACGATTAAAATTTCGGTGTTTTTTGTTTAATCGTGATGGTGGTTATCGTCTCTCGTCTGCGTGGAATCCTATAATTAATAAGTGTGTTCGTGGTGGTCCGACTGTACGTCAGCCTGACACCGTCAGTGTTGTGTGTCGTAGTGTGAACGAGGACTTTTCTGGTTCTGAAGACGAATTGGGGGTAGTCGTGGATCCTACTCTCAATTCTCGGCGGTAGCTCCAGTACTTCAGTCATCCCGTGACCACGAACGCTGCAACGTGTTCGAAACGTCGGGAAACAAAATAAATAAAAGGTACGCGATAAAATCCCGTAATAATAATTATCATTATGTTAACAAATCGCGAAAGTTTAACAAGTAACATACAAACTTTCATATTATATTATTGCTTTAATTTATACTTTTTTTTCAGGTTGAAAAATACTACGTTTGGTTTCGTCATGGCGATATTTATATCATGTACGTACGATTTTGAAGTTTTAAATATTTACCTACAATAGAACCGCTGATCTGTATTTTCTTTCTCCGTTGTTTATGTGTCAATTTCGAAAAATAAGTTCTGTGACCATTGTGGACTTGACTCTGACCAACCCCTCAAATATCAAAAGATCTTGAATAAGTACCTACATTAGAAGATGTCTACCGTGCTTTGGGATACAGTCGTGAGCCTGTTTATGTGGTTTATGCACATCTTGTTTTCGTATCGTAAATAACAGATCAGCATTATACATCTTTCTAAACATAAAAAACAATTAATGGAAAAGTGCAATTTTAATTAGGTGAGTGATTAACAAAATCAGGTTAATAACTAAATGTTCTGTGTAACTGTAATATATTATAATATATAAGTATAAAGTGATTAAGATACGACCAAGAGTCAGACCTTGAATAACTCCGTGAATGAAATCAGTCTATATTACCAGTACCATTCGTATGAAAAATTAGTCAATTCATTTTTAAACGATTCATTTAAATTATTGGTGTTTAAGATTGTTGATTTCACTTGTTATTGTTATATTAATTTGTTAATTCGAATAAGTTTTGATATCAAAAGCTTTCTTAATGTCCATGTTTGATACATATAACTTAAAAATCAATTTGAAAAACAGGTCCGATTACATGTAAGTATATAACTTAATTTAAGAAAAGCAAAAATTGTGATTTTATTATATTTGATTAGAAGCGTAAGTTTCATTTGTTTTGTAGCATTTTAAATGTTCAATGTAAGTAGTTATATCCTATTAAATGTTGAAAATATTTTTAATAAACGTCTTTTATTCTATTTGGGGAACAGGGTGGAATAGTTCCCCAAAGGCAGAGTAGGTGGTTCCTCTGCAACGGGCCGGCCCATCTGGCCCACTTGCCCGTGGTCTTTCGACCGACAGTTGATGTCGGATAGTTGTATTTAACCTGATCGGCGTTGCGTAGTTCACTTGTGCGATCTAGGAATTCTGATGTTGCGTGGCGATTCCGGTGCCTCTTTTAGCCTGCAATCTGATTTAAGGTCTGATACTGCCGAGCGTGTTTTTCCTTTGCAGTAGAAGTTGCTTTGGAGTAGCTCGGACGTTCTTTATTCTTAATATACTCAGATAGGCGTCGTTGGTGTCGTGCGTGGCGCCATCTTCGCTGAAGCTCGTAAGCTCGTAGTGCGTAGCATGTCCATGTAGTTCATCTAGCGACAGGTAGATGTCGCTACATTCTACATACTCTTTCATAAATTCTAACATGAACCTAATAATGTTTAACATTATTGTCCTTCTTTTGAAGCGCTCGTGGCGTAGCTTGCTTAGACGTTGATGATTGATCGTTGAAGTTAAGCAACGTTGGGCGCGGCCATTCTTAGGATGGGTGACCGCAAGTGGTATTACGAGCTGAGCGCTTATAGACGCGGCACTGCTATCGCAGAACTAGGTTAGGTAAAAATTAATAATTGTCCAAATGAGGCTTGAACAATAATAATTACAAGTTTGTATGTTCGTTAATTCTACACACCAGAACAACTGAACGACCGTGACTAAAAGAGCGTAATAAAGCAACAATTAGTTCCCGCTTTTGCCGTAGGACTTGAGTGCTGGCGCGGACTCTACTTCAAAGGGTGTGAAATTGATCATGGCAATTTATATCAATTTAATAGATGTTTACTCAACTTTTAGGACCAATTTATTTTAATAGGTATTTGAATACTTACCTCACAAAACATTTACTAATATAATAAATGTGTGAGTATGTAATGCATGTTTATAAGAACTCCATTAAGTATTAAAATTGTAATAAAGTTAGCTTGCTAATAATGACGATGGGCTTGCAACCTGTCATGTATTATTATGCTAACAAAAATGAGGGCTTGTTCCAAATAATGTGGAATGTATTTGTAAGTACGAGTTATTTACATAGGTAGGTAGGTAGGTACCTATACCTACTACCTAGAAATAAATAAATAAAGTTGGACATTTTCAAACAGCGCCATCTAGCCCCAAATGCAGCAAAGCTTGTACTATGGGAACCAGATAACTGATAGAATACCTACATAAAAAAAATTATAAATACATAGGTAGGTACTTAATAAACTTTATAACACCCAGACACAGAACAAACATCTATGTTCATCACACAAATGTTTGTCTTGGGCGGGAATCGAACCCAAGACCTACAGCTCAGAAGGCAGATCCACTACCAACTGAGCTAAGAGGCCAGTCGTAGTATCGGAGCGAACAATTAGTAGGTATATCAAGCATTGTGAATTTGTGATGTTTTGAGTAATACCCATATTTTTGCGCCAATTATGTAAATAGCCATAAAATTTGATTTAAAACAATTATCCACACTAGGGTATTACACGGTAATATAGGTTACATATTTGTGAAATAAATAAATTGTGCGTATTTAGCGCGCGTTGTTTTAGTTTACGATGGGTGCCCTCTACTTGTGTTGGTGCCTTGGGTTTCTGATTTTACCAAACATAGTAAGTAATTAATTTAAATTTATTCTACCTGCTTAATATACCTACCTAATTTTTAGTTTTTTATAGTGTTAAACCACACTTAGGTTGGTTTTCATATGAAAAGTCTTACCTATCTTATTTTCCGATCCTCAATTATGTGAAGTACCTACCTAATCTCTTCCTCATTCGCGATTCCGCTTGTATTCCATTTACTATTATCCTTACACACATTTTTACATTTCATTTCACGCGCCATAACAGTCCGTTTTACAATAAACTTTTATTTCAGGATGCAAAAGCTGTCAAGTTGGTACCAACTGAGACCAAAACTATAACCACCAACGGAGCAACGCATGAAATTTCTCGATACATTGTTATGCCTGATGACCAACACAATGAAAACATTAATGAAACCATTGCCAACGCAATAAGACCCCTAACTGCTGACAAAAAGAACGTTGTTAAAGCTCTAAGCGAAACAGCTAAAGCTACGAGTGGTAATATAAAAGATCCTAACGAAAGGAATCTCAAAAGTGTCAATGATCTAATCAAAACACTTCGAATTATGCAAGCAAGACAAGGTAATGCTGGTGAAAATAGTAAGTCTGCAGAAAGACTAACTGTATTCAAACATCAAGGCTTTCATAGATCTCATAATAATAATAACAACCACAGTGATGATAAAGTGGTTGGAAATTGGCACAATAACGACAGTAAAGGCGTAGTAGAAAATAAGGAATACACTTTGAATTTAAAGCCACAACAAGAAGTTGCTCAATCGGAAATAATATACTTAAAACATAATAATGAAGAGATAGAGAACAATCTGGTAATTGTACCTACAGCTAAAACATTTTTTTAAGTAGGAAATTGAAATTGGTTATGAAAGTAAATAGAAAATGACCCAGGCTTTATTATTTGCAGGGACGACCAGCATCGAAAGATGTATTGAACCGAAATGTAGATGAAAATACTTCTAACGATAACAAAGCTGAAATTAATAATCCAGAGTACAGAATGTGGGATCCTAAAATATTAAGAGACAAAGAACAATTGATTTCAGCTATTGAAATCAATAAACCCTTTAATATAAAAGGAAAAAGAGGACGATTCAAATTGTTATACGAAGACGACGATGACCATGATGACGTTGATCATGAATTATACACAATACACCAGGACTTAAAACCGCCTAAACGTAAACCCCTCACACATTATTATACCAGCAAATATACTGTCGGTCAACAAAAATATTATTTGAGTCCAGGATCACACAAAATTGTAACGAACGATGGTGGTTCTGTTATTACTCATAAAACCAAAGACATGAAAAATAATAATTTAAATATTGTTTTGATCAGATTAAACGGTAACAATAAAAAAAATACTTTACGTGTACTTGGTGAAAAACCACACGATACACATAGTTTAGAAGTTGTCACAGATAAAACAAATTTACTGGAAGTAGCTCCTGCAAATGAAAATTTAGATGTCATAGATACAGAACCAACGTCAAACTATAAAGTTTTACATAATGCAGAAGTATCACAAAGTGACCTAAATGTTTTACCTCTGAAAGGCAATAGTGCAGATTTCTTTGAGATACATGATAAAGAAACTGAACATTCCGGTAGAATAGAAACCACAGTTATGCCCGAAGCTTTTATATCACCTTTGAATTACATAAATATCCAACATGGTATTATCAAAAATTCTTCAATCACACATGTGAACTCAGAAGTATCAAACCATAACATTGATCTGAGTATGAATAGTGCTCACAACAAAACTGTTGCACCTATGTTTGAGAATGATGATCTTAACACAGTAAAAACTGTTCCAATAGTGAAGGAAACCATCATCGGCGATGTTTTTGAAAAACCTGGTACAGATGTTGTATCTGATCATTCATTAGATTCATTAAAAAAATACGAAAAAATAACTGATCCAAAAACGAATAACCAGGTTCTAACCGAAAAAAGAAACAAAACAACACCAATATCAGTTGAAACAAGTGTTAGCTATAGTGACAATAATTTAAAACAAGTTGAATCAGTACCACAAGTAAAATCAACTGAAGTACTAAGAAATCAGAACAGAAGCATTATTTTACCAACGGAAATTGAAAATAAAGTAACATCAATAGAAAGCGATAAAAGTATCAGCGACGAAATTAAAGGACATAGTATAAGCTTCGTACCTACTTTATTCGATGTACTTACAAGTACGGTAAAAACTGTACCAATATTAGGTGAAGCAAATATCGGAAATGGAAGTTCTGAAGTAAGAAACACAACAGCTGAATTTTTGACTGAAGGAGTTGATGAGAAACCTGGTGTTCCAGAAATAGAAAATATGGAAACTGCACAAATAGAAGGAGCATCAACAGTCAGCGACAAAACTGATGAACCTAATAAAGACGATGTAACCGATCCTTCAGTCGAGGACCTAAAAAAAGATAAAAATATGACTGTTCTGACGAAAAAAGACACTGAACTTGTAACGGATAAAGTTGTTGATGAAGTAGAAACTGTACAATTACCAAGTGGAAATAACGAAACTGAAGAACCTGAAATAGATTATGAAGCTATTCCAGAAGTTAATTTAGGCTTTGAGTACATTCAAGAAGATGCAAATAAAAATAACATTACTGATTCAGTGAACCCTAAAAACATCACTAAGCCTTCTCCAATAATTACTGATGAAGGCGTAATTAATTTACTACCCAGTTCGAACAACGAAATCACAATAATTTCTAAAGTAGAAAAGAACACAGAACCAATTAAAAATGTAAATGAAGTCGATTTAATACCTCAACCAACTCTTGAAGATAAAAACATAAAACTACCTGCTAACATTAAGAGCGATGAAACTTCAACTTTAGAACATACTGATTTACCTACTAGTGCTTTAACTGAAACTCTTACTACAACCAACCAACTGCAACTATTATTAGATGGAATCAAAAAACTTGATAAAAACATAAAAATAACTGACAACTCAAATAATACACTACCTGAAAACGTTGACTTAAATTTCAAAGAGGATACACCAAGCGAAGCTTCATTAGTTGAAATAGAGGAACCAAATAATAATGGACCATATCAACATGTTCCTCAAACTGAGATAGCTAATGACTACGATAGTGAATACCAAGTTATTGAACACGATGAAAGTAATAGCATAACACCTTACGTACCACCTTTTGTAGAAGCACCTGTTCAAATAAGTGACAGAGAAGAAGACATTGTAAATTTACAACCAAATCGTTTCCAAAATCCAGATTATAATATTGCTCTTGCTCTTTTCCCATACACTTATGGAAAAGCCAAACCTTACCCCAGCCTAGTCTACTTACCAAATGATAATTTAAATTACCGAAACCCGTATATAATTTCGGACCAATATTTACAATACATTCTCAACTACTTGACATCTGAAAATGTAATGCAACAATGGAGATTGAAATACTATAGTTACGGAGATACAAATAAAATCAGACAGTCCCACATAATCGAACAGCTACGGAAATTAGGCGTGGGTAGAATTAATCCACAGCAGTTATTCTTCTTATCTCAATTTATTAAACAATTTGAAGAGGTTATGAAAGAGAATCAAAAGGCAGAAGCAGATTTTAATGAACCAGCTAAACAAAACGTACCCAATCAATTTTATTATATGGCTAACGTAAACGTATACCCTAGTGTTGAATCTCAAAACCATCTCCAACGATATTTGCTTAAAGATGTTGATGTAAACTTCAATACAGCTATAAGTTCTTTAAGTTCCAGAGCAATGAACATTGCAAATTATTTGAGGACATTAAATTTTCCGGAATCTAAGATTTCGTACTTTATAACCCAAGTAAATAAGCATTTGAACAGCAATGCAATACGATGGTATTTGAATAACTGCAAAAAGAAATTGATCACTGGATCAAGTAAAAAGATTGACTCCCTTGCGATACAGGCTCTCCGAAGTTCTTTATAGAATATGCCACAAAATTAGTTCTAATCTTTCGGTGGATCAAAAAAATAAAAGTTTCCAATGAATTGAGAACCTCCCATTTTTTTAAGTCGGTTAAAAAGGATTATAATCTTTAAGTACCTATAGATAAAAATCAATAATTGGTGTTCGTTAGTCTCGCCAAACTAAAAAAAAACGGTTTGACCGATTTGAAAACTTTTGTAAATGTTTTGATCGCTCTTATATCTAGGTGCAGGGCCAGGTATACCTACAGGGTGTTTTACCAATCAAATAGAGAAAACTCAAGAATAGCTAAAAAAAATCGAAAAAGAAAAAAATCAAAATTGGTAATGCAACCAATTTTCACGGGGTCATCTAATTAATGATCATTATAATTTATTACAATTAAATGTGTTCTTGCATAACATTTGTGATTTATTAATAAAAACCTCATGTTATTCCCTGATATAGGATCACATTACCTAAACATTAGTTGTGCGAGGTATCATACGATCCCAACACTCTACGGGGCCTCGCACACTCAATCTGATTAGACGTGCGTATACGTGCGTATAGTTCCGAACTTCCGACGTCCGAAATCAATCCCAACTTGCTCTGATTTTTTAGGCGTTCATACGTAAAATTCAATATGGATAAAGAAAAAATGATTAATTTGGTGTGCGGTTACAAATGTAAGAAATGTATGTAATACAAACACAAATGTTAAAATTGTTGTAATTCATACAAATGTAACGGAGAAAAACGCAACCATGTGCGAGGTCAATTTGACGTACGTATACGCGCGTTGCAAAATGCGGATGCGGATCCAAACTGCGGGCAGCCTAAAAGGTAACAGCGATGGTTAACAGCCAAAAGGGCATAAGCGACATTTCGCACAAAATGTCGCCTATGCCCTTTTGGCTCTTAACCATCGTAGGTACCTACTGATTACTGAATGATGTTGTCACTAAATTGTAATTCTTCTAAATATCCCAAAAGCACTAAATCGAATCACTACAGGCAGTTTAGTAAATTATGTAGGTAGGTACCTACCTAGTGTTAATTTCACAGGTAATAATTTACAACATTTCGATTTAAAATCGTACATACGTAATAATTTTTTTAGTCTATCACCTTGCCTTCGGGAAGTGAACAATGTGTTTGTTTCATTTGTATAAAGTTTTAATCTGTGTATTGGTAAGTTGCTTGCGATACTTATTATTATTGAAATTGATTTTGACGAATTTCTTTTGAGCATTTTTTTTTCTTTTTTTTTCTATTACGTACCTAGCGAAAATTTCAAATAAAACATGTGAAGCTCTCGGGGTCTATATACTCCCAACGACCCCAATAAATCACCCCACCAGTGGGGTAATTAATTTTTTCCCAAAGACCCCACTAGGCCACTAACTTAAGTGCTGGGGTTTTATATCAATAATTTTACTTCTTTTCTAGTAGGCAACGACCCCACTGGTGGGGTGGGTTAGTGAGGTCGTTTGGATTTTTTTCCCAAAGACCCCACTAACTTAAGTGGTGGAGTTTTGTACCAATTATTTTATTTCTTTTCTAGTAGGCAACGACGCTTGCAACCTGTCGCGTATAGAATGCTAATTTCCGCCTAATATTTGCATCTACCTACCAACTAATAGGTACATTGCTCGTGCCAACCACCCTCTTAGACATCTTCGAAGGACCTTGAATGCCTAAATATCTGAGTGAATGTCTATTTCGCCTTGGGGACTCAGTCATGATCATGTTTCACTTCATTTTTCATTTCACTGAGTACCTACCTACCTATCTCTAGTTTAGGTAGGTAGATACCGAAATTTATTGTTGTTTTGTAATACTTAATTGTAACATTTTACAGATTCAAAATTCGCTCGGAAATAGCATAGATGATGGCGAGTCTGTGGTCCCGTTGCATGATGTAGTAAGTTCTTTAAAATTTAAGTTTCTTATGCAGCTCTTTAAAACATTTTCAAATAAGTAAATCTCAATAATTAGGTGGGAACCTACGTTTGTAAATATACTTATGGCAACTAAAAATAAGACGAAAAAATCCTGTTTACTTTCTTAACTTCATAGTGTAGGTACCTACCTAAACAATTTGATAATCAACCAAACCAATCGAGGTACAAACTGAATGTACAAAATGATATTCAGGAAATTATAAAGATGCTTAGGTAATGTTCTTATTCATTCTTTTCAGCACCAAGAGTTACACGTCAATGCAACAAGTAATCAACCTCCAGTCAATGATGATGAGGTTTCGGAAGCTATCACCCTACAGAGTATACTAGGTGTAATTGTGACAATGCTACGTCCAGACCTCTCAGAAAATACAAAAACTGCATACCTTTTAGAAAAACTAAAAGGTTTACTTAAGGAAACCGCAGCAAATAACACAGAGGTAACAGATAAAGTCGATGAAGTTTTGCGTACTTTAGACAAATACAAAGAAGTTGACGATATTCACGAGAATAGTTCACAAGCTGACACAAACAACCCACTGAGAATTTTGGTAAGAAAACCCACGAAACCAAACGAAAAGTTACGATTTCAGTATGAATTACCGAACTTTTCCAACTCATACTGCACGGAAGCTCTACTAAACATTGCAAAAATCGCTTACCAAGCGTACGCAAGTCTTGCCAAAAACCCAATATGTAATTTGCCTGGAATTCCTGATTTTCCTACAAAGATGGATACAACTCTAAAAAACTCACACTTGTCAGAATTATCTGATCTAGAGGCGTTGGAAAATCCTTCCCTGACAAATGAGTTACGTCCTTACCTTTCGAATAATAATCCTAAATTCGACAATATAAAAGATTTTAAAAATTATCTTGCTCCAATACCAAAAAATATACCAAACCGACCTGAAGAATTAATACTTAATGAAGAACGCGATCAGGAAGTACCCTACGAGTCTAATCCTGGTGACGTAAATCAAGCTTACGACCCTTTCTTCCCTCAAAGCCCAGATGCATTGCCCTTTGACTCGTATCCTCATGAGGGAGTCAATTCATTTTTAAGTCCCAATCTTGTTTCTAAACCCTACTTAAAATTGGGTCCACAAATGCCTGCTTCTAATCCATTAAACAATTTTACTCCGGATGGAAAACCAATGTACATACCTGAGTCTGCGTTAACTGATTTTCAAAATCCTGACCAGAATTTTATTAAACCCGACGACATGGCTTATGCTATTCCTCTTCTAAACAATCCTAATGCACCCAAATATTTCCCTTTAAACCATTTTGGATACCCAGAGACGAAAAATCCAAGTCCAAAACACGTCTTGCAACAAACTCAACCAGAAACCCCTGAACAAGTTTCTTTGTTACATCAATATCCACCTAACGATGAAAATCCCGCTGAACTAGACTTCAAATTTCCTCATCCAAGAGTTCCTCTAAAAGCGAAAAACTCTTCCTTATTCAACTTTGAAATAAACAATCCTGACAATCCCAGTGCTGGCCCAGACACAGGCAATGACAATCCTGAAGTTTATGGCATTCAATTGAACCCTAATAAATTGGAATCGGATCTAGCCCCTTTTTCTAAGAATCCTATAAATGAATATGAGGCCGAGCCTAATGTAATAAACCTTGATGAGGCTCCCGCGTACCGTGATATTTCTTTTCCCAACGGAGATATTATTTATGGATTTCATCCTCATGAAAAACCACCGTACGATGTAATACCAAAAACACCGTCAGAAATTATACCTCAAGATGATTCTGTCGTCTCCATACCTATCACGCCGTCAAAATTTTTGGAAAGCGAAGATTTAAAGTTAATAAGATTTATCAGAGATGCGATAGATGTAATTGAAGGATTGATTCCCGCTGTGAAATTTGATCCACCAACGTTGTATGTTTTTGAAAAGATAAAAAACATGCTTGTTTATGAAGATAAAGATTTAGAAATGTATGAATATGAGGTAATTCTGGAACTGTATAAGGAACTAATCAATTACATCAAACATCTAAAGAGTTATGATCAAATAATTGATTACTTAGATTTATCACGTGTGACGAATTCTCCTAAATTGGAAACTCAAAAAGTTGTTGAATTAACATACCTGGTTAAACGGCCAAAGCCTGTAGTTTATTACCCGTACTATTACGTAAAGTATAGATTGCCTTATCCGAGTTTCGTGATCGCGGCGCAGAATATACATAAACGAAAACATCTGAGAATGGATCCTAATCAATATAAAGAATTACTGGCACATTCGAAAATGGTCGAAACTTCTTCAGATTTGAAGAACTATAGGAAAAAAGATGTACTGGCACTCGTTTTTAAATCAGGATCTTTAGTGAATGCTAAATTAGTTGAAGAAAACATGACGTTATCAGATCATCTAGCTGCATTAAAGCACATAACTTCTGATTTATCAGCAGATGAAGTGCTAAAACTTAATGAAGACGCTTCAAACAAAGTCAATTTGTTAGCTGGCAATTCTGAAAATGTCAACCCCTATGAAACTACCAATGAACGAAGCGACCCCACAAAACCAGTAAATCCGCTACCGGAGATGTTAAAGAAAAATCAAATGCAAGAAATAGCGAACTCACAGACCGAATTGAACTCAAAATTGATTCATCCCACGACAGAAACATCTGCCGAGTTGACAAAATTTGATTCTGATAAATTGCGCAGTACTTTACTACGAGTTAAACATGTGGACTTACCGTTCTCGGATCACTCGAACATCGAAAATCAAAACAATCTGTACCAACCGTTAAGCAATAATCACCCTAATCGAGAGCAGATGTCCCCAGTTATGTACAAACTATTAGAGGAAACCATACGTGCTAGTTTACGAGGACAGAACCAACAAAACATACTGAACACACCTGGTTTAGTGAACATTGATAATAAAAAAATATCTATGAATACTGGAGAAGACAATGAACAAAATTCTATAAATATTTCAAACCCGGAATTAAATCAAATCAACGCACCATCCTTCCAAAACTTGGAAAATTTAGGCGACGGAAAAGCTACCAGTGATTCATTCAATCACTTGAACACGATAAGTACATCAAAAAATCTGGTAGGCAATTTCAAACAAACAAAACATGATGTAAATAACTTATGGTCAGATCAACAGAACTACCTAAACACGATCCATAATGGTACACCCATTGACAATCCTGAAAATGTTGAACAAACCATTTCTCATGCAGGAGAATCTAACGTAGACCAACATTTATATGACTCTGGAGCACCTACTAAAGAAGAAATCTCAGAGGACGATAAATGGAGGCAGCAATCTTACGAGTCTAACCCAGATATTTATGGCCTGAAATCAATACCCAATCAGCATGCACAAACTTGGTCTAACAAAAAGTTAACTACTACTTACCATTCATTTGGGTTTTACCCTGGAAATCCTAGCCAGAAAAATTCTCTACCCGCGTCTTATCCCAGAAATCCTTACCAATCAAATCCTAGTCAGCAAAACTACTTACAACCCGAAACTTATACCGTAAATTCTGGTCAAGAAAACAATCCTCAACCTGGGTCCTATCCCGAAAGTCCTGATCAAGCAACACCCAGTCAGCAAAAATATTTTCCCACTGGGTCTTATCCCGTAAATTCTGGTGAGCAAAACAATCACCAATCAGGATCTCAACAAATCTGGATCAATCCAGAATCTGGCCAACAAATAATACATAGTCAACAAAACTCTGATCAAGGAACACTCAGTCAACAAAATATCGGAATTTACACGTCTAATCCAGGTAGTATAAAGCAAGCAATGGCTAGTCAGCAAAACATTTATGATACAAAAGGAAATCAGCAAGATATTCGCAGTCAGCAAATCTATTTATCACCCGGATCTTACCCTGCAAATCTTGATCAGCTAACAATACCAGGTCAGCAAAACCCAAAGTCTCAAATGTGGAGTAATCCAGAATTTGGCCAACAAGGAATACCCAGTGAACAAAGCTCTGGTCAGGGAATTATCAGTCAAGACGGTGTCGGAATTTACTCGACAAATCCAAAAGCTTTCCAGCAAGCAATAGCTAGTCAGCAAAATATTTACGATACAAACAATGAAATGCATGGTCAGCAGAATTATGCTATTGGAGTAAACGCTAAACGCTACGTCATTCCGTTTGCGTCGATAATTTATAAACGACCGATTATTCAAAGGTATTCTACTTTCCCTGTTACACGTTGGAGACCATTGAGGACTAACGATTTAGCGAAACTGGACAATTAAGGTTTTTATTAAATTTTGTGCAATATGGTTCGTTTGTTTTACTCGTACTTTTGACCATTCCCATGGTAGGGAGGGACCTACCTACCTCATAAATGTGAAAAGACTATGTACCTACATAGGCACTAACCTACAACCCTACAACGAAATTAAACAAAAAAATAAGCAACCTCTGCATTATTGAGCTCCCATCTTGTTAGAGTTTCGATGTAGTTCAGGGCCTGTATTCTATTAAATGACAACCGCTTTGGTTTTGGTTCGAACTCTTAAATGTCAGCCATTTGGTGAAATAGTAGAATAGCTTTTCAAAAATTTGTACTGCCAAAGTTCAAATCCTCACCACAACTGAGTCGTTTGTTATTAGTAGTCATGGAAACAGTCGCTTTAGTTGAGGTTTTGGTTGAGGTTGATAAAAAGTTCGGTACCGGAATCGAGCCCCAGGTTAACTGGAGGGCTATTTTGACTCACACGTAAAGTTGCTAACTCTGATTAGGTAGGTAAGTAGGTAGGTACCTACTTCCTACAAAAATTGATTTTTTTACGATGAATTGGTAGGTTCTTTGAAATGGTAGAAGATGGTTGAAATAAGTGTTAGGTAGACATTAAAGTAGGTAAATAATATTCAAGGTAAGTAATTATGTAAGTAGGTAAGTACCTATTCTATAACTTTAATATTGTTTGTAAAAAATCAATTTTTAGGAAGAAATCCGAGTTAGCGACTATAAATAAGTAGGTACCTACGTGTGAGTCAAAACAGCCCTGCTGAAAGAGAGAAAGATGGCCAAAGAGTGGCATCGTTTTGATTTGCAATGAATTATAGTCGTATTGCTCATTATACGGACTAAAAGTGAAGGAAAAAATGTCATTTTTCCTTCAATTTTGACATAAAACCAAGGAATTTTTATACTAACGTAACTGGAACGCGCACTGATACAGAAAACGCGGTCCGCTTGAAATAAAACTTGGGCGGTGTGTCTCTTTCTTTTTGCAACTGTGTGAAAGAGACAAAGCACCCAAGAAAGCCTCTCAACAAGACCAACAATCCTTATAACCAAGATTAAATAATAGATCGTTGTGCAGTCGTGATAAGGTTCAAAATCCTTTGTACATTAAATGTCAGTCAGCATTCTACTATGTATGAAATTTCTTTGAATAAAACGTATCGAAACTAATCAAAATTGAAGGAAAAATGACACTTTTTCCTTCAATTTTAGTCCGTATAATGAGCAATACGACTATAAGTTTTTAAGTCACGTATTCACAAAATAATATATTATTCAAACTTCCCGCCAACCATTTGAATCGAACTATAGTCGTATTGCTCATTATACGGACTAAAAGTGAAGGAAAAAATGTAATTTTTCCTTCAATTTTGATTAGTTTTGATGCGTTTTATGTCAAAATTGAAGGAAAAATGACATTTTTTCCTTCACTTTAGTCCGTATAATGAGCAATACGACTATACGTGAAAAACGTTACCCTTCCTTTGCGTTGCGCAGTCGGATAAAAATTCGACGCATTCACGAAATAATGTTCGAACTTCCCGCCAAATGGCAGGATTTGAATTCAAGTTTTCGCTTGACATTGACATTTGAAATGACCTTTGTGTATAAACAAGAAAAAGAACGATTCTTTGTCTATGCATAGAACACAGTCGTTCTTTCTCTGTGGTCGTTTGATGCGGTGCTGCCAATTAAGCGACTTTGTCGCTAGAAATAGCGCCTTTTGCTCTGGTGTTAGCGACTTAAATCAGTTTTAGCGTGTATATTTAGCGACTTATCTAGCGACTTTTGGACTTCAACCAGCTAATCAAAACAATTTTAGGGCAAGTAATGGAAAGGTGGAAAAGAAAGACTTGGTAGGTAATTTATGTAAAACAACTTGAAAAAATTAATTATACGTACCTACCTTAAACCTACGTACCTACCTATGTATAATTTTCTCTTTATCAAGGAATAGACTGTCGTTGTAATTAAGTTTACTTACCTAGTTTCCCCCTCTTGGTTGGAATTAGTTTTAGCGACTTTAAAGATTGAAACTAGCGACTACGATTTATTGGAGCTGGCAGCACTGTTTGATTTGATTTTGTTTGATTGACGTTTGTTTTGGTTTCCCTTGGTTTGGTTGGTTGTGTGTGAGAAATAAACAATGTGAATTCATTGAAAGTATCGGTTTCATTGCGATTTTGTAGAATGTATCGCTTGATTTAGTGCCTAAAGATGTTGAATCAAAGACCTAGATTTATTAAACCTGGTTAGTACTAAGACCTACCGAAACTCTTAGATTTTAGGTTATGTTTGTGTTTACTTCTGTACTCTTGTGTTGTAATTATCTAGGTAGGCTACTTCTTACGCAATAAAGTACCTAGGTAGCTTTTTAGCCTAAACCTAATCTAAAAATACCAAACGATTTAGGCTGGATTCGACCAAAAGTCATCTTACTCCGGAGTACCTAGTTACTATAGTTAGCAGACATAATTCGAAATACAATTGTTTAGAAAGCGCAACCGAACATTATTATGTGCACACAAATTATCCTGGTAATACGGTGTCACCTTTAAAATGTCAAAATATTCAAACAAACAGTAGTTTAATCTTGAGTAAAAACTTAATTCAGTTTGGTCGAATCCAGCCAATCGTTGTCCTATCCCTATTTGGGGAACATGGTGGAATCGTTCCCCAAAGGCAGAGTAGTTGGTTCCTCTGCAACGGGCCGGCCCATCTAGCCCACTTGCTTGTCTTTCGATCCAACTCGCTGGCATGGCAGGTTATTGCAACTTTGAGTTGTTGATGCAACCTCTCCATTAGCCCATTTCATGCAGGATGGTAAGCGGTAAAGCCAAGCCTACTCCATCTTAACATAGTCCCAGGCGCTACAGTGTCTCGTTAAGTGTAGGCAAAGATTGTTTCCTGACACTGTATAAATCATCTAGTAAAGATGTAAAGGCCTAAGTTTATGCGCCCTGTGTCTATTTTCCAGGTGACGAATCCCTCTACCCAACAAGAAACAAAGATGGCGGCATCGAGACCCTTATCAACCCGAACACAGACACATCACTTAACACTGACAATGACTCCCGGACCAGCTTCACATACAACCGGTATTGTTATCAACTTATTTGGTTATTCAAGACTGCTCTTTAAGCCGGGTTGACAAGATCTAATTCAGTTTGGACTAAGTGCAACTTGGATGACTCTGATTGGACGCCGTAACTCACTCGGACGACGGCGTCCAATCAAAGTCATCCAAGTTGCACTTTGTCAAGGCTGACTTTGATCGTGTCAACCCGGCTTTAAGGTAGTTGTGAAACTTCTTGCAAACATCTTATGCAGGTACCCACACAAGTCTGTTTATTGACTGGCCTCTTAGCTCAGTTGGTAGTAGCTCTGCCTTCTGTGCTGTAGGTTGTGGATTCGATTCCCACCCAGGACAAACATTTGTGTGATGAACATAGATGTTTGTTGTGTGTCTGTAAGTATGTGTTTACAAAAAAAGTATAAAAGTATTCTATCAGTTATCTGGTTCCCATAGTACAAGCCTTGCTTAGTTTGGGGCTAGATGGTGCAGTGTGAAATGTCCAGCAATATATATTTATTTATAAAAAACTATCAAGGCACTGTCACTTTAACACAATAATGTAACACAGGTATCATCACCTGCCGATGGAGACGCAGAGGCAGAGACTCCCGGTGTTCCAGTATCGGAACCATGTGCTTTATCTGATGGAGAAGTACCAGACCCTGGTGCTGGTCGGAGAGACGGGGTGCGGGAAGTCCACGCAAGTTCCTCAGGTAAGTCATTTTTATTTACTCTTGGATAATTAAATAAAATTTAGTTGATAATTTTATGCAGCGCCATCTAGCCCTGAACTAAGCAAAGCTTGTACCTACTATGGGAACCAGTAACTGATAGAATAGGTACCTACCTACTTAATATTTTTGTAAATTATAACAACCAGACATAGAACTATGTTAGCCTGTAAAAATAGTTATATATGTGGTGGTAAATAAATAAATAAATAAATGTTCATCAAAAAATGCTTGTCCTCGGAGGGAATCGAACCCACGACCTACAGCACAAGAGCAGAGCTATAGTCGTATTGCTCATTATACGGACTTAAATTGAAGGAAAAAATGTCATTTTTCCTTCAATTTTGATTAGTTTTGATACGTTTTATGTCAAAATTGAAGGAAAAATGACATTTTTTCCTTCACTTTAGTCCGTATAATGAGCAATACGACTATACTACCAATTGAGCTGGGAGGCCAGTCTTTTACAAATCGGTCCAGGTGTCTTCAAGTAATCAATGAACATACATAAAATAATTGGTGAACATACAAAAAAAGGACAAAAAAAAAGATTCCGGCGAATTGAATCTCTTAATTTTTTTAAGTCGGTTAAAAATAGTTGATTTATCTTATCACGACAATACTTCGTAAATGAAGGTTAAATTGCCTAATATGGGCTGATTGATTGATAAAATAGATAAAAAACGATTGTAAGTTCCGGACGTTTTTTTTATCAATAGTTTGAATTTTTATATACGAGTAGATTTCTTTTCGAATTGAGTTTATTTTCGCTTTCTTGAAAATTAAGGTTTTTCGATTTGGAACCCTATTTTATCGGAGGTGCGTCTTAGGCAGATCGCACACCTATCCGAGCCGAATTCTCGAAGTAGGTACTATCAGCCCCCCAATTCTTCTAGGTGACAACGTCAAACATTCCGCTGCGTTTTGATTCGATCTCATAAATGTCAGCCATTTGGTGAATAGTAGAATCAAAAATTTGTTCTGCCAAAGTCCAAACCTTAGCTAAAACCTCACCACAACTGAGTCGTTTGTCATTAGTAGAATAGGAAACAGTCGAAAATCTAAGGTTTAGTTGAGGTTTTGCTTGAGGTTGATAAAAAGTTCGGTAAGTACCTACTAGAATTGACACCCAGATTCGGTCGATTCGGACGATTCGTCCGCGGGCAGGTTTGCGAGGTTTCATTATGACTTCATAGAAATAATTCTAAAATTCGATTTATTCGGCGCGTTCGGTGCGGATAAGTGTGCAACCACTATTATGATCAGATCACTATTATGATAAAATTTTGATAATATCAAAATTTTCGAGCCGACTGACGTCATAGATAGGGTTCCGTTCTGACATCCGGGGCTGAATCAGCTAAAGCCTTGACCAAACCAAAGCGTTCAGCATCGTGACACCGATTGATGACAATCGATGCGTCCTCTGATCGGACAACAACTGCTGGGCAATTCTACTAGATGACAACCGCTGCGTTTTGGTTCGATCTCTTAAATGTCAGCCATTTGGTGAAATAGTAGAATAGCTTTTCAAAAATTTGTTCTGCCTGTAGCGACATCTACCTGTCGCTAGATGAACTACATGGACATGCTATGCACTGCGAGCTTACTACGAGCTTCAGCAAAGATGGCGCCACGCTCGACATCAACGACTCCTATCTGAGTTATCCTTGGATAAAGAACGTCCAAGCTACTCCAAAGCAACTACTACTGCAAAGGAAGAACACGCTGTGCTGTATCAGACCTCAGATCAGATTGCAGGCTGAATGAGCAACGGAATCGCCAAGAAACATCAGAATTCCTAGATCGCACAAGTGAGCGCCGATTCGCCGATCAGGTTATATACAACTATCCGACATCAACTGTCGGTCGAAAGACCACGGGCAAGTGGGCCAGATGGGCCGGCCCGTTGCAGAGGAACCACCTACTCTGCCTTTGGGGAACGATTCCACCCTGTTCCCCAAACTGCCAAAGTTCAAACCTTAGCTAAAACCTCACCACAACTGAGTCGTTTGTTATTAGTAGTCATGGAAACAGTCGCTTTAGTTGAGGTTTTGGTTGCGGTTGATAAAAAGTTCGGTACGAGAATTGACGCCCTCATCGCCACCGCAGACGGTAGCTGAATGCTTTGGTTTGGTCAAGGCTTTAAGCACTCAGGCTTTAGAAGGATCGGACTGATCAATGCGGGTTCGAATCCCGCCAGAAACGAAAGTTTTGAAAAAAAAAAACATTTTCGATGATTATCTAACCACAGTAAACAAAATCACAGAATATTGAAACTGGCCTTTAATCGTTAAGGCTTAAACACATGTTGGGCCAGCCTAGGCCAGCTTAGGCCAGCTTAGGCGAGCGCAAGCGAGAATTTAAATCGATGCAAGGCGAGAGCGATAGAGAGGCAATGCGAGCCTGGGCCAACGTGTGTTTGCGCCTTTACAAACTTATCTACGTACGAGTAGAATTAAGAACAAGTTACAAAATTAAAAATTAAAAAAACACCGACTACAATGTTGTAAACTAAGCAATTTTCTGCACTCTCGAGGTGCATTTCTGTTCATAACTCCGGTGATCCTCTACAGATCCTCACCAAATTTTTATGGCACCAATCGGAAAGTACACCCTTTCATACAAAAAAGAATTTTCCAAATCGGTCCATGCGTCCTCGAATAGTCACACGAAGAACCTCCTTTTTAGGGTTCCGTATTTTGAAGTCGGTTAACAAATAGCTGTCTTCTTATTAGCTTGTCAATTCGATAGTTATATAATATTTATTTTATTCATTTACTACAGGGTTAAATAGTTGTAACTTAATTTTTATGGAATGTTTATCTGATCTAATCTCACTGATTATTAACAGCCCAAATATTTCATAGCACGTTTTCCTTAAACCAACTGAAATTACAAGGTGCTATTCCTTATCTTTATCATGATGTACTTATAAAATACAAGCTGCTGCCCGCGGCTTCGCTCGCGTGGTACCCGGATAAAAAGCAGCCTATGTTACTCTCCAGCCCTCCAAATATCTCCACACAAAAAATCACGTCAATCCGACGCTCTGCTTTGACGTGAAAGTAGGACAAATAAACAAACAAATAAACACACTTTCACATTTATATTATGGGTACGGACTAGCAGCGCCCTCGCGGCGTTGCCCCCATAGTGATGGTATATGGTGTTATTGATGATGATTAAAAATAGCCTATAACCTTCCTCAAGAGTTTCAGAAAGAATTTTTCAAATTCGTCTGGTATTTCCTTAGATTAGCGCTTTCTAACAAACAATCAAACTCTTTCGCCTTATCGATCGAGCGAGCGAAGCGAGCGAAGATCTTAGTGGTAAGTTGGGCGATTTTGCTTTGTATGTTTGTATGTTTGTATGTTTGTATGTATGTTTCACGAATTGTTGTTCGCGCATAACTGTCGAACCGTTCATCCAATCTGCATGAAACTTGGTAGGTCAATAGGTTGTAGTAAGGAAATTTACGGTGGAGCATATGAGCTTAATCGATGAAGGGGTTGTGAAGATATTAGGTTCCCAAGGGGGTAATTTTTTTTAAAGTTACACAAATATATTGAGTGGGGTGTCAAACGAAAGGGCTTATTTTGTACATTCCAAAATGGTTTTTATTTTTAATCTAGGATGTATAGTTTTTGAAATACGACCAAAGAACAAAAACTACGAAACCAGAGCTGCAAGAGCTCCCGTTTCATAGAGTTTCGATGTCTTCGTAGCTCATTGACTGGTCGGTCTTAAAAAGAGAGTGGCATCGTTGCGGTTTGGTTTGCAATGATTTTAGATGCTACTTGATTTATTTTCGTGATAAAAAAATTTTTTGATGAAGAATGAAAATAATTGGGGTAAAAAAAGTTAAGTTAACAAATATAATGAATGGGGTGTCAAATGAAAGGTCTTTATTTGTACATTCCAAAATAGTTATTATTTTTATTCTAGGACGTATACTTTTAGAAATACGACGAGAATTCATAAATATGAAATAAATGAAAAATTAGACACGACATTATGTATTGCATGCATGCTAGTATTTTTTACCATGAAGAGCTAACGCAATAGGCATACTCGGCAGTAGTAGCACTTGAAATTATAGGGGTAGTCAGAAGAAAGTCCAAATGTAAGCCATCCACGGTGCGCGAGATCTCAGTTCGGGGCGAACTACTAGTTATATTGGTATAGAATTAAATAATTTACAAATATTTTCGATAAAATAATGATAACGCTCATAAATTTATGTTATCAGAAAGATTTATTTATCCATTCGTAAAGTATTAGTGAACTGTAAAAAGTCAATTTTCTGTGAGCTCAACTCGTGTGGTTTAGATAAATCCGTACCCATATTATAAATGTGAAAGTGTGTTTATTTGTTTGTTTATTTGTCCTGCTATCACGTCAAAACAGAGCGACGGATTGACGTGATTTTTTGTGTGGAGATAGTTGGAGGGCTGGAGAGTAACATAGGCTACTTTTTATCCGGGTACCACGCGAGCGAAGCCGCGGGCAGCAGCTAGTAAATAAATAAATACAATAGGCCGCGTTGCGTAGCGTCTCTGTTTGATAGCTAACTACAGACTTAGTATAACACAACTCGACGCTATAGCGCGGCGTCGTCGTTCGTAAATGTTCTGGTGTCAATTCTAGTACCGAACTTTTTATCAACCTCAACCAAAACCTCAACTAAACCTTAGATTTTCGACTGTTTCCTATTCTACTAATGACAAACGACTCAGTTGTGTTGTGGTGAGGTTTTAGCTAAGGTTTGGACTTTGGCAGAACACATTTTTGAAAAGCTATTCTACTATTTACCAAATGGCTGACATTTATGAGATCGAACCAAAACGCAGCGGAATGATTGACGTTGTCATCTAGAAGAATAGGCAATATGCATCAATTTTTTTTATGGTTTTACACGATAGGTTATATCGTCAAATAACCGTCATAAAAATTCCAGCGCCGAAATACTAAAATTTTATAACAAAAATAATTTTTGAAATTTACCAACATTTTCACGCATCTGAAACACGATTATTATTGTTGTCACAGATTACTGTTGTAGTAACAATTTGTGAACTTTGACGTGTGACGTCAAATTGATACTAAGTACAACAGTAATCTGTGACAACAATAAGTTCGAGTACCAGGAATTGTGAAATTAAAAAAAAAACTTATCTATGGATCGTCATATCTGACTCGTCCTTGACTTTTCTTATGAACTCGTGTCGTCACATCCTTTCACATCCTTTTCAAGTATTTTGAAATTCCTACTATTTTTTGCAATTTTTAAAATTTATTTTCTAATCGAAAATGGTTTAATATTAAAAAATAATTACACACACATACCTCTAAAGCAACAATGTTCATAATAAAATACATTTAACCCGCTTTTGAATCAGACGCATATTGCCAATTGGGGGGCTGTTTGTCGAAGCCTTACCCCTCCTATACATGTTGGGCTAGCCTAAGCCAGCGCGAGCGAAGGGATGCAATACAAGGCGAGTGCTACCGTCCAGACGTTTGGCGAGTCTACGCAAACCAATGCAATTTGGCGCTTGTATTCACTCGGCCAGCTAGGCGAGCGATGGCAAGGCAAGGCCAATGGTGCTGTCCACACGTTGGCGTTCACTCGGCGAGTCTGCTGTAAGAGGGGCTTTAACTTCAAGGTTTTTAGCACCGGCACGAGATTTTAACACATTTGTGTCAATTGTATTTTTGTTGACATCGTTTTGGCGGGAAACGGTCGTGTGTCAGCTTTGTTAACGCCCCCTTGTCGTAGGGCTTGACTACGTTATCAATATCGATTGAAACTTTAAAAGTGCTCGGGATGTGCATTGTGCCCAAAACAAACATGTTGATGTTGGTTAGGTCACAGAATAAACTCTAGGAGTTCGTCACGAACTGAGATTTCGCACCGTTGGTTGCGTTGATAGATCTGGACTTGTTTCTGACTATCCTTATCCCATCAAAAACACTAACATGTACAAAAATGCACAAGTCTCGCAACGCAGTTCTTCTGCCGTAAAAAGTTGTTAAGTCGAAAGTATAGAGTGACTTGGCAAACGAACAGTTGAAGAATTCGGAAAAGCTATGTAATGCCTTCTTGGTCACTGAAAATTTTGGATTTTAGTTCTACCCCTTCACCGATTACGCTCAATGCTCCCCAAATTTCTACACCTCCTATTGACCTGCCAAGTTTCATACAGATTGGTAGTTATGCGAGAACGTAAAAGTGAAATATACAAACATACAAAGCAAAATCGCCTAACTTGCCACTTGGATCTTCGCTCGCTTTTCTCGCTCGATTAGGTTAGGTACTCTAATGTTCTAAAATGTTTAATATTTAGTTATTTACTTATTTTTATTATTTTTGTAAGTATTATAATAATTTAATCTAATAATGCTACCTACCTACTATAAAACATTTCGGTTAGGTTTTTTAACTTTTTCCTGTTATTTCGTTTATTATTACTCAGATGTTTTCCTCTGTATTCAATATAATCTTATCTGAAATGTGTCACCGGATACAGTTTACCGCACTAGTTAAGCTCGGTACAATGTCGGACTTTCTGATAAAGCTTATAAAATATCGACAACGATTCAACGGCGCGTTAATCCCTTCCCTAGGCCCGACGCCCGTTGTTGTCAGATGCCCCCGCGCTCTCGGCAAGTGCGCACGCACGCTCCGCACTGCGTCGACAAATATTATTATTTACATTCATAACAGTGCAGTAAAACCACAGTGCATTCATGAATCAAAAACAGACAGACACGATAACAGTAAAACAGTGCTTACGAGTGTCAAGTGAACAACATCCACCCAAAGAAACACCCGATTCCAAATCGTGTTTTAACCCGAGATTTTACGAAGAAATGCAGTTTTTGTTGAACCTTCCTCGAAAAATGTGTGTGTAAAGTGTGCGAGGCTTGCGTTCTGGAAACTAAGTGGTTTTGTTTAAGTTGGCGTAATCGACTATTTCGAGATTCACGATATATTTATAGAATCCCGATGCGTGGGATTTCGTAACTACACCATAATACCGTTATAAGTATAAGCAGACCTTACTTATTATCCATTTGTACAATTGGGAAGAAACGAAGATCCTATTCAAAATGATGTGGCCGTCATCACAAGCGAGTAAAATACTGACTTTCCTGTTACTGTTCATCGTTATATTCTGTGTTTGTATGGACACTTTTCTATTTTTAAGGATACAAATTTATAAAATTGATATATTCGATGATGTAGACGCTACTGTGAATAATGTAACTAGTGAAACTTCAACGCATCAGTCAAAAATCAAGCCGAATTATGAAGATGTTACTTTAGTACCGTGTACCATAAACCCACTGTGCCACCCGACTGTAAAAGCTTTGATGGTAGATCACATAAATCACTATATCTACGGCCCTTTATGTTCAGTAGTCGACTTAACGTTAGGGATATCAAAGAAATGGCTAATAATAACTCCCAATATGATATCGTTCTTCCATGTTTTTATTGCAATCGTCGGAGCAAAGTTGCTGACTTGTCAGAGCCTTACGGTCAGGCGATTCGGGGTAGTCCTGTTTCAACTTAGAATGTTTCTCGACGACCTTGACGGGCACGTTGCTAGAGAAAGAAAGCATATAAAAGGTGAAAGGTCCGAGGTCGGCACCCTCGGCTATTTCGTTGACGGAATGTGCGATCTAATAGGAGTCGTGGCTATGGTTATAGGATTGATGCTGTATCTCAAGAACAATCCACCTCGTCGGGGATACAAAGGAACGCCTGTCAGCACGCTGCCCTATCATCAATTGAAAGAGATCAATTCCAGCGAGGACATTGAGAAGGAGCACACCGCTGAAATAGGCATCTCTTACAAAACCAAGGTCACCTTTCAAAGGATAATTCAAGTCATCGGCTTATTTTCCGGCCAAATGGTATTGTCTTCGCTCGCTTGGAACCGATACATCGATATCTACCAAGAGTTATTGGAGAACTGTACAGATTACGATGTGCACAGACGGGAAACAATGTTCAAATCGGGGATATTTTTCTTCGCGACGGGTCTTTGGAGGATTGTGAATCCGCATAGTTACCTACATTTGCTTTCTCTGGCGATATTTTGCGATAAAACGTGGCCTTTCCTCAAAGCCGTCCATTACAGCGGTTATATTTTCCTCATTATTGTCGTTGGACTGTCTGAATATTTAGTGGAGTATTCGAAGAGTTTCGTCCTCAACGGGATAGATGGTCGATGATAGCTTTGTTTTTGAATTTTGAATGCAAATCGCAAAGATTTCAACTGTGTAACAATTCTTGTTCAAAACCAGTTCAGCGTTCTCGTTTCTTAAAAGGCGTTTCGCTGCAGCAGGTTTGCGGGTTTGTGAGGAGTCTTGGTAGTCTCGCTTTACGGCAATTTTACCTAGTTCTATTCCAATAAAGCCATCTTAATTTGTATGATCAAGGATGATGTAATCGTATATAATCGCCCACTCCTGGGAGTTGTTCCCGTTTTGTGTGTCAGACGTTTCAATGCCGCGATACATTAGCAAATATATCTGTCTGTTTAAATTTGTAAATTGAGATCATCTGTGTTTTCGTTATCCACGGAACTTTAGCTAGGTATATATTTATTTCGTGTAGGTGAGACTGCGGTCAAAAGTCCAAGTACCTACTAAGTTATTTTACAATCAGTTACAAGGCCCTTATCATGGTCAAGCGCGAGCTGTACACTGACCTAACGATCCAAGCGCGACACCAATTAGGTAGGTACCTATCTCTCGTTGAATTCAAATCCGTTTTCTCAATGACATTAGCAAGTCTAACTTATTTGGCGCTCAACCACGTCCAATTTGTCTGACCTCAAAACCAAGAAAAATCTGACCTAAAACTTAACATCGTAATTGTGTAAGCGCTATCACTACGGATATAAGATAGATAATCGCTGAGCAAGATACAACAGAAATATGACTGAGAAACATGTAGGATGCGGCAATACGACACGTGTTGGTTTACAGAATAAACAATAGTGTGTACGTAGCTGATGGTTTAGTAAACTCTAGTTAAACCATTATTGTGTTATTTATACTCGTGTAATTCCCCTTCAAATAATTCTGATGATATTTTTTTTCGACATCTTTGAAGTTTAAATGTGTTAAATCCAGGGTGCCGATTCTACTACCAAAATTTTTTATCAACCACAAGCAAAACGTCAACTAAACCTTTGATTTTCGTCTGTTTCCTATTCTACTAACGAGCAACGACTCTGTTGTGGTGACATTTTAGCTATGGTTTAAACAAATTTTTGAGAAATTATACTATCCACCAAATGGCTGACATTTAAGAGAACGAAACAAAACGCAGCGGAATGTTTGACGTTGTCATTTAGTAGAATTGCCCTGCTGAATAGCTAGTATGGATTTGTAATTTCTATAACTAGAAAAAAATATTTCCAATTTTTCTCGAATGTCCAATTTTTTTACCGTTTCACCGATTTTATTTGAGTGCGACTGTTCTTGATTTCAATTCACGTAATCATAGAAGCATGTTGATTAATTTTATCGTTACAATCAAATATATATATCTTATCTTATAGGTTTCAATCATTTTAAAACAATAATCTACCGAACCTATACCTACCTATTCTTAAAATAGGCAATGAAAATTGTTCGAAATTACTGATAAAGTAAGTAACAAAAGCTCTTACGATAAATCATATAGCTAAGAAAAACATGGTTATTAATATTTCCTTTCTACCCAATGAGATACTACCAATAGAGACGTTATACTCATTATAATAAAAAAATATTTTAAAAAAACAAAAACCCGACTGCGTCAAAACTAAAAAGAAAAAAACAAGCCTGCAAAGAATTACTCACAGTCGGTACCCATTCATTTTATTACCAATCAAATCTTCCCAATGTTATGGGTCCCGACTGTGAGTAATTCTTTGCAGGCTTGTTTTTTTCTTTTTAGTTTTGACGCAGTCGGGTTTTTGTTTTTTTTAAAATATTTTTTTATTTAACACTTTTTAGTTATGATAAAGTTGATTTTAAAATACCTATTCAACGATACCCCACTTGATATAGTGTGACGATTTTGATTCTTTTAATTTTGACAATATGGCGTCTGGTTGTAGCCCTGGTGAATTTTGATTACTGTCATATCTTTAGTGACACTCCCAAGGTTGAGACAAATCGATTGACGTGAGAATCATCAAAATCGGTCCACGCGTTTGGCCTCTAGAGTGCCACATAGAAACATCCATAGCGAGAATTATTATTAATCAACTTTAAACCGTTATTATTCCTAAACTATTACTTAAAATGAAAAATGGTAAAAGAAACCTAAAGTTTATTTTGAAATACCTATTCAACGATACCCCACTTGATATAGTGTGACGATTTTGGTTTTTTTAATTTTGACAATATGGCGTCTGGTTGTGGCACTGGTGAATTTTGTTTACTGTCATGTCTTTAGTAGCACTTCCAAGGTTGAGACGAATCGATTGACGTAAGAATTATCAAAATCGGTCCACGCGTTTGGCGTCTAGAGTGCCACATAGAAACATCCAAACATACATACATAGACTGATAAACACATTACCCTTCCTTTGCTTTGCGCAGTCGGGTAAAAAGCTCTAAAACGCGGCGAAATTGTGTTATAACTTAGGCAGAATATACGCAGCTATTATATCACTCAAGAAAACAAAAAGATAGCAGAGATATTATAAAACCCCGTTGTCAGAAAGAGATAAATTATGTGCTTTGCGTAGTTGCGTGTAACATCGGAGCAAGACAGAGTGCTACTGAATTGACTCAAGCTGATTAGCTTGAGTTTTGTTCGCCATGCAGAGCAGGGTACAACGCGTCTACCTCAGTTTATATAGAAGATCATTGTTTCTACCCATCAGTTACGATCGCTTCTTGTCTAATATAATTTCTTACACGTATTATCACTCATTCGTTCGAAATGTTATTCTTAGGATATTAGTATTCTGTGTTGTTACTGACAGTACTAACATTGTCTGTTATTACAAATTATCGTAAGTAATATTTGTGACTATCGACCCAACTGAACAAACTTTAGATATAATCATATTCATCATATTATTTATAAGTTGTCCTCTCTGTTTATTTATGGACGAAACTTCATGTGACCTAGTTTGGTGAAGCTATCTTTCTTTTGAATTTTTTTTTAATTTTTATAATATTTATTATTTAAAACCAACTTATCTTGAAAATCAACCATCCTACTACCTACTTCTGAGCAAGCAAGGGTCCCTTCAAATGGTTTAATTTTCAGGTTCTCTTGTTTTTACGGTACCTACCTATTAACATTTCGGCGTATAACATACGCGTTCGTAAATCTAAATTACAAACCGACTTCGATATCTTTTTGTATGTACTTAAGGGGTCATGCCTGGGTATTTTTACCCGACTGCGCAAAGCAAAGGAAGGGTAATGTGTTTATCAGTCTATGTATGTTTGTTAATAGTCTATAGTTAGACCTGAAAGATTGCGCTGCGCGCTGTCGAGATTTTTAATTTTCCTTCAAAGAGTTTGAAAGTGCCAGAACCAAGTCCATCTATCGTATCCGCTAATAAACCTACCTATTAATATACTTTTGTCGATAAAAAATGTATTATCACATCCGCTAGTGTACCCATTACTAATATAATTTTCATTTGTAGATAAAAAATCTAGTAGGTATTGTATAGGTAATCAATCAAACACTAATATTAGTTTATCTTTGAATACCTGTCTATAATCAAATTACCTACTTTTTGTAAAATGCGTCAACGGCGTCAAATCGTTTACGTGTGGTGGCTATATAAAATATATTGCTCATTATATTAATATAATTATTATAGCTACCTCTGTGTCGGGCTTAATTCTTTCGTTGTTTAATGAAGTAGATGCTTAATTTATTTACTTTCGAATACAATATTATTGACTTTCGATAAGGTACTTACCGCACGGGTAGGCTACCATTTTAGGATATACTCTGGATTTAAAGTCGCCAAAAAACAGAAAAACTGATTCTAGATTTATTTCGCCAAAAACATCCCCAATTCCTCGATTTTAAAACGTCAATACTATTTCGGTATCATTGCCTTGCCGCTGCGTTTTGTTTCGTTCTCCAATACGACAGTAATTTGCAAAACCTCATTGGTAATTTTGAAAACGTCATCACAACACAACAGTAACCTAACTTCATGGGTCATTAGTAGACGAAACGAAATAGTGGACGTTTTATTTTGGTTGATAAAAAGTTTTTTAAAAGCCTACAGAAAATATATTTCTATCCTTAATCGAGTTAGCCAGCGTAGAATTACATAAAAGTTACCTGAGTGTCAAGTTTAATTGGTTTACTCTTGACGGCGGGCTCGAAGGCAGCCGATATTTAGGCTAAGGTCGTGATGGGTCACGGACGGACACAAGGACAAAACCCACAGATGAAATTAAATGCTGTATCCCCAAGGCGCTGTAGACATTCTCTCAGATAATAATAATTATTATTTTAGCCTATATTGATTGTCCCACTGCAGGGCAAAGGCCTCCCTCCCCTCTTTCCAGATTTTTCTGTCCTTGGCGGCATTGGGCCAATCTGGATCATGCGCATCTAGTTCAGATATTTAGGCATATAATATTATTTGAAGACTTCTTAAGAGGTAGTCAGCGGTTGTCCATACATTTTGGTATTTTATTATTAAAATTTAAGAGCTCTTGTCGCAATCATGCAATTTTCACCATTTATCTCTTTCCAATGCGATTTCTTTTATTTATTTATACCTACCTACGACATGACATGACAGCCCTTCTTAATCTGACTCATGTAATTAATTCTTGGTCTACCCGTTCCTCGTCTTCTACATTTCCTTCTATGATGTGTCCTATGAAGCTGTCATGTCGTGATGTCCTATCCATTCTCCCTTTTTGTTTTGTATGGTTTCCATCAAAAGCCTTTCCTCTTCAACTCTTTTCAGCCCTCGTTGGTAACCTTCTCCGTCGCTAACATTCTGCTATATATGTTCAAATTTCGTAGAAGTTAGCATTCCGTACGTGACAGGAATGAAATAGAGTGATCAAAATCGATGGAAGAACATAAATTATTATGTAAAAGCAAAAAACACGTTACATTACAACCCATGTCTCGTAGGAACCTTATCGATCTCTGCATTGTTGCACACGTGTCGGCAATTTGTCTATGAATATAACTATAGTTTCTAAATTGATCTGTGTCTATTGAGCGGATGCATAATTTCCGCTGTGTGAGTACAGAACGATTTTACTTACAAACTTTTCATCAATCAAAGTAAAACGTCAACTATTGTCGTTTTGTTTCATAATACTAATGACCAATGTTAGGTTATGATTGAGATGATATTCAAACAAATTACCAATGAGTTTTTGCAAATTACTGTCGTTTTGGAGAACGAAACAAAACGCAGCGGTAGTGATACCGGAATGGTTGACGTTGTAAATTAGAAGAATTGATCAGGGCTTTAATCCGCTTTAATTGACCCTATATCCTACTAAATCTATTACTAGCTGACCCTGACGAATTCGTATCGCCTTATTTTTTTTGTACTTATAGATTTTTTGGACGAAAAACACTCGCGTCCTTAGAATCACCATCCATCAATCTGCTAAATGACAACGTCAATCATTCCGCTGCGTTTTGTTTCGTTCTCTCAAATGTCAGCCATTTGGTGAATAGTAGAATGGCTTTTTCAAAAAATTCTTCTGCCAATGTCCAAACCATAGCTAAAATGTCATCACAACAGGGGCGTTGGTCATTAGAGTAGGAAACACACGAAAATCTAAGGTTTGGTTTACGTTTTGTGGTTGATAAAAAGTTTAGTAGTAGAATCGGCACCCTGATCAAAGCTCAATACGTACAGGACAAACATTCATTTTTATTTATATAAATAAACAGTAATAAAATCCCTGTCCGATAGCGATATCCGGTCTTTTTGTGCTATGTTTGCTAAGCGATGCGTTTTTTTCATACAAGCAGCTTATCAAGTTGTCACCAGTCTCTCAAGGTTCAGCCATTCCGCTGCGTTTTGTTTCTTTCAAAATGTCCGTAATTTGGTTGGGTTATGGTGAACGCACACTTAGCCGCACCGCAGTCCCCGCAGTCTTCGCAGACATCGCTTTGCTTCAGGGACTGCGGCGACTGCGGCGCGGCCCATATCTGCGTTCACCTTGCCTTTTCAAATATTCGTTCTTCAAAGACCGATCCATAGACTGGCCTCTCAGCTCAGTTGGTAGTAGCTCTGCCTTCCGCGCTGTCGTGGGTTCGATTCCCACTCAGGACAAACATTTGTGTGATGAACATAGATGTTTGTTCTGTGTCTGGGTGTTAGAAAGTATTCTATGTAGGTATGTATTTACAAAAAAAGGTAGGTACATAAGTATTCTATCAGTTTTCTGGTTCACATAGTACAAGCTTTGCTTAGTTTGGGGCTAGATGGCGCTGTGTGAAATGTCCAGAATTTTTTTTTTTATTATTTATTTACAAACGACATGAAGCATATTCAGTCCCAGGCGTTTTTGTCATCCAAGTAATCTGATATTTAATAAACACATTACCCTTCCTTTGCTTTGCGCAGTCGGGTAAAAATACGCTTTCATACAGAGATGACGTTTATTAAACGCTTCGATTCGTGATTGAAACAAGAAAGGATAACTACTACGTCATTGAAACCTACTAGATTCTTTATTTTAGTAGTTTAACTCAATCCTATAATTAGATTTGCCATCACAACATTGCATATGGCCGTCACTCGTTTGACATAGTATTCAAGTATATCTTCGTTACACAAACGCACAACTGACTCATTCTGCATCATAGAAAACCACAAACAATATAACAATGACAATGTCATTATCTTGTTTTGAATAGTAATTGGTCACCATTATACAATGGACGCAGGAGTACGACTGAGACAGCCTTTCACCACACTGGTTATTTTTCTGACCCTGTTATTCATAATGGCTCCAACATTAAATCTGTTGAACTTACGCCCGACCGAATTTCGGTTGGTTGGTACGCCAAAACGCGACGTAATTTCAGCAAATGTGTTGCTATTGCTATTGCAATGATCCTAGTAGGTACCTAATTAAAATAGCATTGCAGGCGTAATCACACCGAAATTCGGTTGCGTATTTTCGGCATAGTGTGCTTAGGCACTAACCCCCTTACTTATGAAAGATGTTTAAAGTTGAACACTGGTTAAACAACGTCCTGTCTCTGTTTGTCACTATCCACAAATAAAGACAGGACGTTGTTTAACCTGTGTTTAACTTTAAACATCTTTCATAAGTAAGGCCCTAAGAGTCCGGTAAATAAAATTTCAGGAGTAAATGCATATAAACAGAAGCATATTTATGTCGGTCCCGGCTTATAAGTCGTTAAGCCATCACGGAGGCCTTGAGGCGGCCTAAAAACTCCATCACCAGAGTCAGTCACTAGAGTCTAGTGACTAGACAAACATACATCGTTATAAATGGACGCAACGCAAACTGAGCTGCATGCTAGTCTTACCAACTGAGCCGCGAAGAACCCAAACTCTCATTAAATAAGATTGATTTTTTAACTGCGCGTAACAGTCATCCTGAACAAATCAATGACAGAGTTCCTGTATCTGTTCGATTTTGTACCAAAAGTACCCTAAACCGGCGAGCTTGTATGAAAAATTTGATGAGAGTGAATGAGGCGAAAGAGGTGTGTCAGGATCGTAGCAAGTGGAAGTCCGTGGTCTCTGCCTACCCCTGTGGGAAAGAGGCGTGATTTTATGTATGTATGTATGTAAGTACCTACAGAATACATCCATCTTCACTGTTGAGAAGCCAACTGTAGTATTGATTCACACGGTTTCAAAACAGTTTATGTAAACAAAACTGATGATGACGTCTCAAAGTTATTTAATAACTTTGAGACGTTCGTTCGTCTTTTATAAGAAAATAATGTGCATTGTATGTATTTGAACAAAAAATACCCACGATTGTATTCATATGCTTTGAAAAGGGTATCTGTTTTTGTGATCAGATAAACTTAAAATAGGTATAATAAATAACTAAATGCAAATTAATTAATAAATATTCATGGACATTTCACACAGCGCCATCCACCCCCAAACTAAACAAAGCTTGTACCTATGGGAACCAGATACTTTATAACAACCAGACACAGAACAAACATCTATGTTCAATAGAAAAATGTTTGTAAATACTCCTCTAATGTAGCGGCCACACTAACAGAGTATGCCATAGCTCAATATGTGCCATATTATAAGCATTAATCCCAGCCAGCCACACTACCGGGATATGCCATTGTTCCTTGAATTCAAACGAGATGGGCGTTGGTAGAGTTTGGAATATGGCACATTGTGTGCCATATTCCAATGTGTAGTGGCCACATCAACAAAGTATGGCATTCAATGTGGCATATCCCCGTAGTGTGGCCGCTACATTAGAGGAGTATGTACAAACATTTGTGTGATGAACATAGGTGTTTGTTCTGTGTCTGGTCACACACCTCAAGTCTCAACACACTCCTTAGCCATGTTATTCTTCACACCGTCCTTTACTTTTAAATCCAAGAATATAAAATAAAAGCTTATTCCTACCTATATTGTATTGTATTGGGTACATATGAAAAGTCCGAAAACCGAAATGTCGATCCTTGAAATGCCGATGCTTAAAATAGCGAAATTCGATATGTAGAACGGTTGAAATGTAGAAAGCTTGAAAGATAGAAGTTTGTAAGGTCGAAAGCTAAAAGTCAGAATGCTCGAAATGCCGAAAGTTTGAATTGCCGAACGTTTACAAAGCAGAATGCTCAATAAGTATAAGTTCCAAATGCCGAATGACTAAAACATCGAAAATTATCGAAATAAGTACTTACATAAATTATTGTATTTTTAGTACTTACTTACTTTAAAAAAAGGAGGAGGTTCTCAATTCTTCGGAATCTTTTTCTTTGTGTTTTTGTGTATGTTCACCGGTTACTCGAAGACGCCTCGACCGATTTCAAAGATTCTTTTTTTGTTTGAAAGGGTCCACTTTTCCAATGTTCCTTTTGATTATCAAGTCAGGATCTGATGATGGGATCTTGGAGAAATTGAGGTAACTGTTCATATTTTAAAGGCATACGCGATTCGGGTACTTATTTTTTAAAAACTTTATAGGATATCAGTGACAATGCAATATGATGGTAACATTAAGCTGATCTGATGATGGAGTCAGAAGCTGTTCAACAGAACTCCTCAGTATATTTTTTTTGATTTAGTGATTTTCTCAAAAAATATTTCAATTGACCCCAGCCTCCCCTAGGTAGCAGTGTAAATGTGCAATTTTTTAGTGTAGGTTTTAATTGCACTTATTCTATCATCTCATTAGTAATGTTTAGTAATTGTGAAATTTATAGTTTAGGTAGGTAGGTAATTATTGTGTTAAGTTGGTTGGTAGGTACTTTACATTATTTTTATTATTTTCAGTATAATATTGTTTTTTTTTTTGGTTTGCTGAATAATATATTAAGTTTTAACATAATTATAACAAATTAGGTACCCGTAAGGCCTGTAATGTTATATTGGTATTACAATAATGAATTGAATTGAATTATTATTTAATTTTGTTTGGAAATGCCTACTTCTTTACGTGAGTAAGCGTCATGCCTGCTACTAACTGTCTGCCAAGGAATTTGTAGGTGTGTTTTTCAAATCAAATCAAATTAAAGAACTTTATTTGTTAACATAACTTACAAGTTACTAGGTAGGTATAATACCTACATTGTTGTTATTATACTAAACTAAAGTGGCCCGCCCCGGCTTCGCTTGGGTAGACTTATGAATAAAATGAGACCAAATCTTTTCTCCGGAAGGAAAGCATAGTATTGCGTTTCATTATTTACCTACTTTACGATTTTGTGAGTGAATCGAACCACTGAGTCTATTGCACACCTCCTAGGGGTAGCTTTGTAAAATAAAATAGTGTTTCATTATTTAAGTAAGTACTTCAAAGTTTTTTTATGCCAAGTTTTGTGTGAATTAAACCAGGAAATATTTTTTCCATGCAAAGTTCAGGACTCTATTGCACATCCCCTAGGGGTAGTTTTGTAAAAATAAAATATATCTGTCATCATTATACATTTTAAAGTTTATTTAAACCGAGTTTTGTGTGAATGCTACAAAATAAAAAAAATCTATGCAAACTTTAAAGCAATAAAGCACACCCCCTAGAGGTTATTTGAAAAATAATAATAGGTAATAAAAATAAATAGATACGTGGGTACCTTTTTTTCTAAGTTAAATTGTACCGAGATTTGAGCGAATCGAACCAAGGAATGAAATTTTAGACAAACGGTTTACCACCCTTTTTCACCCCCTTAGGAGTTGATTTATGTAAAATAGTACAACTTATGTTTTATTCCGGAACCTAAGCTTTCTACATGCCGAATTTCAGCAAAATCGGTTCAGTAGTTACGGCGATACGTTCTGACAAACATACATAGGTACTAACTACTTTAGTATTTAAAACTAGCTTCCGCCCGCGGCGTTGTCCGCGAGGTACCTACATAACATAATAGCTATGTTCAACCTGAAAGTTCATTCTAAATACAGGTGAAAGAATTTTTTAAATCAGATGAGTAGTTTTTGAGATAACCTCCTACATACAAACACACTTTACCTCTTAATAATATTAGTATAGACAAAAAAAATTATTTACATCATCATAATTATTTCGAGCATTACTGGTTTAAAGCTTTTAGATTTCAAGCATTCTAAATTTTGAGCTTCGGCATTTTAAGCTTCGTTGTTTTAAGCTTCGGTATTTTGGCTTTCGGCATTTCGAGCATTCTGACTTTTAAGCATTCTACATTTAAAACTTCTACATTTTAAGCATTATACTTTACGAGCATTCGCTATTTCAAGCATCGGCATTTCAAGGATCGGCATTTCGGTTTTCGGACTTTTCATATGTACCCATTGTATTATGGTCCAATTACTTCCATATTACCCTATCATGCTCGTAAACGCACATGACCTACTGAATGCGCTTTACCGTAACAGTCCGTTATCCCACCACCTTACACATTTGCATACAAATGTGGGTTTCGCGACAGTTTTTATTTATATTTTACTTTCAAAAATTACGATAGCATACTATTAATTTATATAAAAAAAATAATGAATTTATTTATTGGCATCCGCTTAGACTAGGGGTTTTAAAGGCTTTTTAGATTTTTGGGACTTTTTCGGGATAAAAGGTACTTAACCTAATATCTTGGAATAATTTATCTTTTTTTAAATTTTTTAAAACTTGTTTGTAAGTAATCGTTTAAGTAAGTACCTACTTCTTTTCGCTGAGCGAAAGTGGGAAAAAATTATCAAGATTTTTTTATAACTTTTCTATTATTGGTTGTACTTAAGTTATTATTTTCTACGTTTTCTGACGTTTTCTGGTTGATTTTTGTAATGAAATTGTATTAAGTATTTGCATTTTTCCCTGATTTTTTTTTGCAAAAAACTTATCATTCCTCCGTTCTTGTTTTTTTTTTTTTTTTTTTTTTTTTTTATACTACTAAGGTAGCAGACAAGCATACGGCCCACCTGATGGTAAGCGGTCACCGTAGCCTATGGACGCCTGCGACACCAGAGGAGTCACACTCGCGCTGCTGACCCTTTAAAAATTTCAAAACGCCCTTTTTGAAGAACCCCATACTGTAGTCATTGGGGAAAACCGCGGCAGGTAGATCATTCCACAACCCAATTGTTCGCGGGAGGAAATTCCTCAAGAAATCTTGTTCCATAATGTAGTGTTTTAAAAATCGTTTTCAATTGTCAATTTCAAGTCCATCATCAAATGTGTTTGTCTTTATTTACTGCTGTAGGTATTTGTGGTCAATTTGATTTTGGTTGATTCATCATTATCATCATCCGATGAGATTCCACTTGGACAATGGCTTCCTAATGTACTTCCAAGACAACTTCCAAGACAAGCTACCTCTATTGACAATACGAGACGACTTTCATTCCAAAGTGGTTTTTTTCGTTAATAGGAGACTTTCACAATGTCATCGGTCCATCAAGTGAGGACCGCTATACCATTACCTAGTTATTTATAATGGATTTAGAGGCTTCCTAGAGCGCAGTGGCTGTTAAATCTGTTGCCGTCTCTTCATTGACACAAGTGACAAGAAAAATACAGTCTTTTAAGCCTTGCTGAATTGACAAATTATTATGAACGGGTGCTAATTAAACCGCCTTCTATTTAATAGCATTTTTCGCCTCTAAAAATTTACATTGACCTCTGAATTACTAAGTCAGCCACTATTAATGCGCCTCTAAAAAATACTATCTTAACCACTAAATATCCTCGATGTAAGCCGCTGTAAATACAACTCAGCATGGCAGTTATTTTTTAGCATCTTAATTTGTTTTTTAGGATCTAAATTTGTAACACATATTCAAGCGGGAACTCCTAAAATATTTAAATGTGACAACAATAAAGTAAGTCTATCTACTTCTAATTTTATAACTCAGCATGTTTAAAATATAGTGTAACATTAATTGTAATGCCAAAGCTTAAAATAGCGAATTTCAAAATCAAGAATGTTTAAAATGTGAAAAGATCGATTGATCGAAGTTTATAAAGACGATACTTGGAAGGTAGAATGCTTAAAATGTCAAAAATACCGGAGTATAATATATTGTTTTCTTTATGAATTAGATTTCTGTCGCTTCGGCGGCCACTGCCGCGGCACGCTCGCTACGCTCGCTTGCTTCGCGCGTAGTTATTTCATAATCTAACCTAACCTAACCTAAACTGTTGGTTAGTTGTAAAATCCGTGGCTGAGTTAGCAAATTTGATGGCGATGTATAAATCAGTAGGTCAAGTAAAAATAATTGTGGTTATTTACTTGACGCTTTCTTTGGAATATTTAGTTGATGCTGTAAAAAAGACGAGTTAGTTTATTAGAAGGTTTCTTATTTTCCCGTTGCTTAGTTATAAAAACAGAAGGTAGGTTCCGTGGCCAAAAAAGAATTCTGCGGCTCGACTTATTATTCCCCATTATGAACTAGCTACCGCCCGCGGCTTCGCTCGCTTGGTACCCGGATAAAAAATTATGTCCTATTTCCGGTCATTATCTATCTATATTTCAAATTTCAGCTAAAACGGTTCAGTGGTTGTCGAGTTATAGAGGAACATACATCCAAACTTTCGCACTTATAATATTAGTGTGATAGTGTGATAATTGGGGTTTATATTCCGTTCCATGCCATGATAATTCTATATCCCGAACAAATTTAATTATTAAAAAAAAGGTCTATCATCAAAATTTAATTTTGTGCACAGTGTAACAAAATAGAATATCAGTAGTCCAACTGTATTAGGCTAAATTTAGGCTATGAACAAATTTTTTTAGAGCTAGTGCAAAATGAACATAAGGTGATCTTCGGAACACAGACTGCCTTATCTGATTATTTTGTCAAATAGGAACAGCGGGCTTAAAAAGGTCGCTATTGCAGAATCGCAATATGAAATGAACTATAATGCCGTCTTTTTTCAGTCTCAGTCATTGAAAAGATGGCATTATAGTTCATTTCATATTGCGATTCTGCAATAACGACCTTTTTAAGCCCGCTGGGCATTTCTAGAATGATTTGAAAACATTTTAGAAGCAGGTAAATCGCTAGATTTGTGACTGATTTTGTGTAGAATGATGTAAAATAATGTTGTTAGTGAACTACCGAAGAATATATCTTAACTGACCGCATGCATTTATGATGTAACTCAAAAAAGTATTTCTTTAAGTATTCAACTTTTACAGTATTTTTTTTATAAGTTTACTCGACCATAACATTTTGAATAATAATACTACTAAAAAAAAATTCGACAAAAGTCACAATACTATCAATGTCAGCAGTATTTTTTGTTTATCAATAAAATCGTTCTATCAATGTCATTAGTTCTTATAACTGTGTCCATTGACCATGCCATTTTAGGAAGTAAATCTCGTTCAAATATTTTATAGCGATCAGTTAATTTATATTCTGTGGTCGTCAACAGTACTTGTTAAATCATGCCTTATAAGTTTTATGATCGTGTTTCCTTAGTAAGTAAGTTTTAAATGTTATTCAAAGTTAATATAGTTATAATCTGTGATTTAATGTATTTAATAGATTAAACGGATTGAAGATGATCCAATCTTGTGTAATTTAATAGTTCTAAGTGTGGTTACTGAATAAGAGTATTTTATTGAAATATGCTGATAGTTTCAAAGTAAAATCAACTTTATGCTATTGCAGTAAGGTATTTTCGACCAGTCAAGGGGCAAGTGGCAGATCAAATACTAGATTTACTAAGTTAGAAACTTAACCCATTTAGGACCCTATTTATAATGCGTGACATTGTCAAAGCTATAAAACCAAAATTAAGAAGGTTTACTGTATAATTTACTGTGTTATAATTATCATGGTTTAAATCTGGTTTATTGACTATCCATTGAAAAGTATATATCAATTTATAGATTTGTCAATATTTTTTATAGGTGCTATCGACTGATTTGTCTGATGAGTGGCGAATAGTGTTTGAAATTGTTTAAATAATCAAATCCGAATGATTATAAAGCTTAGGACATTTCGATGTAATTTTGTAGTTGTCATTTCATGACTTCAAATGTCAACCACGACATGGGCACTGATGGTTTTGTTCATTAGAAAGCTTTTTATGAGCTTAAACTTTACTGCGCAAGTCACCAAAAGTGATTTCATGACATTACTTCACATTAAATTTTCGCTTTCGACACTATTAATAATTGAATTAGGTTATTAATTGAAACTATATCAAAATAGATGTAGATAGCTCTTTTGACAATTATATTGCATTTAGCGTTTTCTTTAAAAAATTGTTAAACATTAGTTGTTGTTGTTATAATGTGATAAAAAAAAACAACAATATTTTGTTGTCAAATTAGGTTTTAAATTTAAATGTAATGCTCAAAGATCCACTAATGTCAACTAGTTTTGAAATTCGTAAAAAAATAATGCACAGGGCAACTTTTGACATTTCAGTTGCGCTACTAGTAAACACTATGTACTATGTCTTGAACAATCCTTCCCACGGTATGTATTATTCATTTTTAAACCATAAATCTAATTGTATTAAAGTTCAGTTTATTTTAATCTATGTTAAACATAAAAAACCTATAAGAAATGCCAATTTATTTTTATTAATGTTTTACATTATGTTGTGATGCCGTGTCGTTGAAATACATGTCTTGTTTCGAATTTATTCTTTCATTTCTTTTGCTGTGTCAAATGTCCAGCATATAATATTTATTTATTTGATTGTAAGTATTGACAAAAATCTTTGAATGCTAAATTATCACTAAATCACTGAAAGGAGAGCTCTCATTTCGTTCAAACTAAATAGACACTTTTAAAAGTAATTTATTTGTAAGTAGCTTTATTCAGAAATAAACTGGGCCTAAAATGGCCGCTGTAGCAGAATCACAATATGAATTGCAATTTAATGCCTTTCTTGTCACTCTCAGTCTATGAAAAAAGACGGCAATATAGTTCAATTCCTATCCAGCATACCTCAGTTGGTAGTAGCTCTGCCTTATGCGCTGTAGGGCGTGGGTTCGATTCCCACCCAGGACAAACATTTGTGTGATGAACATAGATTTTTGTTATGTCTATGATATAAACATAAACTAAACTATGAAAATTGGCACGATTGTATCGTTTTTAGTTTGGGAGTAGGGGCCTGATATTTTTCTTGAGCTGAAATTGATCGCAATGGTAAATAAATTATTATAAAATGTGTTTTCCCATGAGAAGGTACAGCAATATAGCTACACTATATATTTATAGAGAAGACCATTTTACATTATAATATTGCATCAAGGGATTTTCCAATTATGTACTTACAAAAAAAATGTACTTAATAAATATGCGATAACACGATTTCTGAGTAGGAAGGAAAACATCCTCTTATTTATATGCTTATTACAGCTTAATTATATGCTTACTTGTCTATGCTTGCAATCTGTCATGTATAGTATACTAGCTGCTGCCCACGGCTTCGCTCGCGTGGTACCCGGATAAAAAGTAGCCTATGTTACTCTCCAGCCCTCCAACTATCTCCACACAAAAAATCACGTCAATCCGTCGCTCTGTTTTGACGTGAAAGCAGGACAAATAAACACACTTTCACATTTATAATATGGGTACGGATTACAGCTTAATTATATGCTTACTTGTCAGCTATAAATAAGCGGTTTAATGCTTGCAATCTGTCATGTAAGTATATGCAAACTATATGCAAAAACTAAGATCTTGCGCACCGTTGCATTGATGGCTTCTAATCGCTGGTTTTATGGTAGGTACCTATTTATATTATTCTCATTCTTTATCAAGAAAAAATATCACGTAGTAATCAAGTTCACTGCAAATCGCAACGATAGCACCACCTACTTAGTATCCAGTCTAACCTGAACTGCGAAGACATCGAACTAGCAGGACTCTGCTTAGGTACCTGTCAAGTTCCTACTACAATGTAATGATATGGTGACAGCGAGCTGATCTGATGATGGAGTCAGGACCTGATCAATGAAATTTATCTGTGAATAACAGTAGAACATCCGTATTTGGGCTTATTTGAATCAGCTCTTACCCAATAAAGCTTGTCTTGAAAAACATTTTTTTCACATAGGGCCTCCAGACTCTCGAGAGAAGGCTCGGCGAGAAGTCTCGCCCGAGACTTCGCGAAGAACAAACAAGCTATCCACACTCTCAATTGTTCTCAGTCGTGATCTGTTGCTTATCCGGTATGGACGTCGATTTTGAAACTGCACCCGGTATGGCTCTGTGTGCCATTGCATACTGTAACTTTGTGAATGTTGTAACTAAAAATGATGTTAAAAAAAAAAGAATACTTAATGTAAAAAACTTTTATCTTAGTAGTTTCGATATTTAGCATCCCATAAAATAGGCTCAGATTGAAAAAAATCGATAAATTTCAACTCTATTTATTATTCCACATTTTTACGAAAGAAAATTCTCGAAAAAAACAAACAATATGGATGTCTGCCCACCGCCGCTCATTAATCTGCAATGAGACAAAACGTGAGTGTAGGACCCTTCTCTTTTCTCGCCCGAGAAATCCTTTGGCTCGGCCAAAAATACCGACACCGATCGGAGAACAGGCGAGCCAGAGAACGAGAAGGCGAGAAGCTCTTCACACTCACGCTTCTCGGGTGTTCTCGGGGGTTCTTTACGAGAGTCTGGAGGCCCTTACAAACTACAGATAGAATATCGTATGTTACTCTAGTTAAGTTCTTTTGAATTAGATTTTGTACCTCATTTCCGTTACTTTAAGGTTCACATTCACCACTCCACCGGCAGCTAAATCTCTTCTCCGTAGACCGATTCTACTTAAAACTTTTTATCGACCAAATCAAAACATCAACTATTTCGTTTTGTTTCATAATCTACTAATGACCAATGAGGCTAGGTTACTCTGTTGTGATGACGTTTTCAAACTAATTAATTAGGTAAGTAGGTACCAATAAGATTTTACAAATTACTGTCATTTTGGAGAACGAAACAAAACGCAGCGGTAATGATACCGTAATGGTTGACGTTATAAAATAGCCCAATAAAACGTATCATAAGAATGCAACTATTGAAGTCAGACAGCGTGGGCGATCTCGGGTGTAAGCGATGGCCAATACCGATAATTATGTTACCCACTTACGCAGTTCAAAGGTTTCAGTCGCAATTACAGCTATGGAACTTACATTTGTAATATCTGGGCAACCGAGCTCCGCTCGGGTGCAAATAGAGAAAAATTAAAAAAGAAAAAATAACACAGACAAAAAGTTTCTTTGGCTGAGTTTCGAAGTCGAAGCCTTCGGCTGAAAGGCGGACGCCCATTCCACTCTGCCACTTTGGTCTCAACAAATACTGTTGAAATTACGAACCACATTGCACTGATAAATCTTTCTCCGTGAAAATGCCGAGAAAACAAATTTTCCCAGATATGTGATTGTAGTGTATAAGAATAGCTGTGGGTAGTTTAGCACGTTATATTGGTGGGGGGGTAGTTCTAGTTTTGTCAGTTGAAAATATACTAAGCACTCGTATCAGGCATCCTTGCAGTTTCATTTACATCCTAGCCAAATATCTTACATTGGCGAACGAGTATAAACAATTTTGTGCGAGCAATAATAATAAATAATGTCAATCGGTAAAATTCGAGAGTACCTACAACGTGAAAACGGGATCGTGGCAGTCGTACGTTGACCGACTCGACATGTATTTTCAAGCTAATGGAATCAAGGAGGAGTTAAAAATGCCTACGTTGATCTCGTTGATGGGGGACGAGGCCTACGAGTTGCTGATGAACCTTGCAAGTCCGAAAAAACCAGCGGAGTTGACCTACATAGCGGCGAAGGACATGATGCGTAATCACCTGCAACCTACCCCGTCTTCGCTCGCGGAACGCTACAGGTTTCGACAGAGGAGGCAGCGAGGAGACGAGACCGCAGGAGACTATCTTGCAGAGCTGAAAAAGCTGGCGCGGCATTGCAAATTCAAAGAATGTTTAGAGGACAATCTGCGGGATCAATTCGTGTGCGGTTTAAAAAGTGACGTCATCAGGCAACGGTTGTTCGCGGAGGATGACAGTTTAACGTATGTGAAGGCGGTGAAACTGGCGATATCATTAGAAGCAGCGGAGCGCGATGCAGCTGCGGTGGAAGATAAGAGCCAGCAGGGATCCGCGGGAAGTGAGGATGTGCACGCGTTGAAAGCGCGGGAACCGCGCACGGGCCGGGCCGGGCTGGCGCGCGGAGGCGGCGGCGGCGCCGGCGCTCGGCGCGGCGGCTCACAGCAGCGGTCGGCGCAGCGCAGCGAGCCGCGGGGAAACTGTACGAGCTGCGGAGCGACGGGTCACTCTTTCAAAGACTGTAGATTTCGTGATTACGTGTGCAGTCGGTGCAAGCGACCGGGACATCTACGACGAGTGTGCCCAAACGAGGGCATCACCGGAGCGAACGGAGCTGTTCGTCCGGGAGTACGCGGTCGGAGCTTTCACTTCGGTCAGGCGGCCGATGATGATGATGACGATGCGGAATCGCATGAAGACTCCGAAGAGGAAGTGTATCTACATCAATTGTGTTTGAGAGACTATAAGGCGGTGAGTTTGGCCATCATCATCGATAATAAAGTAATAAATATGGAAGTAGACACCGGAACGGCTATATCTTGTATAAGTAAAAGTACGTATGATTCACATTTTAAACACATAAAAATACAGCCACACAAACTAGGTATGTCTAACATTTTATGATGGGTCGAAAATTAAACCATTAGGGTTTATTAAACCTACTGTAAAATATCAAGAGAGGGAAAAAGAGTTAGAACTTTTTGTGATCGAAGGAGGAACCACTTCTCTTTTAGGTAGGCAGTGGCTTACCGAATTAAACATAGGAATTCCCGCTCTTGAGTGTTTCAATATGGCCAACGATAACTCGAGGAATGTGCACATAAATGATGAGATATGTATACTGTTGGATAGGTATAAGCAGCTGTTCGATGGCAGTCTGGGGAGGTTCACCGGCGGAAAGGCGACGCTGCGGGTGCGAGCGGACGCGGCCCCGGTGTTCCACCGCGCGCGGCCGCTGCCGTTCGCGCTGCGCGAGCGCGTCGACTCGGAGCTGGACGCCATGCTGCGCGCCGGCGTTATAGAACCTGTTGACTGTTCCGACTGGGCCTCGCCGCTTGTTCCCGTCAATAAATCGGATGGTACGCTCAGGATCTGTGTCGACTACAAAGGTACTCTGAATCCCGCTTTATTGGTTGATCGATTTCCACTCCCGAGAATAGATGACGTACTTGTAGCATTAAATGGGGCTCAATTCTTTAGTAAAATTGATTTATCACAGTCGTATAATCAAATCGAATTAGACGAATCAAAAAGGTACACGGTCATAAATAGTCATAGGGGGCTGTTTATGTATAATCGACTAGTTTTTGGATTGTCTTCTAGCCCGGGCATATTTCAACGGATCATGACTACATTGATGAAAGATATACCGAATGTAGCTGTGTTTATTGATGACATTATAATAGGTGGTCATTCAAAAGGGGAACATCTCAAAGCTTTAGAAATGGTTTTAAAACGTCTACTGGACAGTGGGTTAAGACTAAAGAAGTCGAAGTGTGTATTTTTAGTACAGGAAGTATCCTACTTAGGTTACATTTTATCGAAAGACGGTATTAAGGCGGATCGTTCAAAGATTGAAGCTGTGACAAAGATTCCAAGGCCACAAAGTGTATCGGAATTAAGGTCATTTCTAGGTCTTGCAAATTTTTTTGCAAAGTTTGTAAATAATTTTAGTCAGAAGTTAGTACCGTTGTATGATCTTTTAAAAAAAGGTACCGAATGGAACTGGACGGAGGAATGTGAACAAGCATTTAAAAGGATTAAGAAAGACTTAGTAAGTTCAAAAGTTCTCGCGCATTACGATCCAAACAAGCCGCTAGTAGTGACGTGCGACGCGAGTCCGTGCGGGGTCGGGGGCGTGCTGTCGCAGCCGAGTGGGCGCGGGGGAGAAGGGCCGGAGCGCCCGGTGGCGTTCGTTTCGCGTACTCTCACGAGTGCTGAGAAAAATTATTCCCAGATTCATAGGGAAGCCTTAGCCATTATATTTTGTATGAAAAAATTTCATCAATATGTTTTTGGTAGGAGATTTACACTTCGGACCGACCACAAACCATTGGTATCTATTTTCGGACCAAATACTGGCATCCCTACCATGACGGCGAGTAGGATGCAAAGATGGGCGATAATATTGTCTGCGTATACTTATGATATTGAGTATGTAAAAACGAACGATAACAGCGCGGACGGCTTGTCTCGCTTACCGTTGCCCGATAACAAACCGGTTTCTTACTCGCTACCTGAACAGACCCATTTACATCATGCTCAAGAAGCGATGTTGTTAGATTATAATGAAATTAAAAGTTGCACGGCTAAGGACCCAATCACGAGTAGGGTGCTAGGTTTTATTAGGAATGGTTGGCCCTCTGAATGCGAAATAATAGGATTACAGCCATATTATAATAGACGGAATGAGCTGTATGAAGAGTTAGGTTGCGTTTTGTGGGGTCATCGGTTGATTATTCCTGATAGGTGTAGGCAAAGGGTGTTAGAAATGTTACATGAACCCCACATGGGGATCGTAAAATCCAAAGCGTTAGCGCGGAGTTATGTGTGGTGGGCCGGCATCGATGAAGCCATCGAAAGCATGTGCCGCGCTTGTGTGACGTGCGCAGCGCAGGCAGACGCGCCGCCGCGGCAGGCGCCGCGCCCCTGGCCCTGGCCGCACCGCCCCTGGTCGAGGCTTCACCTCGATTTTTTGGGGCCTATTTTTGGTAAAACATATTTAGTGGTAGTAGACGCCATGTCTAAATGGCTGGAGATTTTTTGTGTGCCGAGTACGACGGCTGCAAATGTAGAAGTAAAATTGAGAGAACTGTGGAGTAGGTGGGGCATACCTAAACAGATAGTTACTGATAACGGACCTCCTTTTACCAGTAGCGAATTTGCAGCATTCCTTGGGGCCCACGGGATAGAACACACGTTTTCAGCGCCTTATCATCCCGCGTCTAACGGGGCCGCGGAAAACGCAGTAAAAACATTAAAGCGAGTTATCAAAAAGGCTGACTTTGAAAAAACAAACATAATGAATGCGTTACATACATTTTTATTGTTCTACCGAAATACCGAACATTCGTCTACGGGTCAAAGTCCCGCCATGCTAATGTTAGGTAGGCCTATGAGAACTCGTTTTGATGCGTTGAAGCCAGATTTAGAGTCGCGAATGAGTCGCGTACAGCGACGACAGGTCGAATACGCGGGTGGCGGCGAGCGCACTGTTGATACCGGAGACGAAGTGTGGTACCGACAGTATCTCAAGGGGGAAAAGTGGATACCCGGAAGAGTAGATTGTAAAGTAGGTTCTTCCAGGTTCATCGACACATCGATCAGATAAAGCGTAGGACGAGGAGTTCCATGGTCTTCCCGGATCCTTGCAGTTTCATTTACATCCTAGCCAAATATCTTACAGTGATCTAGCTAGATAAATTGTTCGCCCCCGTAAGCCTCCGTACCGCAAATTTTATAGAAATCGTTAGAGCCGTTTTCGAGAACGTGTGTACAGACAAACACACAAACAAACAAATATTGCTCATAATTTAAACGAACTAACGGGACTTTATCGCGTTATTACCTTTGTTTATTATTTCCCGACGTTTCGAGTGCGTTACAGCTCTCGTGGTCACGGGTAGACTGATGTACTGGAGTCACCGTCGCTAATTGAGGGTAGGATAGACTACCCTCAATTCACCATCAGAATCAGGAATGGACAGTCGACGACACACAAGACTGACAGTATTTTGGTGCGGTCAATGATGCGGTAACGTCGGTCGGGAAATAATAAACAAAGGTAATAACGCGATAAAGTCCCGTTAGTTCGTTTAAATTATGTCTACAGATCGCGAAAGTTTAAAATGTGCTAAATATTGCTCATTTAATAGAATAGGATGTATGTTGTATGAGCTAGTAATTACATTTGGTGACGTAGTTTTTAAGCCGGGACCGACAATTTTAACGTGCCCGAAGCACGGAAGCGCTTAGCTGTCACTTGCGGTCACCCATCCAAATTATGACACGACTGAACTGATTTGATTGAAAATACACCGTTTATTTTTGGTCAGTTTAAAGCCGGCGCCTACGTAATCTATATCGATAACCTTACTCAAAAAAAATAATAAATATGAGATCTATTTTTTTGCAATTAATAATATCACGAAACATAGGCAGGATAAATCACGGAGATACGTGCTCTGTGCTCAGCTGTTGCTACGGCATAGAGTCTATGCTATATCGTAGTCATGCATACATACCTAGGTCATTGGCTCTGTGCGCCTACGACACCATAACAAGTGTTTTACTCACTTTTGTTAATCTTTTCAACTATTTAGTTTCGTATGAAATACTTATCAAATTCAAAAACTAAACCAACGACACGAATACGATTAAGCAATACAAGCAGTGGGTGCTGGCTTTAAACTGACCCAGAATTAACGGTGTATAGATAGGTAAGTAATGACCGGGAATAGGACATAGACTACTTTTTATCCGGGTACCACGCGACCAAAGCCGCGGGTGGGAGCTTGTTTATCAAAAGTATAGACAGGGAAATACAGAATTTATCTCAGGTAGGGACTTAATGAAATTCTATTCACAACCGAATAAATATTGTTCTTAAATACGTTTACTTAGAGGCTTTCAAGGTTTCCTTGCGAGCCGTGTTGGTGTAGTACCTCGACTTTCGATCCAGAGGTCGTGGGTTCGAATCCTGGCCGTGCATCAATGGATTTTTCGTTTCGAAAAATTTATATGCGCATTAACACGAGCTCTAAACGGTCGGTGAAGGAAAACATCGTGGGGAAACCCGCGGCTTAGTCAGCCCCACACGTATTGAGCATGTCTTTCCTGTGGATATGGCCGGTAAGCTGAGGGGGTGGTGTAGGTGCTACAAGCCTACTCCATCTCAACAATGTCCCAGGCACTACAGTGTCCCGTGTAGGTAAGTGTAGGCAAAGATTGCCTCCTGATACTGTATAAATCATCTAGTAAAGATGTAAAGGCCTGAGTAGTTTTTTCAAGGTTTCCTTTAGTCGCTGTTTGCACACATTTGAATAATTATTCAGCAGCCGAGAATGAGATGATGCGATCATTACAAGTAAGTTACGTAAGTACCTGCATACTGTAGGTTAAAAGTATAAGTAGGTACTTTTAAAACGTAATGAAATGAGATAAAATTAAATGTGATCACACCAGCGCAGCGGACTTAAAAAGGTCGTTTGAGTTGAATCACAATATGAAATGAACTATAATGCCGTCTCTTTACACTCTCGGTCAATGAAAAGAGATGGCAATAGTTCAATTCCTTTATTGCGATTCTGCAATAGCGACCTATTGTACCCCAAGACGCGGTAAAAAAACATCTTCATTTTTATTTTCGCTACAAAATATAGCTTTTTTTTTCATTTTTTAATAGCCTGTTTCATCAACTTTCATCAAAATCGGTTTAGGCGTAAAAAGGTAACAGACAGACAGTTATAAATTACTTTCGCATTTATAGGTATCTACACCTAGGGTGAATAGAGAGCAATGAATTTGATTTAGTAGGTAAGAAAGCGAGACATTTCGGCTCTCGCTGAGGACAGCGGGACCGAGAGCCTCAAAGCGGGACAGTCCCGCCCAAAGCGGGACGTATGGTCACGTTAGTTATACAGCCCGATTGATTCATCAACATCATTAATAATGTCTAATCATTGCATCGCAAACCTCTTATCCTTAGGGAAAAGGTTTTTTTATCTCTGTAACATGTTCAAAGTTATGACTCATTTGTTGAGTCACTAGTTTTTCCTCTGATACACTCATGCGTTATCTTATACAATCAATAGCATCCCACATATCAATAAGTAGGTACTTATAGATTTTATTGATCAGGCGCATTATAGATAATAATGTTGCTTTACATCAGGTAGGGTGTGGTCATACGCGAACATATTGGGTCTTACTTATGAAAGATGTTTAAAGTTGAACACTGGTTAAACAACGTCCTGTCTTTATTTGTGGATACTGACGAATAGAGACAGGACGTTGTTTAACCAGTGTTCAAAGTTGAGAGGCTTTTGTAAGTAAGGCCCTCAATGTTTAATGTATTTAGTGATTTCAAAAGACTTAGATAACTGATTAAAACTAATGATTATTTTAGTTCCTATTGTTTTAACGTTCTAACGATTAAGGCTAATGAAATTAGATTAAGTACAGCTAATACTTATCAGCCTCCTAAACGTAACTTCTGTTTGAATAGTTTAAACAAGGGTTTATTTCAAAAGATCTAAAATTAACTGTGATAAGTACCTATCCCTTTTTGATTAAGTAGGTACAAAATTATGTTTTAGAAAAAAAAACAATATTCAATTGTTCACAAAAAATGTGTGTATGTTGTGTTTAAGGTACGGAACCTACAAACATAAACTAACTGGTATCATACTACAATCGGAAGAGCACTTGAACATTATTACAAGTGGAAGATTATACAGCTTGTTTAAGAGCCATTATACAATTTCGCACTCGACAAAATCAGCGCTCGGAGGGACAAAAGTTGCTAAATTCTAACACCCAATGAACAGCGCTCCGTTTCTTAGACTAAACGGTTTTGGTAATTTTCATGTGATTGATTTATTTGAGATAGTAAAAATACTTTTTGGGTAGGTACTTAGGTAGGTACCTATAGGTATAACACAAAACAAAGTCGGGTTAGTTACACTTTGAATACAAATAATTACAAAAAAATAAATGTTTGTTTTTTTGTCCCATAAACCATATTGTGCTGATCTGATGGAGTCAGGAGCTTTTCAACAGAACTCTTCAGTAAATAGTCCGATTGAGTTGAAACTTGGATCTCAGCATGTCAGTCAAGTTCCGACTACAATGAAATAATATGGTGACAGCTAGCTCATCTGATGATGGAGTCAGGACCTGTTCCATGGAACTTTTTAATGATATGGGTATCAAATGACAGGGCTTGATGAGCGCAACACAATGCTGATCTGATGATGGAGCCAGGACCTGCTCCATGGAACTTTTTAATGATATGGGTATCAAATGAAAGGGCTTGATGAGCGCAACACAATGCTGATCTGATGATGGAGTCAGGACCTGTTCCATGGAACTTTTTAATAATAATAATAATAATAATAATAAAACGTTTATTTCAGGCAACAATAGTACTAGTGAAAGATGTTAAATACTTATAACTACGGCCCATATAAATATATACCTTATAGTCTAACATACATATTATAAACTTATCTACTAGCACGTAATGTCTGTGACGTGTGACACTCGGTATGTGTAATTTTGTTTTTAATGATATGGGTATCAAATGAAAGGGTTTGATGAGCGAAACACAATTCTGATCTGATGATGGAGTCAGGACCTGCTCCATCGAACTTTATAATGATATGGGTATCAAATGAAAGAGCTTGATGAGCGCAACACAATGCTGATCTGATGATGGAGTCAGGACCTGTTCCATGGAACTTTTTAATGATATGGGTATCAAATGAAAGGGTTTGATGAGCGAAACACAATGCTGATCTGATGATGGAGTCAGGACCTGCTCCATGGAACATTTTAATAATATGGGTATCAAATGAAAGGGTTTGATGAGCGCAACACAATGCTGATCTGATGATGGAGTCAGGACCTGTTCCATGGAACTTTTTAATAATATGGGTATCAAATGAAAGGGCTTGATGAGCGCAACACAATGCTGATCTGATGATGGAGTCAGGACCTGTTCCATGGAACTTTTTAATGATATGGGTATCAAATGAAAGGGTTTGATGAGCGAAACACAATTCTGATCTGATGATGGAGTCAGGACCTGCTCCATCGAACTTTATAATGATATGGGTATCAAATGAAAGAGCTTGATGAGCGCAACACAATGCTGATCTGATGATGGAGTCAGGACCTGTTCCATGGAACTTTTTAATGATATGGGTATCAAATGAAAGGGCTTGATGAGCGCAACACAATGCTGATCTGATGATGGAGTCAGGACCTGTTCCCTGGAACTTTTTAATGATATGGGTATCAAATGACAGAGCTTGATGAGCGCAACACAATGCTGATCTGATGATGGAGTCAGGACCTGTTCCCTGGAACTTTTTAATGATATGGGTATCAAATGAAAGAGCTTGATGAGCGCAACACAATGCTGATCTGATGATGGAGTCAGGACCTGTTCCATGGAACTTTTTAATGATATGGGTATCAAATGAAAGGGTTTGATGAGCGAAACACAATGCTGATCTGATGATGGAGTCAGGACCTGCTCCATGGAACTTTTTAATAATATGGGTATCAAATGAAAGGGCTTGATGAGCGCAACACAATGCTGATCTGATGATGGAGTCAGGACCTGTTCCATGGAACTTTTTAATGATATGGGTATCAAATTAAAGGGCTTGACGAGCGCAACACAATGCTGATCTGATGATGGAGTCAGGACCTGTTCCCTAGAACTTTTTAATGATATGGGTATCAAATGAAAGGGCTTGATGACCGAAACACAATGCTGATCTGATGATGGAGTCAGGACCTGTTCCATCGAACTTTATAATGATATGGGTATCAAATGAAAGGGTTTAATGAGCAAAACACAATGCTGATCTGATGATGGAGTCAGGACCTGTTCCATGGAACTTTTTAATGATATGGGTATCAAATGAAAGGGTTTTATGCGCGAAACACAAAGCTGGGTTAGGATTTACTTTTGACTTCGATTTTTGATGTTTGATTTTTCATTTTTAATCTTGATTTTAATTTTAAAATCAAAATCAAGAAATAAAAATCAAAATAAAAATCCGAGATCCGAGAATCGAGAAATGAGAAACAAGAATCAAGAATCACAAATCAAAAATTAAAAAATTGAAAATCAAGAATTAAGAATCCGAGATACCTACAAGATCCGAGAATCGATAATCGAAAATTGAAAATCAAGAATCAAAATCAAGAATCAAGAACCCGATATCCAAGATCCGATAATCAAAAGTCAAAAAGTCAAAAGTCAAAAAGTCAAATTCGTTTATTCAATAAGATCACAAGTGTACCACTTTGAAACGTCTTAAGAGCTAGGTGATTCTACTCCTGTTCCTTCGCGACCAAGACCGTGAAGAACCAGGGCAACAAACACGGTTTGGGGCCTAACACTCTTTTCGGTGACACACTTTTTGTTTGTAATTTTTTTTTTATATATTTTTTTTTATGTAAGCAATTATTACAAATGTTACAATTATTATTTGTTACAATATTTTTATGATTTAATAATAACGGAGTTGGAGCATATTCAGTCCCAGGCGTTTTTGTCATCCAAGTAATCTGATATTTTATAATACGCTTTTTTATAGAGATGACGTTTAATTGATGTCTTAAATTTGTTGATTGATAAGTTTTGCAATTCGCCTGGGACTTTGTTGTAGAAGCGTACACATTGCCCTATAAATGATTTACTAACTTTCTTAAGCCTAATTGTGGGAACAGCGAGTTTATCTTTGTTTCTGGTATTAACATTGTGATTATCACTTTTTTTCTTAAATAGTTTAATATTTTTTCGAACATACATTAGATTTTCATAGATAAACTGACAAGGCATAGTCATTATAAATATTTCTTTAAACTTATTCCTAAGTGACTCCCTGGGACCCATACAATAAATTGCTCGAACAGCCCTCTTCTGCAGCACAAACACGGTGTTAATATCTGCAGCACTCCCCCACAACAGAATGCCATAAGACATGATGCTGTGAAAGTAGCTGAAGTAGACTAGCCTAGCAGTATCTACGTCCGTGTATAGACGTATTTTTTTGACTGCGTATGCTGCAGAACTAAGTCTCTTCGACAATCCATCTATGTGTGGACCCCATTGAAGCTTATTATCTAAGGTTATGCCTAAAAATGTAGTGGTGTCCACGAGATTTATTTGTTCGTCTTTTATTGTGACTTTGCATTTTACTTCTTTAACATTTGGTAAAATAAATCGTATACATTTAGTTTTTTTCTCGTTAAGTAATAAATTGTTCACATTGAACCATTCTACAACCATAGAGATAGCATTGTTTACTTCGTCAAGGTTAACCTGTTGTCTTTTCAACTTGAATAAAAGTGAAGTGTCATCTGCAAACAGTACAATCTCATGGTCATTTTTAACTATTTTCGGTAAATCATTTATATAAATTAGAAAGAGAAATGGACCTAGTATTGATCCCTGTGGCACACCCATTGTTACCAACGACCCCGGAGAACATTTTCCATTTACGTCAACTCTTTGTATTCTGTCACTTAAGTAAGAAGTGAGAAGGTTAAGAGCAACACCCTTAACACCATAGTGGTGGAGTTTCCTTATTAATGTTTCATGATGAACGCAATCAAATGCTTTTGATAGATCACAAAAAATACCAAGCGCATCATGAGATTTTTCCCAAGAATTAAAAATATGTGATATTAGCTCAACACCGGCATCAGTGGTTGAGCGACCTCTTGTGAACCCAAATTGTTTGTTGTCAAGTAGGTTATTTTGATCAAAATGTCTTTGAAGTTGTATGAGGATTAGCTTTTCGAATATTTTACTAAACGTTGGTAAGACTGATATAGGTCTAAAATTGCTGGGGTCAGAATGACTACCTGATTTGAAAAGGGGTGATATTTTACTATGTTTCATTAAATCCGGAAACATACCACTATCAATGCATTGGTTGAATATTAAAGCTAGGTCAGGTGCAATGATGTCAATCAATGGTTTTACAACGCTAACGGAAATCCCCCAGAGGTCTTTGGTTTTTTTGACATTGATTAATTTAAAGGCTTTTATGATATCTTGTTTATCCACATAATCGAAAGTGAATTGAATGTTACATTCTGGTAAATTATCTTTTAACAAGGACTCCGCGATTATGTGGGATGACTTCAAAGATTTAGTAGTAGAGACTGGAATGTCAGTGAAAAATGCTTCAAATGCTTTGGCTACCTCATCATCTTGGTTAATGATGGAATCACCAATTTTAAGATGGTATGTATTACAGTGATCTTTGACTTTTCCAGTCTCACTATTAATCACACTCCAAGTTGCCTTTATTTTATCTTGGCTGTTTTTTATTTTATTACTTATAAACAATGATTTTGCTGTGCGGCAAACATTTTTAAAAACTTTTGAATATTTCTTAACTTTATCTTTAAACTCTTCACTAAAATTATATTGTTTTTCATCATAAAGTTCATATAAAGTTTGTCTGCTTTTATGAATTCCTGCTGTTGCCCACTCACAAAAAGTTAAACCTTCTGTAACCATGATCGATTTGGATGTATATATTGCATTAAATTGCTTGTTAAATTCATTAAAAAATGTATTGTATAAGGAATTTAGATTATCATTATTATAAATAAGGTTTGGTAAAGTATTTATGAGTTTTGATTTAAATTTCTCCAATCGATCAATGGTCATTGGTACATAAGTAATTTTTCTTCTTACATTTTGTCTTGGTTTTGTTTTAATTTTAGATCAAGAATTGAGACTCGAAAATCGAAAATCAAGAATCCGAGATCCGAGAATAGAGAAACTAAAATTGAAAATCAAGAATCAAGAATCAAAGTGAAAGTCAAAATCAAGAATCAAAGTCAAAGTAAACCCCGACCCAGCTTTGTGTTTCGCTCATCAAGCCCTTTCATTTGATACCCATATCATTGTAAAGTTCCAGGGAACAGGTCCTGACTCCATCATCAGATCAGCATTGTGTTTTGTTCATCAAGCCCTTTCATTTGATGCCCATATTATCATTAAAAGTTCCATGGAACAGGTCATAACTCCATCATCAGATCAGCATTATGTTTTGCTCATCAAGCCCTTTCATTTGATACCCATATGATTAAAAAGTTCCATGAACCAGGTCCTGACTCCATCATCAGATCAGCATTGTGTTTCGCTCATCAAACCCTTTCATTTAATACCCATATCATTAAAAAATTCCATGGAACAGGTCCTGACTCCATTATCAGATCAGCATTGTGTTGCGCTCATCAAGCCCTTTAATTTGATACCCATATCATTAAAGAGTTCCATGGAACAGGTCCTGACTCCATCATCAGATCAGCATTGTGTTGCGCTCATCAAACCCTTTCATTTGATACCCATATTATTAAAATGTTCCATGGAGCAGGTCCTGACTCCATCATCAGATCAGCATTGTGTTTCGCTCATCAAACCCTTTCATTTGATACCCATATCATTAAAAAGTTCCATGGAACAGGTCCTGACTCCATCATCAGATCAGCATTGTGTTGCGCTCATCAAGCTCTTTCATTTGATACCCATATCATTATAAAGTTCGATGGAACAGGTCCTGACTCCATCATCAGATCAGCATTGTGTTTCGGTCATCAAGCCCTTTCATTTGATACCCATATCATTAAAAAGTTCCAGGGAACAGGTCCTGACTCCATCATCAGATCAGCATTGTGTTGCGCTCATCAAGCCCTTTAATTTGATACCCATATCATTAAAAAATTCCATGGAACAGGTCCTGACTCCATCATCAGATCAGCATTGTGTTGCGCTCATCAAGCCCTTTCATTTGATACCCATATTATTAAAAAGTTCCATGGAGCAGGTCCTGACTCCATCATCAGATCAGAATTGTGTTTCGCTCATCAAACCCTTTCATTTGATACCCATATCATTAAAAAGTTCAATGGAACAGGTCCTGACTCCATCATCAGATCAGCATTGTGTTGCGCTCGTCAAGCCCTTTAATTTGATACCCATATCATTAAAAAGTTCCATGGAACAGGTCCTGACTCCATCATCAGATCAGCATTGTGTTGCGCTCATCAAGCCCTTTCATTTGATACCCATATTATTAAAAAGTTCCATGGAGTAGGTCCTGACTCCATCATCAGATCAGCATTGTGTTTCGCTCATCAAACCCTTTCATTTGATACCCATATCATTAAAAAGTTCCATGGAACAGGTCCTGACTCCATCATCAGATCAGCATTGTGTTGCGCTCATCAAGCTCTTTCATTTGATACCCATATCATTAAAAAGTTCCAGGGAACAGGTCCTGACTCCATCATCAGATCAGCATTGTGTTGCGCTCATCAAGCTCTGTCATTTGATACCCATATCATTAAAAAGTTCCAGGGAACAGGTCCTGACTCCATCATCAGATCAGCATTGTGTTGCGCTCATCAAGCCCTTTCATTTGATACCCATATCATCATAAAATTCCATGGAACAGGTCCTGACTCCATCATCAGATCAGCTCGCTGTCACCCTATTATTACATTATTAGTTACACAACAATTCAGATCATTATTCTGCTTTAACGGCCTTTTTAGCCCCGCAGAAAATATTTAAAAATAGGTAATTAATAACTTAGCAACCAATGTATCAAACGCTCCTATTTCGCTATATTCTTCGTAGCCGGCGACGTGCTTTGCGAGTCGACTCAGTGCGAGCTCCGGGATGCAAAGCGATACGTCCACCCCCTAGAAGCGCTCGGCGCGGTCTGCTTGCGTCGAGTAGATAGGGTAGTAGATACGACGCGTTTTAGGCTGTTTTAAAAGATTTTTCATTGCCAATTTTTTAATCTTTTTGCATTTTTTTTTTCAGAAAAGGATTGATTTTGAACTCAAGTTTATTTCTGTTTTGTTAATTTTACGAACAAGAGTTCTAAGTCAGTTCTAAGTAGCCAAAATCAAAAGCAATTCTTTGGCCGTTTTCTCGAAATTTGGACTAAGTTAAAGATTTTTTTACTCAAAAACTAAATAAAGGTAGTAAAAAGTGATCCATTTAATAGTTTGGTTGACTATCACAGCAAAACATCGTAATTTTTTTATACCATTTGGACGTCAAAATGATTCGTAAATATGGTGATTTCTAAACCTCTTACAGCAAAAATTCACAAAACAGTCGCTGGTTTGAGGTCGATTAATCAAAAAGAAATAATAAAAATACAAAAGTAGCTCATTTAATAGTACAAAATTGAAATGATATTTCATGCTGTGCCATAATTTTTTTATAAATACAGTGTTTTCATTGAAAAATCCTGCCCCAAAACATCACGTAAATCAGAAAATTTTGTCTAATGCCTCTTAAGGATAAAATAACAAAGTACCTACCTACTTATATTTACTTCATAGCTAGTAGTTTGCCCCAGACTGAGATCTCATGTTAATGGAGACTCGTTACAGATACGTAGTACCTACCTTGAAAATAGTTTTAATTTTTAAAGTGTTTATAGCGCCATCCTGTAAGTCCAATTCATCCTAAGGTTGTCTGGAAGAAATCGCTCATAGTGATAAAACCACCCATAGTACTTCACTCCTTATACTCTGTCCCCCTTACTTATGAAAGATGTTTAAAGTTGAACACTGGTTGAACAAAGACCTGTCTCTGTTTGTCACTATCCACAAATAAAGACAGGACGTTGTTTAACCAGTGTTTAACTTTAAACATCTTTCATAAGTAAGGCCCTATAAAAATTAAAGATTAAAGGAAAGTCCGTTTATCGCATATTCAAGCTATGTCCCTATGACAAGGTCGTTAGTCTTGACCGACATGTAATGCTGACGAAGCTCCGAGTTGGCGCACGTCCAACATCTTCTGATTGTTGGGGAAAATTGTGATTGGTTTGCTAGAAATATTGCTATTTGTGATTCATGGAATGCAGTTTATCTCATGGCTGGCAGTCTGACACATGGTGTTGGTGTTGGCTCAAATATTTTTAATTCATGGACGTTTGGTATACCTACCTGCAACTGATGTGATCCCCGTTTAATATCTTTATTTCACGTATTTGCATTTTTTTTAATGCATTCTAAATTCATCTTTATTTTAACGATGCTAAGATAATATTTGAAGTTGCACTAATCAATGTGCTAATTTAAGGTTAGGATAGCGCCTTAATTAACACGTGTAAAGCTCATTAGTGCGTTTTATTTATGACCAGTGCGCTGTAATGACCACCTTAGCATTGCCATAAGACCTTTATGCCCTGTTCACACGCTCGCGAGCAAACTGACATTAGCGGCCTTTACACGTAAAGTTCGGAACGCGGGAAACAGCACGCTCCATTCCATCCTTCGCTCCAAAACCTACATGTAGATGCGCGAGGCTGACAGTTCGATATGGCATAGTTTTTAGCACAGTTTTTGTGACAGTTTTTTGCACGCATCACCGTGTGGACGCCAGTCTAAACTGTAACAGTAATTAGCACGACAGTTTGATCCGCGGTTAATGGTAAGCGTCCACAGGGCCGCATCGCACGCAGCGGACGGATCGCATCAAGCGGATTATCTGTGTAATGCGATGCGTATCTACGATGCGGACAGGTGGACGCACTTATATGAGTTTCTTTACAAATAATACTACGATCCGTTGCGTGCGATGCGTCCGAAGCGTACGATACCGACAAGTGGACGCTTACCATAAAACTGCACAGATCCATCCGCCGTTCGGAACGCAATCCAGATGCGCGGTCAGAACTTTACCGCGTGGCGGCCGCTATTCAACGAGACAGATATGATAAGAGCGAGCACGTAGTAGCTCTGTCGCTCCCCGGCGACCGAACGCGACAGAAGATTGCACGCGAGCGCGCACGCGTGCGTCTGTACCCGGCATTAAGTGTGAGCACGGAAAATACTCTCAAACGTTTTATGACTTAAACGATTCATTACCTAGTTTCTATATAAAATGTTCCTACAATGTAAATACTAAATGTACTCCTTGCCGGGGTCTGTATTTCCAGAAAAGTATAATTTGGGTGTTTTCAAATCGAGAGTCGATAGGTTCCTTCTAGGTAAGCGTGCTCCAACTTAGACCACACTGTTGCTTTACATCAGGCAGGGTGTGGTCAAACGCGAACCTATTTTCGTTAAAAAAAACCAACATATTTCCATTTACTCATTAATTCAAACAAGTTATCTTTACGTCTGCGCAAGCACAGAGGGAGTCAATTATTTCCTGAGGATGCCCCGTGGAGGGGTGAAACACGTGTCGAAGACCATCAAGTTTTTGTTTTCGGGCTTGTGCTGTTCCCGGATTTGCCCTGACTAGCCTGGCATGGTAGAGTTAGGCTGTGGAAAGTGGGTGGTTGGGTGGAAATTTTGACGAATCTTTTTTGGTATAGATTGGCGGAGGAGTACCTATAGTCTGGCAAAAACGGGTAGAAACGGCAACTAAAATTTCATTACAATGGAAACCCTTTCTCTACTAATCTATGGTAAAGTACAGGTTTCTTGTCTATGGTACAGGTACCGAAGACGTCAGTCAGAAGTAATAATTTCCTTCTAGAAGAGAATTTATCTATTTCGCGTATTTAGCTTGCACAGTGGCGCCCCCATTTATGTCTATTATTTTTTGCCAGACTATACCTACCTACTAGATATTTTGAAATTTCAAAAAATTCTGAAGTTATCTTTCTCCATTCCAGTATCTGTACGAGATTGGTCACAAGGTGTGCGTGACACAGCCGCGTGTGACGGGCGCCGTGACGCTCGCGAGCCGTGTCGCGCAGGAGCGCGGCGAGCATGTCGGCGAGCATGTTGGATATGCGGCTGGTATGACGGCAGAGAGATCTGTTGATACTGGGATTGTGGTGAGTCTATTGATCGGTCACAAGGTGTGCGTGACGCAGCCGCGTGTGACGGGCGCCGTGACGCTCGCGAGCCGTGTCGCGCAGGAGCGCGGCGAGCATGTCGGCGAGCATGTTGGATATGCGGCTGGTATGACGGCAGAGAGATCTGTCGATACTGGGATTGTGGTGAGTATAAGGCTGCGTTTCCACCAGAGATGTGCGAAAATGCGTAGCGAGGAATGTGCTTGTAAAGAACCAATAGAATCGCTTCATTTACCTCGCCTCGGTCAGCACAGCTCTGGTGGAAACGGCTCAGCGGAGCTAGGTTTTTGGGCATACAAAACAAGCGAGGGATGTGTTGCGAGAAATGTGTTGCGAGGAATGTGTTAAGAGGAATGTGTTGCGAGGAATGTGTACGAGGGATGTGTTAAGAGGAAAGTGTTGTTGAATGACATGGTCACACTACTTATTCATGTCGACACATTTCACAGCTTCGCAACACATCCTCGCACCACACATTAATGCGCATTTTCACAGCTCCGCTACACATCCTCGCACGACACATTTTCATCGCACATCTCTGGTGGAAACGCAGCCTAAAGCCGCTAAAAGTAAGTAAGTTCGTATGAGCAAGTGGCCAACTCTTGAAATATACATAGTTTATGACCTGAAATAACACATAGGCTACTTTTTATCTGGATAAGTTTCAATTTCAAAAGTTCTTTATTGCATTAAATAACTTATAAGCAGTGATCGGAATGAGGCGGGCTAAAATACCTAAAGTTCGAAAAATAACAGAGACAAATGGAGACGCCTTAGGACTAAATATTTTTCGACCCAATTATTTCCGTTTCCGGGACATTAATAAAGAACATCTAACATTAAGGTGAATCAATTTTTTACCTGAGTTAATAACAAAAACTAAAATGTAAGTTATAAGGATAAAAAACTTTTTTCCGTCGGTCAAATAGAAAAATTATTTGAATTAGTTCACAATATTATTAACATTAATTTTAAATGTACTTACTCACTGTGAAAATTGTGCCAACTTTCAATAAAATTCTTACTTACTACAAGAATAAAATTCTTGTAGTAAGGAAGTCTCCCCTTTTTTGCCTCTGTTCTTCGAACTTTAGGTATTTAAGCCCGCCTAATTCCGATCACTGCTTATAAGTTAGTACATTTCCAGTGTTGGTAGTACCTACATCCGGATAGGTAAAACGCGAACGAAGCCGCGGGCGGAAGCTAGTTATATAATATGCGAAAGTACCTAACTCTATGCCTGTCTATTACATTCCCACGCCAGCTTGACAGATTTTTATAAAATTTGGTATAAGTAGTAGTAGTACAACCACAGAATACTAGTACTACGTACAGAAGGGTCACTTCGCGAGTAAATTTGTTTAAATAGAGACTCTCGCGGCGAAGCTATAAAGTGCAATTCAACTCGCCTATGGGCCTATTACCTATCGAGATATTTGCCTAAACATTCCCATCCTGCTCTAATGCGTAACTGTGTCACTGTCTGGCGCGGTGTGACGCGACTCGTAAGGGTTGTCGAATTTTCGCTTGCGACAACACAAATAAATTAATTTATTTTATCTGTCACAAAAACAGTACCTACTTAAGTTCTAAAATAAGTAGGCCTAAATATAATTTAATCTACCGTTACCACAGAATAAATAGTAGTAAGTAGGTACTACGTATTGTACGTAGGTAGGTGAAGTAGGTAGATACATTATTATCTCGTTCGTTTTGTAAACAATTGCATTTCAAAATATCTATACCTTCATACCTACCTAGACATCGATCAGACACACACAATCATCATCATCACACAACTAGACCGGGAGCCGTTATCCGATAATCACCCTTTTAATGTTAGGTTTTGCAATCACATTTGCAATTTAATGCACGGCCAGGACTCGAACCCACGACCTTCGTCTCGAAAGTTGAGGTACTAATCACTTCGACCAACATGGCTCTATGAATGTAATGTAACTTCTAAACACTTACAATTATTATATTAAGTAGGTTAGGTACCTACTTAATGGATAAGTTACTTTTAGGTACATATGTAAATAAACAAAACTGTAGGTACCTACCTACCTACAGTTTTGTAGGTAGGTAGTTTTGTACGTGTATTATGTTTGTTTATTTGTAAACAGGTACCTATTCAATCAAAAAGGAATCGAATAGGTACCTATAAAATCTCGTTTTCATTATGCACCTACAGTTACAGAGTAAAAGTAAGTACCTACCTAGGTATTTATTGATGATTTATTTAAATAGGTACTTACAACAAATTATAGAAAAGCTTAGTAGCTACCTACCAACCTTTCAATATCTTCCGGAATTTTGTGGAATGTTAATGTCCATTCATTGCTTTTCCTTTTGTTTAGACACCCGTAGACACAGCAGTATCTTTTATACGGATTAGATCGTTTAGTTATCGTGCAAAAATCACAAGAAACGATGTATACGAGATCACGATAATTACGCACAATGCGTCTAGTCTGCAAGCCGAGCGAGCGGCAAGTGGCAACCTATGTCGCGCGCCCCCCGAGGCGGCGCGCGTCCGATAAATACCTAAAGTGAGAAGTGAGACAGGCCTGGTACAACAGCGCGCCCCCCACTACTCCCTCCGCGACCCTCGTCCCGCGCCGAGCGTAACATTGCTCGCAGTGTGAGACGCGACCGCGAGGAGTAACCTTGCCGCAACTCCCTCCTTACCCAGATGAAGATTCTCCGGATGAATCGAAACATTGTCGGTATATAAATCGACGATAATTTTACGTGAGTAATTCCCGTGTGTTAAATAATGTCAAGTAGTTATTGTTTTAGGACTTTTTATCCTGAAAAAAAAAAACAATTTCTGCGATAAAGGGAGGCAATAATAATGATCTTTTATTTCAGTTCATGACAGAAGGGGTTCTACTAAGAGAAATGTTCGCTTCGCCCCTGCTAATGCAGTATTCCTGTATAGTTCTTGATGAGGTTGGTATTAAATTAATTACCATCAGTTTTTTTTTATTCAATATGAAGCGGTCGTGGCGTAGCTTGCTGAGACGTTCTTGATTGATCGTTGAAGTTAAGCAACGCAGTCACAATTTGGATGGGTGACCGCAAGTAGCATTACGAGCTGAGCGCTTCCGTTCTTCGGAGGACAGAGTTTTTAGGCCGCCTAAAGGCCTCTGTCATGGCTTAACGAATTAAAAAGCCGGGACCGACAATTTAACGTGTCCTCCAAAACACAGAAGCGGTCACCCATCCAAACGTATAAACAAGCTACGCCACGAGCGCTTCGTTCTAACGAATTTTGCTTTTTACCTATAGCGACATCTACCTATCGCTAGATGAACTACATAAGACATGCTACGCACTACAGATGGCGCCACACAACATCAACATGTCTAGAACTCGCAAGCAAAGTTTCCAACGGATTTATACATAAGTAGGACTATCCGACAACATCTGTCGGTCGAAAGACCACGGGCAAGTGGGCCAGATGGGCCGGCCCGTTGCAGAGGAACCACCTACTCTGCCTTTGGGGAACGATTCCACCATGTTCCCCAAATACCTTTTGAATCAATATTATTAAATCTGATTTTTCAACAATCTGTCCGCTAACTCAACACACTCCATTGTTATCCATACCATCGTACAGATTATATTTTATAAACAATATTGGTATTTCTTGCAGGTACACGAAAGGACATTAATGACTGACGTTCTAATGGGATTGTTAAAGAAAATAGCTAAGGTAAATAATATAAATATTGCTGGACATTTCACACAGCGCCATCTAGCCCCAAACTAAGCAAAGCTTGTACTATGGGAACCAGATAACTGATAGAATACTTATACAGGGTGAATTTTTGAGATGGGGCAGTAAGGGCAGCTACCTTAACCGTTGTAGCTAGAGGAAAACGTTCTTAGGAGACTATCCTTAACTTTTGAAGATATTTTGACCTGCATTCACAGATTAAAAAAAAATGTACAGCCAGCGAGAAAATGGGCAATTTACTTAGGTAAGTACACAAAAACTTTTTTCATGCCAATTATTTTTACTATTGTTTTTATTATTGTTGCTATTTCCAGAAACGTAAGAACCTTAAGCTGGTGATATCATCAGCTACAATGGACGCTGAGTTTCTGAAGGATTTCTTCAACGTCTCAGAGAAAGCCAAGAGTTCCGCCGTCATCATGTCGGTGCAAGGACGGACGCATCCGATCGATGTCTTCTATACGCAAGGTAATGTTTGTCATCATCATCAAAAACATCAAAAATATCCTTTTTGAAAACATCCAGGATTGAAACCCTTAAATTGCAAATACACCCCTATTTGATAGCTAGCCACCACCTACTAACGCCATCTAGTGTGACACGAATGACAATTTTTTTTAATTTTAAAACATCTTTTTTTTTCTTCTTTATTTTGGCTTCGCACGTCTTGTGCATTCAGCCAGTGTCAAGTAATTAATAAACCTAAAGTTTACAGTTAGCTAAGTTATATAAAATACATATTACAATACATAAATATAATATCCCACCCCTCCCCTTGTGCCTCAGTAAAGATGTGGGGCTTTACTGAAACATCAACACGGACTTTTTGGGAGAACTCGAAAAGCAATGCTATCCAATTTTGTTTCACTTGCCCACACTTATGCACATTCAAGAACACTTAACGGTTAATAATCCACCATTTTTACACATTAAAATTCGAAGAAACACAAGTTTTGGAAAATAAAACAAAAACGAAACATGACTTCTCAAATTCCCGCCAAAAAGCCCCCCCTTTTTTTTTTAAACATCTTGGATTGTTGGCAATCAACGAACGCCATCTAGTAGTTCAATTACGAACCACATAGCACTTTTAATCTTATTGCGTGAAAATGGCGAAAAAACGGATTTTCTATGAGACCTAGCTAGATCGATTTTTCGCCCTCGTGAACCCCCGTACTGTAAATTTCATCGAAATCGTTAGAGCCGTTTTCAAGAACGCCAGTAGGTACAAACAAACAAACTTCAAACATCAAACAAATATTGCTCTTTTAATAGAATAGGATTTCTTATTATTTCAGAGCCAGTACCTGATTACGTGAAAGCTACAGTTGAAACAGTCATCAAAATACATGAAAACGAGCCATTTGGTGATATCTTAGCGTTTCTAACATCACAGGTACGATTACATACGATTTAGGCTGAATTCGACCAAACTGGATTAAGTTTTTACTCGAGAGTAAACTACTGTTTGTTCGAATATTTTGACATTGTAAAGTTGACACCTTATATCCAGGATAATTTGAATGCACCTAATAATGTTCGGTTGCGCTTTCTAAACAAATGTATTTCGAATTCTGTCGGCTAATGGAATAACTACTCTGGGAGTAAGATGACAGTTTGGTCGAATCCAGCCTTAATTCGAAATGTAAAACTTAAAACTAACTAAGTAAGTACTTAATCCAGTTTTAAAAAAGTAAAGAGTAAAAACTTTATCCAGCTTGGTCGAATTCAGTCTTATTGGTTTAGTTGTACACGAGCCGTGTTGGCCGAGGGGGATAGTACCTCGGCTTTCGATCCGAAGGTCATGGGTTCGAATCCTGAATTTTTCGTTTCGAATTTATGTGCGCATTAACACGAGCTCTGAACGGTGAAGGAAAACATCACGACGAAACCCGCGGCGTAGTCAGCCCCACACGTATTGACCATGTCTTTCCTGTGGATATGGCCGGTTATTTTGGAAAAAAATTAAATTCTGACGGGATTCGTACCCGCAATGATACAAGCGATCCTCCTTAAGCCGAATTGGTAAAGGCACTCCTTTACCAATTCGGCTATGGAATACTTAGTCGTCAGGGTTGAAAATCTTGATAGGACCTGATAGGATGATACCTACGCATAAAACCCATGTATGATGTATGTATGTTGTAAGAATAAGAATAAGAATAAATTTATTGAGCAAAAGATAACATTTTGTATGCTTACCTAATTGAGCTTAATTCTAGCTTCACTTTATAGGTAGGTAGGTACTATTTCACTTTCACTAATACTTCTACTTTTAAGAATTTTACATAAAAACATTTGAAAAAGAAACCTAGTAAGTAGGTACCTACAGCTAACAATAGTCTTTTTTTAAAACTTTCGCGATCAGAACACATTAGCACTACCTACTTTTAAAAAATTTACATAAAAACATTTGATAAAGAAACCTAGTTGTACATTTACTTTATAATTTGCAGGAAGAAATCAACGAAGCATTAGAATCGCTACAATCGTACGCGAACACAAACAACGAGGCGAACAAACACAGGTCGCACTTCACAAGCGGGATCACATGCAGCGATATATTAGTACTACCAATGTATGGGAGCTTGCCGTATTATAGCCAGATAAAGTAAGTAATCAATAAAACTTGGGCCTTTACATCTGTACTAGATGATTTATACAGTGTCAGGAGGCCATCTTTGCCTACACTTAACGGTACAAGTCTTTACATCTTTACTAGATGATTTTATACAGTGTCAGGAGGCAATCTTTGCCTACACTTAACGGGACACTGTAGTGCCTGGGATAATCGTTTTTGTAATTATAAGCGATTGTTTTTTCCGATGTTTTCCGAAACGCATTCTTTTTCTGGGTTTACTGTACGTACATTTTAATATAGACCTTTACCGAAGTGAAAAATCCATTGATGCAGAGCCAGGATTCGAACCCACGACCTTCGGATTGTTGAGGCAGTATCCCACGTATAAACTGCGGGCTTAAAAAGGTCGCTAATGCAGAATCGCATTAAAGGAATTGAACTATTGTCATCTCTTTTCATTGACTGATAGTGAAAAGAGTCGGCATTATAGTTCATTTCAAATTGTGATTCAGCTTTAGCGACCTTTTTAGGTCCGCTGATGCTTTCGCAAAAATGCAACAAGAGTTTTGTTCCAGAGTTTTCCAGACAGCGGACAAAAATGTCCGCAAAGTAGTTTTAGCTACGAATATAGCCGAGACTAGCGTCACTATACCCGGGATTGTCTATGGTAAGATATTTATTGCAATTCAATCTACTTTGCTCCCAATAACCGATAACCCAATAACCCAATAACTTCAAAAAAGGAGGAGGTTCATTTGAAATGAAAAATCTTATCAAAGGATTTGGCCGGATACTGCCCCAGAAGAGCCGAATATCGAATTAGACTATGCGTCTGAATAATATTATTTAAATAAAATATCACAAAATTAACTGGTACATACAGAATACTTAGATATCTCGTGCCGTGTGGGAATATAATTATGTTATTTTATTAGTAACTTTAGTCACTTCCGGTACTACAGTCCGTAATGCCTCTCCAGACTCACGGCGAGAAGTTTCACCGAGACTTCTCGAAGAACAAACAAATTATCAACACTCAATTTTCTCACTCGTGATCTGTTTGAAATCCTTTGTCTCGGCCAAAAATAGGTACCGACACCGAAGCGCGAGAACAAGAAGGCGAGAAACTCCTCACATTCACGCTTCTCGGGTGTTGTCGGGGTTTCTTGCCGAGAGTCTGGAGGTATCACAGAGAATATTTTTATCAGATAGACCTACCTTCTTTTTCGCGGTTGACATGACACTCAAATAGTAAACAAAACAGACGGACAAGAATTTGACAGATGTAAAATGAATTTCGTTGAGTTTCAGTTGTGTGATTGTGTTGTGATGTGATTTATGAGGATTTATCATATTTTATTTAAAATTACAAAAACTGACGCCTTGGGATATGCATACAGACTAAAATGGAAGTGGGCTGGACATGGCTGGACGTCTACAAGATGGAAGATGGACTAGGAGAGTGACAAATTGGGAGGGTTCAAGAGGTCGACGCTGCATAGGAAGACCATACGCTCGCTGGGACGAAGACATCAAGAAAACTGCTGGACCAAACTGGCTCCAAGTAGCACAAGACAGGGACAGATGGCTGGCTTTGGAGGAGGCCTTCACCTTAGGGGTTCTCTAGTACCTACTTAGATTATAAGCATTAGTGATAAGAAAAAAATGTTAATTATAGAGAAATAAAAGGCTTTTTATTTTATTTATTTATATCATATTTTATTATAGGTGGTAAGTACAGAATCACTGCACATGAGTGTAGATAATTTTATTGATGAAATTCCCAATTTTTCCTAAGTACTTTTCTTTTTTACTTTAAATTGTAGGTACTGGGAGCAGCTGTGTGCGTCAAGCTGCAACAGCCTCCTTCAGGCGATAGCCGACAGGCCTGACTTTCATCTTATTCAGTCTTGGGAGTCAAGGCATGCCATCTTGGCAACCTATACTTGCCATTGACTGTCCGGTTGTACCTACTTACCACTCAAATGTGCCACCGATTTTTGCCTACCTACTAATACTAACATAATATAAATGAATGATAATATTTTCACGTGAAAATTCCCGTGTGTTAAATAATATATGGATGAAAGTCTGAAATAAAGAATTTTTATTTTAATTTATTATTTTATTTATTTTCCATACCCTAGTTCACTCAAAATTCTGCCAGTCCATAATAATACTTACTAAATAATTATTGTTGGACATTACACACAGCGCCATCTATCCCCAAAGTAAGCAAAGCTTTTACTATACGAACCTAAAAAATATAGTTTCCTAGGTTCATCCGTTCATGTTGGGCGTCACAGCCTGCTGCTTTAAATTAGATTATCTTTTAAATCCCACTTTAAAAAGGAAGAAGATGAATGGAGTCTCACTATAAAATAAAAAAACAAACCCAAAAATCCCAATTTGGTCATGACGCAAGCATTCTTTCCTGTGGGCATCTGTGGGGCAAAATTGTTCTAGGAATCGGCCATGTCCTTTTCAATTCCGACGGGATTCGAACCCAAAAAGCGAAAAATGCAAAAGCAAAAGCGTCATCTCTCGTCATCCTCGAGGGTTCTGGCGGCACGTCTCTAGCCTCCGATCTAAGGGCGGGTTTGAGCCTTGTGTTAGTTATGAAGGAGAGACGTTCAGTGGTGTGGAAGCTGCAGAAGCTTTCTCTAAGTTTTTTGGAAGTGTCTTTCTCCCTGATATACCCCAATTGGATGCCGAAAGTGTTAACAAGCATGATACGAGTCGATCTAGCAGCTATGTGAATATTTCTGAGATTACTGAGAACGATGTCACCCTAGGAATTGACTGTCTCAAACTTCGCAGCTCTATTGGGCCCGATAATATTCCTCCTTGGTTTTTAAAGCAGGGCTGTAAGTTCCTTGTTCGTCCTCTTTGCTACATTTTTAACTTGTCTTTGACATCTGGAATTTATCCTACCCAATGGAAGCTGACGAGGGTGACACCGATTCCTAAAGGAGCTAACAAAGCATCAGTTGAGGAATACAGACCTATTGCAATATTATCATCACCAGCAAAAGTTTTTGAACGCATACTCCACAAGAAAATTTATAGGCAGGTGGAACAGAATCTATGCAATGAACAGCACGGTTTTAGATCTAGGAGGTCTGTTAACACCAATCTTCTAACAGTGGTAAACTTTATTTCGGCTAGTTTAGACCGGAAAGGTCAAGTTGACGTTTTATACTTTGACTTCCGTAAAGCCTTTGACAGAGTCAATAATGACATACTGCTGATGAAACTGGTTGGCCTAGGGTTTACACCAGGACTGCTTGCCTTGATCGCGGATTACCTTCGGGATCGGCAGCAATATGTGAGACTGGGTGTGTACGAATCGCAACCGTATCACACTCGATCCGGGGTTAGCCAGGGTTCAATACTTGGACCTCTTCTTTTTAATCTGATGATCAATGACATACCATCTGTCACTAAGCACAGTAAATGTATTCTATACGCCGATGACTTGAAATTGATCTCAGAAATAAAGTCCATGGACGACTGCCTGAACCTTCAACGAGACGTCGACGCGATTTTTGACTGGAGCGTAGCAAATGGGATGGAGTTCAATGCAGCTAAGTGTTATGTCATGACGTTTGGTCGAATGTGGCACCCAATTAAATTTCCATACAACTTAAATGGTCAGCCTATCACCAGATCCACAGCTGTTAAAGACCTGGGTGTCACATTTGACTCTAAGCTAACATTCAATGTTCATATCACGTCCGTAGCTAAGGAATCCTTCCGTAGGTTAGGCTTTGTGTTGAGGAACGTCCGCGACTTTAGAAGCAGTCATGTTATAAAGCTTTTATACTGCGCGCTCGTGCGAAGTAAGCTGGAGGCTAGCTCATGTGTGTGGCATCCACATGAAAGTACCTATACCCTTTTGTTGGAAAAGGTGCAAAAGGCTTTTCTTCGTTTTCTTTACAAGCACTTGTTTGGATACTATCCTTACATGTACCCGACAAAGTTCCTTATGGGCTGCTTAGGCTATAACAGCTTGGAAGTTCGAAGAGCGAACGACCAGTTGATTACCATGTGCAAGGTTCTCCGTGGTAAGATCGATGCTCCTGATCTCCATGACGATTTGGCAAGGCTCTACGTCCCCGACAACTATTACCGTAACAGAAGGCACCGGCTGTTCCAGGAACCTTCCTGTCGCACGGTCGCGCATGCCCAGTCTCCCATTCCTCGTACTCTTTCTGCGCTCAATGACCTCTTGAATGAGAACCCTGAATGCGATGTGTTTGTGGATGGATGGAAGGAAATTCTGTCTGCATGTCTGAAGTTCTGTGAGAAGTCTGTGTAGATGTTCGTTTGTCCTTTTTGAATATATGTACCTATTATAATATTGACATTTCTTTGAATACCTACTTAGTTTATTTTTTTATTGTTATAATTTTTACTTTGTGGACATAATATCTTTTTAGCATTTTTTAAATTTGACTTGTATTCTGTAGTTATTGTTCTTTTTAATTAGTGTAATTGACATGTTCGTGCTAATTAAACAAATAAATAAATAAATAATTTGATCCTGAATGTAACTTCGGGCAATGAGCAGTGAGTTAACTTAGCAGTTATCCTGTAGATGGCGCTCATCAGTACTTTAATGCCTTCTGCGCTGTAGGTCGTGGGTTCGATTCCCACCCAGAACAAACATTTGTGTGATGAACATAGATGTTTGTTCTGTGTCTGGGTGTTATAAAGTATTATAAGTATTTACAAATATATGAGTATTCTATCAGTTATCTGGTTCCCATAGTACAAGATTTGCTTAGTTTGGGGCTAGATGGCGCTGTGTGAAATGTCCAGCAATATTTATTTATGTATTAAAGAAGAAGAAGAATAACGTTTATTTGACACACACAATTTACAGTAAGAACAGGAAAAGCACAGCGTCATTATACATACTTATAGATTAAACATTAGACAAACAAAATACATAATTAAAAACTGGAAAGAAGATATTAGAAGATATGTGCGTGCGTATCTATTACACTTTGTGTTTATTTAATATCTTTATTCTCAGTGATAGATTGTGGGTTCCACAAGCTGCCGTTCTTCGACCCAGCAGTGGGCGTGGACTCTATCACCATAACCCCCATATCTAGGAACAACGCGACGCAATAGGGAACTCCCACAATTTTTTTTTATGATTTTATACGATAGGTTATATCGTCAAATAACCGTAATAAAAATTCCAGCGCCGAAATACTAATATTTTATAACAAAAATAATTTTTAAAATTTACCAACATTTTCAGGCATCTGAAACACGATTATTATTGTTGTCACAGATTACTGTTGTAGTAACAATTTTTGAATTGTGACGTCACGCGTCAAAGTTCACAAATTGATACTAAGTACAACAGTAATCTGTGACAATAATAAGTTCGAGTTTAGGAATTGTGAAAATTAAAAAAAAAAACTTATCTATGGATCGTCATATCTGACTCGTCCTTGACTTTTCTTATGAACTCGTGACGTCACATCCTTTCACATCCTTTTCAAGTATTTTGAAATTCCTACTATTTTTTGCAATTTTTAAAATTTATTTTCTAATCGAAAATGGTTTAATATTAAAAAATAATTACACACACATACCTCTAAAGCAACAATGTTCATAATAAAATACATTTAACCCGCTTTTGAATCAGACGCATATTGCCTATTGTATGCTTTTTATTATAGTCCGGCAAAAACGTGTAGACACGGCAACTAAAATTTCAGTACTTTGGAAACTATTTCTCTACTAATCTATGGTAAAGTACAGGTTTCTTGTCTATGGTACAGGTGCCGAAGACGTCAGTCAGAAGTAATAATTTCCTTATAGAAGAGAATCTATCTATTTCGCATATTTAGCTAGCACAGTGGCGCCCCCATTTATTTTCTAGGTTACAGCTGAAAATCAGCGTTGGGTGTAAGGTTTACTTACTTCCAACTCATGCTGAGCTAGACGCCTTTTTGGCATTAATTTTTGTTGGATAGGCGGGTATTTAGACTTGCCTTATTACTTAGACCTTTCTATAAGTTGTCAGATTTTAGTGTATACCTAAGTACCTAGCCTATAGTTAAGGTTTATTTGATTTTTTCTGTGTGCCAAATAAACGATTCTTTCTTTCTTTCTATTTCTATTATTTTGTGTCGGACTATACTTATCCTATTTCTCAGTGATAGATTGTGGGTTCCACAAGCTGCCGTTCTTCGACCCAGCAGTGGGCGTGGACTCGATCACCATAACACCTATATCTAGGAACAACGCGACGCAACGCGCGGGCCGCGCGGGACGGACGGCGAAGGGGAAGTGTTTTAGGTGAATATTATACATTAGAAATGAAAAATCTTATCAAAATTTTCAATTCCGACGGGATTAGAACCCGCAATGATACAAGCGATCCTCCTTAAGCCGGAGTGCCTTATCAATATTATATGAACCTACTTGTTGCATGCAGCCCAGTATTTTTTAACATGACGAGCTAGCGCAATAGACATACTCGGCAGTAGTAGCGCTTGAAAGTACAGGAGTAGTCAGAAGAAAGTCCAAATGTAAGCCATCTACGAAGCGCCAGATCTCAGTTCGGGACGAACTACTATAATTCAGTGTCAGGATGCAATCTTTGCGTACACTTATCGGGACACTGTAGTGCCTGGGACATTGTTTGGGATGGAATAAATGAAACTAAAAATTGGATTGCATTACATTTCAAATTCTCCCAAAAAGTCCGCGTTGAGCATGTCTTTCCTGTGGATATGGCCGGTTAAGCTGAGAGGATGGTGTAGGTGCTACAAGCCTACTCCATCTCAACATTGTCCCAGGCACTACAGTGTCCCGATAAGTGTAGGCAAAGATTGCCTCCTGACACTGTATAAATCATCTAGTAAAGATGTGAAGGCCAAGTTTTTGTTTATTACAGGTTATATACCGAGGCGGAGTACGAAAACCTCCCTCCGAGCGTTCCCCCAGAAATGTGCAGAAGTGATCTATCCGCTATGATACTTCAATTGAAGGCTTTAGGCATACATAATGTACTGAGGTATGTAATATACTTGTAGCGACATCTACCTGTCGCTAGATGAACTACATAGACATCTGAAAATCTCCTTTTAAAAACCCCTGTCCACAAAACCAACTTCTTCCACAACTCCTTTGCAATCCAAGGTGTACAGCTTTGGAATGCACTACCCGTTGATATCAGAAAGTCCCCATCCTCAGCAGTTTTCAAAACTCGAGTTAAACTTTTTTACTTAGCAAACATGTCGTAGTAGCTATTTATAATAAAGTTGTTATGCATAGTACCTACCTATATTCTATAGTAGTTTAAGTATGTTTCATGTAAGTTTGTAGATATATATTTGTGTAATATATTAAGGTTTATATATTTTATATATTTATAGCATGTACCTATATATTATGTATTAAGTTTTAGAATGGCTAGATTTAACATTTACCTAATAATACGTATTTCTGTAAGTAGTATATAATCTCTTGACGATATAATATTTGTACACCCCTGCCATACCTTTCGATTCGATAAATCTCTTTCCATCCAAAGGTTGTCTGGAAGAGATCGCTTCTAAGCGATAAGACCGCCCATTGTACAATTAGTCTTAAGGTCATTCCTGTTAAATGTTATTTTTAGGGTTCCGTACCTTAAAAGGTAAAAAAAGGAACCCTTATAAGATCACTTTCTTGTCCGTCTGTCCGTCTGTCCGTCTGTCCGTCTGTCCGTCTGTCTGTCCGTCTGTCCGTGTGTCACCATCGATTATCTCAGGAACGGGTAGAGCTAGCAAGTTGAAATTTATACCATATACTAAGGTCTATAGTCCCTACTGTGAGTATAAAAATCAAGGTCCTGAGTCAACACTATAAAAATATATAGGCAAATTTAGGTTTTCGTGAAAACTTGTGAGTACCAAAACTTACCTTAATTATCAACTTTTTTTATTTTTCGGAATTTTTCCTTTACTTGTGCTGGAAGACCTTGCTTGTAACCAAAATTGACAATTCTAGGTCAACCGGAAGTACCCTAGAGGTTTTGGGTCGAAAACCTAAATGGTAGTTCCCGTTGACCTAGAATAACGAAATTTGGCAAAAAGCAAGGTCTTATAGCACAAATAAAGGAAAAATTCCAAAAAATTAAAAAAGTTGAAAATTAAAGGGTGTTCCCATACATACATAGTTGACGCCAATTAAAATTGTCCTCCGAGTTGTATGGGCGCTCATACAATTAAGCGGACTAGCTTAATTGGCACCATGGCTAGGCACGGAACCCTCGGCGTACGAGTTCGACTCGCACTTGACCGGTTTTTTTTTTTAAGTTGTGTACAATAAAGAGTTTTCATTCATTCATTCATTCATTCATTCATTCATAGACATGCTACGCACTACGAGCTTCAGCGAAAATGGCGACACACAACATAATCTCTAGATCGCGCAAGCGAAGTTTTCAGCGGAGATAGACATATATCCGACCAACCAACAACAATTGGTTGAATATATCCGACAGCAAGTGACAATATATCCGGGAAAGTGGGCCAGATGGGCCGGCCCGTTGCAGAGGAACCACCTACTCTACCTTTGGGGAACGATTCCACCATGTTCCCCAAATACTTATTGAAAATGAAAAGTTTTATCAATCAATTCTGACGGAATTCGAACCCGCAATGAAACAAGCGATCCTCCGAAGTGCCTTTACCAACTCGGCCACGGAATCCATATTCTTCGCGTTGAAAATCTTGATAAGCTTATTCAATGATTTTCATTTTTAGGGTTCCGTACCTTAAAAGGTAAAAAAAGGAACCCTTATAAGATCACTTTCTTGTCCGTCTGTCTGTCTGTCTGTCTGTCTGTCTGTCTGTCTGTCTGTCTGTCTGTCTGTCTGTCTGTCTGTCTGTCCGTCTGTCCGTGTGTCACCATCGATTATCTCAGGAACGGGTAGAGCTAGCAAGTTGAAATTTATACCATATACTAAGGTCTATAGTCCCTATTGTGAGTATAAAAATCAAGGTCCTGAGTCAACACTATTAAAAGATATAGACAAATTTAGGTTTTCGTGAAAACTTGTGAGTACCAAAACTTACCTTAATTATCAACTCTTTTTATTTTTCGGAATTTTTCCTTTACTTGTGCTGTAAGACCTTGCTTGTAACCAAAATTGACAATTCTAGGTCAACCGGAAGTACCCTAGAGGTTTTGGGTCGAAAACCTAAATGGTAGTTCCAGTTAACCTAGAATCACGAAATTTGGCAAAAAGCAAGGTCTTATAGCACAAATAAAGGAAAAATTCCAAAAAGTTAAAAAAGTTGAAAATTAAAGGGTGTTCCCATACATACATAGTTGACGCCAATTAAAATTTTCCTCCGAGTTGTTTGGGCGCTCATACAATTAAGCGGACTAGCTTAATTGGCACCATGGCTAGGTACGGAACCCTCGGCGTACGAGTTCGACTCGCACTTGACCGGTTTTTTTTAATCAGCTCGCCCTAATCCAGTAAAAGCTTTTCTTGAAAAATAAACACACATAGAATATCGTATGTTCTTTTGAACTAGATTTTGAACCTTATTTTCATTGTCCTTAGGTTCACATTCCCCACTCCGCCGCCGGCTAAATCTCTTCTCTCTGGTCTAGAAACGTTGTACGCATTGAATGCCATAGACAAGGAAGGATTATTGACAGATGACTTCGGAAACAATATGGCGGAGCTTCCGGTTCGACCAATGTGTGCTAAAATGCTTTGTAATAGCGGTATGTATTATCCTAATCTTAACTTTAAAACTAATTTTTATCCTCCCTACTAATATATAAATAAATAAATATTGGTGGACATTTTTCACACAGCGCCATCTAGCCTCAAACTAAGCAAAGCTTGTACTATGGGAACCAAATAACTGATAGAATACCTACTTATATATTTTTTTGTAAATGCATACCTACTTATAATACTTTATAAGACCCAGACACAGAACAAACATCTATGTTCATCACACAAATGTTTGTCAAACATCTATGTCCATCACACAAATGTTTGTCCTGGGTGAATCGAACCCACGACCTACAGCGCAGAAGGCAGAGTTACTACCAACTGAGCTGAGAAGCCACTCATCCAATCTATTTTCGTTTTTCAGGTGAATTTGGATGTATAGATGAGGCACTATCTATAGCTACAATGCTACAAGTAGACAATGTTTTTACTAAATCTAGCGGAAAAGAGAGCATAGCTTCTAAAGTGTCAAGACGGAACAATTTTGAGGTAAAGTTTTTTAATTCCCGACGAAAACGGGTGTTATAAGTTTGTAGTGTGTATCTGTGTGTCTGTGTATCTATCTGTGGTATCATAGCTCCTGAACGGATGAACCGATTTCAATTTTAACCTACGAAAAATTAAAAGAAAAAGAAAAATTAGTTATTTAAAAAAAGCTAGGTTGGACATCTACCCATCACCTACTAACGCCATCTAGTGTGACACGATTGACAATTTTATTTATTTTAAAACATCTCGGATTGTTGCCAACCAATGAACGCCATCTAGTGGTTCAATTACGAACCACATTGCACCTTTTGCGTGAAAATGCCGAGAAAACGGATTTTCTTAGATTACCTAGCTAGATCGATTTTTCGCCCCCTTAAACCGCCGTACCGCAAATTTCATCGAAATCGTTAGAGCCGTTTTCGAGAACGTGAGTACAGACAAACAAACTAATATTGCTCGTTTAATAGAATAGGATGCAGAAGACAAACATACATTATCAGTACACATATTTGTACATACGTGCATTAAATAAACCTACTTTTTTTCTATTTTTAGGTAGCGGAAGGTGATATAATAATGTATCTAAACATCTTAGACTCATATCTTAGACTTAAATCGGAACATTCAGACGAGAGGCGAAGCAAAAAGGCGACCAAAGAATGGTGTCAAAGGATGTATCTTAGTCATAAAATAATGGAAAAGGTAAGTACCTACTTTTAACCGACTTAAAAAAAAAGGAGGTTTTCAATTCAAAAAACAAAAAGGCGACCCAAGAATGGTGTCTATAGATGTATCTTAGTTACAAGATACTGGTAAAGGTATTTTTTTAACCGACTTCAAAAAAAAAGGAGGTTTTCAATTCGTCGGAATCTTTTTTGTGCTTTTTTTTATGTATGTTCACCGATTGCTCGGAGACGCCTGAACCGATTTGGAAAATACTTTTTTTGTTTGAAAGGGTACACTTTTCGATTGGTGCCACTAAAATTTGGTGAGGATCTGTTGAGGATCTTCAGAGTTACGAACAGCAATGCACCTCGAGAGTGCAGAAAATTGCTCAGCTTATAACATAGAAGTCGGTTTATTTTTATTTTTAACTAGCTGCTGCCCGCGGCTTCGCTCGCGTGGTACCCGGATAAAAAGCCTATGTTACTCTCCAGCCCTCCAACTATCTCCACACAAAAAATCACGTCAATCCGTCGCTCTGTTTTGACGTGAAAGCAGGACAAATAAACAAACAAATAAACACACTTTCACATTTATAAAATGGGTACGGATTTAGCCACTTGTTTTAAGTAAGCCTGCAATAAGATGTATTACATTCCACAAAGTTTAAATTAATGGCTGAACGACTTAAAAGCTGGGACCGACCATTTAACGTGTCCTCCGAAGCACGGAAGCGGCTTTTAATGCTACTTGCGGTCACCCATCCAAATTGTGACCACACAGTGGGTCTACAAAGGTCGCTATAGCAGAATCAAATAGGAATTGAACTATACGCCGTCTCTTTTCATTGACTGAGAGTGAAAAGAGACAGCATATAATTTAATTCATATTGTGATTCATATAGCGATCTTTTTAAGCCCGCAGAACTTCAACGATCTATCTAGAACCAAGCAAGCTACGCCACGAGCGTTTCATTTATTATAATAGGATTAGTTTTAGGAACTTTAGTTTAAACTAAAATAAATACTTTTAATTTCAGGCGTGCGAAATAAGAAGCAGCCTTGAAAAACTAATAAAAGGGAAGTTTCAACTGAAAAATAAAGTTTACGATGGCGTAGATCTAGGTTCAGGTAAGTAAATATATCTATAAAATATCTAGATAACTAGGTATAAATACTTATTCGATTAAGGCTGGATTCGACCAAAAGTCATCTTACTCCAAAGTAACTAGCCGACATAATTCGAAATACAATTGTTTAGAAAGCGCAACCGAACGTTATTATGTGCATACACATTATCCTGGTTATAAGGTGTCAACTTTACAATGTCAAAATATTCAAACAAACAGTATTTTACTCTCGAGTAAAAACTTAATCCAGTTTGGTCGAATCCAGCCTTTTTCGATTATTTAGGTAGGTTTCTTTATCAAATCAAGAATAAAATCTTGAAAAAACCCGGATAAAAAGTAGCCTATATTCCCGGTCATTATCTATCTTCATCTATCATATTTTAAATTTCAACCAAATCGGTTCAGAGGTTGTCGAGTTATAGAGGAACAAACATACATCCAAACATCCAAACTTTCGCATTTTTTATTTTTATTTTTTTTTCATACAAAAGTAGGTAAGTACCTAAGTACCTACTTATTTTAACAAAATATTGTGCCTGAAAACCTTAATAGGTTTGAGTAGACACTCACATCCGTCATAAATACTTAGGTAAGTAGATATACAAAGTTGAAATAGCTAGCATAGATACTATAATAAATAATTTATTATAGGGTGATGATTATTGACTGACTTTCAGCCAAGTGCGAGCGTGTAATGAAATGCGTGCTATCAGGTTACTTCCCCTCCATATCGTCACTACACACACAAGGAAACTACAGAGGAGTGAGGGACGCGGTTCTACACATCAGCCCACAGAGCTGTCTGTACCGTGTGCAACAGCCTAAATGGTAAGAATGTATACTTACAGTAAAACCAGAAAAACAATGCGTTTACGAAAAAAATTGACGAAAAGTCATTTGGAAATGAAAATTACTTACAATTTCAACGTTACCGCAAACGAATAAATATTGTAGCGACACCTACCTGTCGCTAGATGAACTACATTGACATGCTACGAACTACGAGCTTCAGCGAAAATGGCGCCACAACATCCGTACCCATATTATAAATGTGAAAGTGTGTTTATTTTTTTGTTTGTCCTAATTTCACGTCAAAACAGAGCGACGGATTGACGTGATTTTTTGTGTGGAGATAGTTGGAGGGCTGGAGAGTAACATAGGCTACTTTTTATCCGGGTACCACGCGAGCGAAGCTAGTTACTCATAATTTCAACTTTACCGCAAACAAATAAATATCAGTGTCATTTTTAAGAAAAGCAAATAAAAGCTGCTGTCGCATTCTGTTTTGTGGAATCATACACTGCTGTCAGACATATTCGGAACTCACAAAAATAACCGATGTCCATTATAAAGCCTGAAGTAAGTACTGTACTACTATTACTACTACTGTACTGAACTATTGAATCAGATATTATTTCAATTTCGAAGAATGTCAAATAATTATTAGTTTAAACCGGTTTTATTATAAAATACATCTGACCCTCTTTATCTTATCTTATAAATAATATAAAACAAATTCGCGTAAGTTACAAAATTTATAACTCAAGGACGGATTTTATAAATTGATCATAATTTGTTGAATTTTTTTCCATCTCGAATATCAGAATACGAATAAACAACGGAAAAAAACCACGAAAGATTTTTTTTTACCGACTTCAAAAAAATGAGGAGGTTCTCAATTCGTCGGAATTTTTTTTTTGTGGTTTTTTTGTATGTATGTTCACCGATTACTCGAAGTGAGTTGAAACTCGGTACTTATATCTGTCAAGTTCCGACTACAATGTAATAATGTAGTGACAGTCTGATGGTAGGGACCAGCGCAGCTAAAATGGTCGCTATTGCAGATTCACAATCATGTGATTCACGGGAGATTCGTATTGATATTCAGCTAAAGCAATTCTTCTTTATGTACGTCAAATGTTAGCTGAATTGTACGCAATTCAATTCACAGTAGAATCACATGCTAGGCCTTAAATTGCCACACGAAAAAAAATAACCCGGTTGGTTTTTATTTAATATTGCATCGTATTATTACTACTAATACTCTGTAAATAAGTATTTGATTTTTAAGTAAGTATTTAGTATGTTTTAATAACAATAATAAACATTAAATAATATTTGATTGACACTTAGTTGCAATTCCAATTCATAGGTGGCCATTTTATTTTACGATTCTCCACAAAACTGTCAAACAATAAGATGATATTGCCGGTACGGAATTGTCAACTTAGTGATTTCTAATACGAGCATCTCGACGCAAATCATTTGTGAATCTGCATTAGCGACCATTTTAGCTCAGCAGAGGGGCCAAAAAGGCCGCTATAGTAGAATCAGTATAGGAATTGCAATATATGCCATTCTTGTCACTATCAGTCTATGAAAAAAGACGGCATATAGTTCAATTCCTATTGTGATTGTGAAATAACGGCCTTTTTAAAGTTTAAAGAAACTTATTGTAGAAAATTTTGAATTGACACGGATCTTTTGCACTTTTGGTTTCTGAATATTTTAGTTTTTCTCCTTCACTCCTTTTTATTGTACATATCGATGGTTGTAATATAGTGTAAATAACTCACTGTAAATGTTGTAGAGAGGATGGGATAGATTACTCAATACTTATCATTCGTGTTTACTCATTTTAGTTAGCTTTTCTTTACTCAATAAAAGCCTGTTTTAAACAATTTTTTCAACAAAAATCTTATTGTTATTTTAAACCTAATTCTCTTGCCCACAGGGTCCTCTTTGCGAGCGTACAATCTTCAGGAGACAAAACCTATATGCGGGATCTTATGGTCATCAAGAAAGATTGGTTGTTGGAAATAGCGAATCATTACTATAAGGAAATATAGAAATAAACTATATTAATTGTAAATTACCTTGTTTTATTTCCAATTTATAGATTAACTTCGAAATCATAAAATGATATTTTACCCGATAAAGGAAGCGGCGAAGGAGGGTTATGTGTTTGACCTGTATGTATGTATGTGGTTTACTTCCTATGTCCGCTTGTAACTACTCAACGGCTCAACCGATTTTGATAAATGGTAGGTAGGTATTAGATTCGCCTTGATGGCGCGAGTGTCACTGAGTCAAAAAGGAGGATTGTATAAGTACGCTCAAAAATATCTGTTCGGGCTATAAAACTATTATTTTTTTCAATGGGCCACCCCATTGAACAAAATAATAGTTTTATAGCCCGCACAGATATTTTAGTTAATTAGGTAAGTACAATCTGATATGCATGAAAATAGTTCTACACCGCAGGCGGTTTTTTTAGTTTTTATATAGGTAAACTTCCTCTTTTTGGATCATAAAAGGAACGGTATTCAATAAATACTTAAATAAATAAATAATGCTGGACACAGCGCCATCTAGCCCCAAACGTAATTAGTAATCTGTGCCCAAACTAAGCAAAGCTTGTACTATGGGAACCAGATAACTGAATACTTATATATTTGTAAATACATACCTACATAATAATACTTTATAACAGCCAGACACAGAACAAACATCTATGTTAAATAAATAAATGATTTGATTGATTTGATTGATGTTCATCACACAAATGTTTGTTCTGGAAGGGAATCTAACCTACGACCTACAGCGCAGAAGGCAAAGCTACTACCAACTGAGATAATAGGCCAGTCAATATTATTCCCAAGGCGCAGTAGACCTAAGGGCCTTCAATTTATGCGTTTCGGCACCGCAGCAGGCCGCCAAGAAACGCATAAATTGAAGGTGCCCTAAGATAAGATAAGATTTGTCTTCCTTGCGTACCCCGGAAGACACAATTCGGACGGACAAAGCTGTAGGAACTAGGAAGTTCAAAAGTCATTGACTGATACTGAATAAAACCATGTTAGTGAAGCGTGTACATTATCGTGTATTATCTATATTTCGGTAATGATTAACTATAATGTAATATGTTACAATGTATGTTGTAGGTACCTACGTACATCAGAGGAAGTTTGAAAGTAGCGCCAGTGACACAAAAAATGAAGAGTAATAGGTTAGCGTGGTATGGGCATGCTATGCGGAGGGAAGAAAGACATTACAAGGAAAGTGTTGGATATGAATGTGGAAGGATACATAGGTAGAGGACGGACAAAGAAAAGATGGATTGTGTGAGAGAGGACATGCGTGTGTGCGGAGTGACTACTGAGATGACGAGTGATAGGAGGGAATGGAAGAAAACATGTGCCCCAACTAGTGGGAAAAGGGCATGGAGATGATGATGTATATTGTAGGTAGGTACAGTCAGCGCCAAATTGATATATGAGCTTATCAAGATTTTCGACCCGATGAATATGGATTCCGTGGCCGAGTTGGTAAAGGCACTCCGGCTTAAGGGTGGCTTGTATCATTGCGGGTTCGAGTCCCGGATTCGCAAATTTTGATAAGACTTTTCATTTTCAATGAATTTACAATGAACGCGTGTCAGGTTCTGGGGTCAGGCAAAGTCTAGACTAGACATAGACAACAACAGTGATTCATTGTTTTCGCGTGACTCTCTCATTATAAATTTAACTAGTTACCTACGCTTGCGACTTCGTTAACAAAATCATTTTATCATCAAACCCGCATTTCATCCTCTTCGGGGTTGAATTTCGAGATATACTTTTACTCAACCCCTTCTTTTTTTGAAGAAATCCCTATTACTTACCTACTTAAATTTAATTTTTTTAAACAATTTTACAATTAAATCCCTCGTTTTGCTTTTGTAGTGTTTAAACGGAGAATTTTTGAGGTAGGAACTTACCTACCACTTTAATTTCACTTTCAAAACTTTCGTGAGTTGTAGATACCTACTACTAGAGAGTAACCTTGCCGCAACTCCATCCTTACCCAGATGAAGATTCTCCGGATGAATCGAAACATTGTCGGTATCTAAATCGACGATATTTTCACGTGAGTAATTCCCGTGTGTTATAATAATATCTATTTTAAGTTAAACTTAGTTTCTTGAAACATTTGTTGTGTCTGCTCGCTGTCAGTCAGTCTATTATTACATTCCTATAAGTCACGTGTCAGAAGATAACACTGGTATTTATAACTAGCTGCGCCCTCGCGGCGTTGCCCGCGTAGTGATGGTATATGGTGATGATGATGATGATGAAAAGTAGCCTATAATCTTCCTCAAACATTTAGCTATCAAATGCAAAAAGTTTTCAAATCCGACTGCAGCTAGTTCCAGAGATTAGCGCGTTCAAACAAATAATCAAAGACACAAACTTTTCCGCTTCATAGGTATTTGATATTGATTGATCTATTTTGTAAATATTGTTGGGCCTTGGAACCTGCGGAAACATAGACATTGTTTTGACTATCTCATCATTTTATTATTACCTAAACCCCCATTTCATCCTTTTCGGGGTTGAATTTCGAGATATCCTTTTAAATTCCTTTCTTATTTGAAGAAATCAACAAACATTTGAAATTTTTGTAAGCAATGTCACAATATTTAATCCCTTGTTCTGCCTTTTTAGGGTTCCGTAGTCCTGACAAGGAATCCTTATGGTTTCATCATATCCGTCTGTTTGTCTGTCCGAGGTTTTGCTAAGAGACGGTAGAGCGCCCCCCCCCCCCCCCCCCCTCTCTAAAAGCTAAACTGCTGGCATTAAAAATTTGGAAAAATTCGTAATGATAGTGATACTTGGTTCACATTTCACGAACTATAAAGAAAAATTATAGCGGTTAAAATAACTTTATTAGTTTTGCAGTAATATTCGTTGAACTTGGGTGTTGGATAATTTTGTACCAAATACAAAATCCTTAGAATAAATCCTTTAAAGTGACTAAGATGAAGTAGTTGCTTGTTGTAACGGGCTACTACGGAACCCTATCCTGCGCGTGGCCCGATACACACTTGGCCGGTTTTTTTTAAATTGAGATATGTAGGTGGAATACTTTTTTATAACATCTCATTGAGGTAGGTATCTATTTTAATAAAAAACTTCTGGTTTCTAGGAATATTGGTTTTGTCTGCACGTTGTCAATCAGTCTGCTACATTCTTATGAGTCAGGTGTCAGAAGATAGCACTGCTCATTAGTTAGGTATAATCAATTTATAATTGATTTATTTTGTAAACAATGTCGGGCCTTGCATACCTGCGGAAAGTTACCAACAGAAGGGCGTTTACCTACTAGTTCGTTTTTGTTATAGAACCAGTAGTATTACCACTGATTTATCAACTAAACTACATATTTGAAAGCCGTTACATAGTCCAGTCAAAATAGACCGAAAACTATGGATACCCATGCAAAAATTTCTAACATTCCCACCAACTTTCAGCTTTCTGGGAATTTTTTCATGGGTGGATTTCTATTTTTACCGGACTATTAGGTAGTAGGTAAGTATTTATTTTTAGCTGACGATGGCCTTGCAACCTGTCACGTATCTTATCCTATTCTATTAAACGAGCAATATTTGTTTGATGTTTGAAGTTTGTTTGTTTCTACTGACGTTCTCGAAAACGGCTCTAACGATTTCGATGAAATTTGCAGTATGGGTGTTTACGGAGGTGAAAAATCGATCTAGCTAGGTCTCATATCTGGGAAAAGCCGTTTTCTCGGCATTTTCACGCAAAAAGTTTGACTAGTGCAATATGGTTCGTAATTGAACCACTAGATGGCGTTATGCACCCGAGCAGAGCTCGGTCGCCCAGATATTGAAATATTGATAATAGAACTGGACTAGCTTTTGGCTATCTCCTGACTTTTCACTCCCTTCTCAACACTATCTATCGGGGTTGAAAAAATGGTTTTTCGTTCTATTTACTTCTAACTTCTATTTACTGAACTTGTTGACAAATACCTAGACGAGATAGCGGGGTCGTGGACCCAGCACTCGTAAACAGACGGTACTTCCGTGCATTTGAATTGGGTTGACTTTAAACTTACGCCTATGGGGTAAAAACTAATTATTAAGAGCAAGGAGTGTCCGGCAGAGAGCTCATCTTCAGAAATTCGTAGTTTGGGCCACCGTGAACAAATAAACCCGACCAAACACTAGTCGGACGAGCACCGAAGGTTACGTCAATTAATTTATATCCATGCATCATCATCATCACTTCATCCACTGCTGGGTAGGCCTCCCATAGTTTGTGCCATTGCGTACGATCCTGCGTCAGTCCGATCCATCGTTTGCCCTCATCTTTATCAATGTCGTCTGCCCATCTTACTGCCGGACGACCAATATTTTTGTAGACAAGGGTGTCTCGGCCACCATTCAGTTAGCTTTACACTCTCAGAAACAAATAAAATTAGCTCTCTTATTTCAGGTAAGTATTAAGGTAAGGGTACCTAGTAATTTTTCAGGTATTTAGGTCTAAGTCGCAAGACGAACCGAAAGCTCCCGGACAAACTATTGTTCGATGAAAGAACTGTTCTAAGGATATCTCTCTCTATCCTTACGCAAGCTCAAGGACGTCTGTATTCTTCTCACGTTAACCTGTGGTGGTCAACCATGGTCATCATCATCATCATTATCCTATAGCAAGCCACTGCTGGACATAGACCTCCCCTAATGAGCGCCATCGCGCCCCGTCTTAAGCTTGACGCAATCAACTTGTACCGGCAGCCTTTCGCAGATCGTCACTCCACCTGGCAGGAGGGCGTCCTACATTACCCATGGTCGCTGACCAGCAACCAGAAATCCAAGCTCAAGGTGTGCCAGAGAGCGATAGATGAGCATTCTTGGAGTGATACCAACCGAATTTAAAACAGCCATTCGGTCCAAGCCAAGTTGCCGATGTTTAAAGGCTGCAAAACTGAAATGGATGAACTGTGTGTCGAAATAGTCAGTCAGAATCTGTGATCAGAGTTAAGTGGAGCCCTGAGACACTTAGGGGACTCACGAGACACGAGGAGACCACGCAAACGATGATGAGACGAGCTAAACAGCTGTAACCTGTGGAAAATGTTGGTGTTTGATCAGAAAAAGTGAAAAAGTCGGTAAGTACGAGTAGGTACCTACCTACATAGTTTTTTACAACAACTTATGTAACCTCTGGATAGAGTAAACAGTCCAAAGGTAGGTATGTGAATGTCAAAAGTCAGTTTGTTTGTCGCAAACATACCCTTATTCCGTTGAGGTGAAAATATCATAGGTTAAGAATTTCACCCGGATTTGTGTGATACCTTATCACATACACGTGGTGATGACACATCGAAAGAATTTTCGTGATCGAGTAATTTCGACATCGGAAGAGGCCTTTCTTATGCTTTTTTTATGCGCGTATAAAATGTTTAAAGAAAATAAAGCTCGATACGAAAGGGACTTGAAGGAATCTCAATAACATTTCCATTTAATAAAAAAAATGATTAATTTTTGTAAACAAAATGTTAAAAGTAAAAAGGTACCTACCACAATTTGCCATAAATCCAGTATTTTCTCTATAGCAACTTCCTAGTGTTTTTAAGCATGCCTGCTTTGACACTTAAGAGCTGATTTACACATGGTCAGTAACTGACTACAAATTCGAGGCAAGTCAGTGCTGACCCGAAAAAAACCCTGTGTAAACTGATTGGAAGTCAGTACAGTGGCTTGAAGTCAGCGCTGACTTGAATATTCGGACACGAATATTTTAAAGTCAGTTGGCGCCCCCCGCCACCTGACTTGTCTACTGACCCTGTGTAAATCAGCCATAAAGGACGTTATGTGCTAGACAGGGAAAGGATAAAGGGTGTGTTTCATCATTGAATTTAGTTTATGTCTATCAATCTTTAAATTATTGACCCGTGCTGGCCGAGTTGGTACCTCGAGTTTCGATCCGAAGGTCGCAGGATCGAACCCGGCCGTGCATCAATGGATTTTTCGTTTCGAAAAATTTTTATGCGCACTAACACGAGCTCTAAACGGTGAAGGAAAACATGGTTAGGAAATCAGTTAGCTTTCTTATAGCGTCGATGGGCTTGCAACCTGTCACGTATGGAATGCTAACTTCTGCAAAACGTGGGCATGTACCAAATATGTATTTGGATATACCTACCCCCTTAGACTCGAAGGACCTTAAAAAAAATACCTAAAAAGATCTCAGAGAATGTCTACCGCGCCTTGGGGATACAGTCGTGATCATTTTCATTTCATTCATTTTCATTTCATTTCTTTAATTTAGGTAGGTACCTACCTACCTATATTTTTTGTCAAGGCAATATTTTCTAAGAACTGATAACTTCCAGCTCTAAGATAAAGTAGCGAAAACAGCCTGTGATTTTTTGTCGTTAGCCGTTACGGTTAGGTACCTACCAATAACGGCGATAACGGCGTTAGCGACGTAACGACAATATGACATAATGTTCTAAAACATGTTGCAACATTATGTGTACCTACTAAAAAAAGTTCTGTTAGGTATAATTTTCAACATTGTTACATAAACTTGCTAAGTTTTATCTTTTATTATTAATTAACCCGGCGAACTTCGTGCCGTTTCAGATTTCGAGAAATCATCAAAAAAACCATACAAAATGAGACATAGTGAGATAATAAATTTTGTTAGGTATGTAGGTACCCTACCTCTAGGTGCTTACTTAATATTTTTTTGTGATTTTTCCGATGTTTTAAAAAAATATTCTGGTGTTCAGGGCGCATACAAATCCAACAAATCAAATAATCATAAAAATCGGTCCGGCCGTTCTTGAGTTAAGTATACTTACTTATAAATGGTGTACATAAATAACCTGGAGAAGATAGTTTGCTTTTACGAACTTGCTTCTGATGTTTTACTTCACCGTTTGAGCATCTGTTTAATGTGCAAATATTTTTTGGAAACGAGTTCAAGCCCATTCATGTATCACCAGGATTTGAAACCAGGACCTACGATAGAAAGTCAATGCTCTCTACACTCAGCGCGGTTCATATTAAAGGTGGCCGCACACCTATCTGCGCCGAACGCGCCTAAAGCCGGGATCAGACGGTTCACTCAGATGAATCGACGAGTCGAGTGATTGATTCATTTTTCTTTCATACCATGATCACACGGCATAATTACGGAATGATAAAGAAATGAACATTCAGATACTATTCTTGTCTATGTCATAGAATGAAGTCGTGCATCTTGGATGGCCGACTCCGAGTGAACGTTCATTTTTGTATTCAGACAGTTCATTTTTCTTTTATTCGGAATGAACCGATCCGACAGTGTTGGATTGTTTCATTAGTGAATTCACTTTTCATTTTAAATTCAGACGCTTCATTCCTAGTGAAAGAAACCAAATGAAAAGCAGAAATGAACGAAAAATGAAGCGTCTGATTTCGGCTTAAGGAATCGAATTTTAGAATTCTTTACATGAAATCGTGTGAAACCTCGCACACCTGCCCGCGGTCGAATCGTCCGACCGGATCTGGCAGTACTTCGAGAATTCGGCGCGGGTAGGTGTGCGATCAGCCTAAGGCTTGTTTCACTCTTCAGCGTGTCGCCGGTCGCGTTCGCGAGTTGACCATTCACAGCACAGAGAATTTTGAATAGCTAAAACCCCACCACAACTGAGTCGTTTGTCATTAGGTAGTAGAATAGGCAACAGTCGAAAATCTAAGGTTTAGTTGAGGTTTTGCTTTAGGTTGATAAAAAGTTTGGTACTAGAATTGACACCCTGAGTATTTTTCCAGTAAGATCAATTATAATTAATTTGTTGATTTATTTTTCTGATTGGTACTCGTCGATTGTTACACTCTGACCTTTAGGTATATCATCATCATCCAACACACCTTTATCGGGTGTTCAACGACTTATAAGTATACTTAGTGCCGTGTTGTATGAGTGCGATAGTAGGACTTGACTTTTTGTTCGAACCCGGATTTTCCGTTTCGAAAAATTAAGCTAATTAGGTAATTATCGGTTGTACGTACTTAAATAGCAAAAGCAATTGTTAGGAAATCTATCCCGTCTCATAAAGAATCCTAATTTCTGAAGAATGTGGGCATGTGAAAAACATAAAAGTATTTTTTGGATACTGATTACCCTCATAAGTATCGTTACGGCTATCTGGAATATTTTACGCTCAAGAGCGTTTAAAGAGAGCTTAAAAGTTCTAGAAAACTCTACAAGAATCTCGAAGTTTGTAGAAATTTCGTCTGTAAGTATATTTTCTATTGCTAAATAAATGAATTTGTAGTATTTGTTTGGTGGAAAAGCACCCGCTATGGGTAGGTACCTAACATAGGTTATCTAAAGTAAAATACGATGGTCTTTTCTTTACCGTTTCCGGATCAAAAGTCAGTTACCTTCATTAAAATATTACATACAAAGTATTTGTACTTAATTATATGACTGTACATCTTATCATGAAGAGATTAGGTAGGTTAAATGACTCGTACTTTGCACTGGACTTTCTGAAGAGGGATTCAACAATTAAAGGTAGAAAACATTGTAATTTTAATCCTATTAGGGGCCTTTCACTCTTCAGCGTGTCGCCGGTCGCGTCCGCGAGTTGACCATTCACAGCACAGAGAAATTCGACGTATGAGCGTAATCGATGAAGGGGTTGTAAAGATATGGGGTTCCCAAGGGGGTAAATTTTTTTCAAAGTTACCCAAATATATTGAGTGGGGTGTCATATGAAAGTACTCAACTTATACATTCCAAAATGGTTTTTAGTTTTCTTCTAGGTTCTATAGTTTTTGAAATACAGTCAAAAAGAAAAGTTATGAAAACCAATTAACGGAAGTATGGAGAGAGCTCCCGTTTCATAGAGTTTCGATGTATTCGTAGGTCTGGTTAACAGACAAGGAGTGTGGCATCGTTGTGGTTTGGTTTGCAATGATTTTAGTTGCTACTTGATATTTTTTCATGAGATTGAAAATAAAAGCCGTGTTGGCTGATTGGAAGAGTGCTCGACTTTCGATTCATAGGTCGTAAGTTCGACCCCTGGCCGTGCTCATCAATGGATTTTTCGATTAGAAAAATTTAAATGCGCATTAACACGAGCTCTAAACGGTGAAAGAAAACATCGTGAGGAAACCAGTTAACGTTCTAATAGTGGCGATGGGCTTGCAACCTGTCACGTATGCAAATGCTAACTCCTGCAAATAGTGGGCTGGGCATGTACCAAAATTATAGAGGGAGGGGGAGGGGAGGGGGAGGGGAGGGGGAGGGGAGGGGGAGGGGAGGGGGAGGGGAGGGGGAGGGGAGGGGCAGGGGAGGGGGAGGGGAGGGGGAGGGGAGGGGGGTAGGGGAGGGGAGGGGAGGGGGAGGGGGAGGGAATTGATTTTCTCATACATTTCGTATTGAACTGCTATTTTAATAATTTCTCGAACTAAGAGGCCTTCCCGGCGCGGTACGAAGTTCGCGGTGTCAACTATTGAATATAAACACGACACGACTTAATGTATTGCATGCATGCCTATAATCTTTACCATACTGAGGTAGCGCATTAGATATCATTCTGTGGTAAACACTAGAAGGAGCACTTAACGTAGGTATAGGGGTAGTCAGAAACAAGTCCAAATCTAGGCTATCAATACAACGGTGCGCGAGATCTCAGTTCGGGGCGAACTACTAGTATATTTATTTATTAAAAAAATATCGTTTATTTTATTCTACTTCTTAACCGTATTGCTGTATTTGAATTATCTCTGAATATGACTGCCAGTCACTAGGATAAAGATTTTTAGAAGAACCGATCAGTTACTAAGTTCGAAAAAAACTTAGGCCTGTACCTACATCTTTACCAGATGATTTATATAATGTTAGGAGGCAATTTTTGCCTACATTTAACGGGACACTGTAGTGCCTGGAACAATGTTGAGATAGAGTTGGCTTGTCCAGCACCTACACCATCCTCTCAGCTTAACCGGCCATATCCACAGAAAAGACATGGTCAATACCTGTGGGGCTGACTAAGCCGCGGGTTTCCTCATGATGTTTTCCTTCACCGTTTAGAGCTCGTGTTAATGCGCATACTTATAAATTTTTTGAAACCAAAAATCCATTGATGCACGGCCAGGATTCGAACCCACGACCTTCGGATCGAAAGTCGAGGTCCTATACCCCTCGGCCAACACGACTATGCTAAGTTAGAAAAAGCACCAAATAACAATCCCAAATAAGTAGGTATTCAAAACGAGGTACAACTGCCTAGTACTGGATTTGCTCGTAATATAGATAAAACAATTTCATGGTAATGACAAAGATAAAGCAATTTAAGTTGCGCGTTTATTACATGATCTACCTACTATCGCCATAAGGTTATAACATGGTTCTATCGTGGTTGATATGAAGTGACATTTTGATGATGATGATGTAGATTGGTGTGGTATTTAAGTAGCTCACCTGATTTTTTGTAGTTTGTTCAATTTAATTGAGAAGACATAATGTAAATAGTGTTCCGTACGAAAACATTTATTAATAGTAGATAAAATATGGGAAATTAAATATGTATTGTTTTTTTCGATGACATTACTTTAAAAAATCCTTTTTAGGGTTCCGTATCTCAGAAGGTAAAAAAAGAACGCTTTTATGATCAATCACTCTCTTGTCCGTCTGTCCGTCTGTCCCTCTCTCCGCCTGTCCGTGTGTCACCACCGATTTTCTCAGGAACGGGTGGACCTAGCGAGTTGAAATTTATACCAGATACTGAGGTCTTTATCTTATACAAATCAAGTAGGTAGGTACTTATAAGCATAAAAATCAAGGTCCTGAATCAACACGATAAAAAGATAAGGCAAAATTTAGATTTTCGCGAAAACTAAATTGACTTTAATTTTTTTTTCGGAATTTTCCCTTGAGTGAAGGGAAAATTCGAAAAAAATGCTTCCTTTTAACTAAAATTATTTTTCACAAATTAAATGAGAAGATTTTAGAAAAAGAACGATAGGCGATATGAAATATTAACAAGACAAGGACAACGGTAACAAATATGATGATGAAAAAAATGAATAGCTTACATCAGTGACTACTGAACCCTAATTTTATATCTAAATCATTAGTCTGCCACGAGAGACGACGGTGTTCCCGATACAAGATAACATTATAACTTTTAATATTAAATATTATAAATTAAATCACAGCAGACACACCACCAGTCATATCTTGGACGTGTGAGAGTGAACTTATAATTATAAATTGTTTATAACTCGAGAGACGGATGAACTTATAATTATAAATAACAATAAATTTGTTTTATAATTGTGTTTGTGTTTACTGAAGATGGCATCGATTGTTTGTTTGTTTGGCGTAAGTTTTTTTTAATTGTTTTAATTAATTTTAAGTGTATTTTTAAAGAGTTGCATTTTTAATTGACCATTATGTATATTTTTTGTAGTTTTACTCATAATAATTCATTTTAATTTATGTTAGGTACTTCAATTTATTAAATCTTAGGCTCATCATCTTTGGGTGGGTAAATATTTTTTACTTAATAAATCTTGAAAGTCCATTCTTCATTGGTGAAGGAATTTTTGAAATCGGATGAGTAGTTTCGGAGTTTACCTCATTGGTACCTACATACAAACAAACAAACTTTAGGTACTTACCTCTTTATAATAGGTATTAAATAATGTTTAACAAGTTAGATTTTTTAGGTGTAAGTATAGCCGTCGACTTCAATATAAATTGGTAAATTGAAAACTAATAATATCTAGATTTTGAGTTCTTAGCAGCGATTGAATTATATTAAACGAAGAACCAACACCCTTGTGTTAAATTAATATAACTACATACTTAGTATTAAAGCAACCTACATGCTTAGCTAAAAAAAAAAAACCTATAGGTATTGACAATTTTGCTCATGAGTTTAAAAACCATTTTGTATTTATTTTTGATGTAAGAGTTTTGTTTTTAAATTAGAATTATTTGATTAAGTATTTTTTAATTTAAAATTAAGTTTAAATGTGACTTTTCTATTTGGCTGCTTTTTGCATTACTTTTACAAAAACTCAAACTAGTAAAACCCTTAAATGGCCATGCCGATTTTGTATGGGAGGTTGGTGCCTTTTTTAAGTATTCTATCAGTTATTTAGTTCCCATAGCTTTGCTTAGTTTGGGGCTAGATGGCGTTGTGTGAAAAGTCCAGCATTATTTATTTATTTATAATTATAATTGCAGGCGACTGTACCGTATCCATCTACATCAGGGGTGCCCAGACTTATAGTGTCGGCGATCGACCAGAAAATATTTTGAACGCAAAGGATCGACTTAACTACTACGTAGGTAGGTTAGGTACTGAAAAACATTTTTTAAACATGGTTTTACTGCACTTTTAAATTGAATATAGGTACCTACATCAAAATGAAGGGATAATTGGTATATTGCTGGCGATCGACTCGAAAAGCTTCGCGATCGACCGGTCGATCGCGATCGACTGTTTGGGCACCCCTGATCTACATACTTCATTCATAACGACATTGATTGTAACTTTTGATCTCTAAGTTGTAAACAAATAATTAGGACAATAGTTGTGACGTCAATTTTGTGACCTAATTTCGAAAGCTTTTATCAATTGTTTATCGGGCATTGCGATTTATAGTAAACAAAAAGTTATCGTTTTGATAAAAGATTCTTTATTATTTTATTATTATATAAGTTATGTAAGTTATTCTTTTGATAAAAGATTATTTAATTTAGATAGATGTTACTAAAAAAAATGCTGACCATTTCGCATAGCCCCAAAGTAGAACTTCTGTTATGAGAACTACACGACTGATGTACCTACCTACTACTAAATAAATATATTTTTTTTGTAGATACTTACATAAGTAGGTACCTATCTACATGGAAAAACACCTGAACAGCTGCCATAGCAAAGTTTCTTATCTGCAATCGCTAACGCTATAACTAACATTATATTTATTTATTTAAAATGTATGGGAGTTATAATTCAACTAGGTACATAAAATTTGAAATTACTAGCAGCGCCCTCGCGGCGTAGCCACCGTGTAGTGATTATAATATACAGTGACGATGATGATGAAAATTAGCCTATAACCGTTATCAGACGCTGTTGTAAGCAGGCTTTGTAGCAGCTAAAGGCCTCCTTCATAGCTTAACGACTTCAAAGCCAGGACCGACAATTTAACGTGCCCTCTGAAGCACGTAGGTAACATAAACACATCCAGGTATAACAAGCTACACCTATGTCCCGTAGGGATACAAAATTACAAACTAACATACAAACTCTCAGATTTTTATAAATAGTAGGATAAAATGCATTTCGACCTAAGTTCGGTCTTGTAAGGTAACCAAAACAAAAGTTAATAGCCCAAAACAAATGAAGTCATCAGGTGATTTGCAATTTGGGAAAGTTTTCCAAACATGATTAGCTACGTGCAATGCTTATGTTTATTTAATGTTACTTTAATAATGTTTATTTCCAAAAATAAAAGGTTTTTAACGGGTGTTTCTTCATCATCATCATCATCCACAGCCCGACTTCACCCACTGTTGGGTATAGGCCTCCTTTAGTTTGTGCCATTCGTGGTTGAAAGTTGTTGTAGGTACCTACCTAATTTATTTTTATAGTAAAAGTTTTAGTGAAAAGCTACTTTATGTGTAACCAAATAAGTTATATTTAAAACTATGCCAAATGTCTAGTACCTAAGACAAACTATAATGATGCGTAAAATACCTAATTAGTATGAAAAATTATATTCTTAGCAAAAATATTATTCTAAAAGTATGTTTAGGGCAAAAATTATTAAACCCGATACAGGTACAGTCAGCGTCATCAATCGGTATCCCCCTATTGATTTTAACAAGGACCCTTTTCATTTCAACTTTGGATTTCAGTCGGATTTGCTAGTATAGGAACTCGAGCGAAATTAGATATCCATAAGTATACTAGCAAATCCGACTGAAATCCAAAGTTGAAATGAAAAGGTTCCTTGTTAAAATCAATAGGGGGATACCGATTGATGACGCTGACTGTACCTGCTTAACTACTATGCTAAAAGATCAGTATGAAATAAATAATGCCATACTTGTGCATATAAAAGATTATGACATTTAATGTTATGGCAAAAGCAGGTCACTGATTTGCCATAATGTAGGTTGCCTTCTGAATTTTGCCTACCAAAGCTTGTTTTCAGTTTAAAGTTAAGTTAAGTTTCTGGCTCCACACTGGAACTTGACTATTTAGATTTTAAGCGGATGGATCACCGAAAAGAAAGCTAGGCCCCATACCGTGTTTGTTGCCCTGATTCTTCACGGTGTTGGTCGCGAAAGAACAGGAGTAGAATCACCTAGCTCTTAAGACGTTTCAAAGTGGTCATAACGGTCCTACTGAATAAATGGTATTTGACTTTGACTTTGACTTTGACTTTGACTTTGACTTAAAAGGTTTTTTTAAAGTTTTTTTTTGAAAAATAATAATAATTTTCAACAAAAACTTGTTCCCCCTTACTTATGAAAGATGTTTAAAGTTGAACACTGGTTGAACAACGTCCTGTCTCTGTTTGTCACTATCCATAAATAAAGACAGGACGTTTTTTATCCAGTGTTTCACTTTAAACATCTTTCATAAGTAAGGCCCGTTATGTTTGAATGAAGTGTCAAAACCTATAGCTTCTCTTTCGTTCTTCAACAGAAAAGCACGATGGCGTGTCTCCTGATGGCTTGCTTCCTGGCGTTAGTCCAGCAGTCGACGGCGAAGCCTCCGTGGATGGCTCCTAGCAGTGGCGTCTTCACGGAGTCCGCAGAGTGTCATACAGACGTAAGTCAAACACAACAAAGTTTGAAAATGAAAAATCTTATCAACATTTTCAATTCCGACGGGATTAGAAACCGCAATGATACAAGCGCTCCTCCTTTAGCCGGAATGCCTAAAAGTTCATCATCAAATCAAAAATCAAAATCAAATATCATTTATTCAGTAGGACCGTTATGACCACTTTGAAACGTCTTAAGAGCTAGGTGATTCTACTCCTGTTCTTTCGCGACCAACACCGTGAAGAATCAGGGCAACAAACACGGTATGGGGCCTAGCTTTCTTTTCGGTGATCCATCATCATCATCAGCCTATAGCAGTCCACTGCTGGACATAGACCTCCCCTAATGAGCGCCATCGCGCCCTGTCTTCAGCCTGACGCATCCAACTTGTGCCGGCAGCCTTTCGCAGATCGTCACTCCACCTGGCAGGCGGGCGTCCTACACTACGTTTGCCGAGACGTGGTCTCCACTCGAGAACTCGTTTACCGCAGCGGTTGTCAGTTCTTCGGCAGATATGGCCGGCCCACTGCCACTTCAGCTTGCTAATTCTCTGAGCTATGTCAACGACTTTGGTTCTCTGCCGAATAGTCTCATTGCGGATCCTATCCTTCATCCTAAAAGTTATTAAACAATAAAGTTATTTAGTAGTCGCTTCTTTGCTTCGGAGGGCACGTTAAATTGTCGGTCCCAGCTTTTAAGTCCTTAAGCTATGACCACCGAACATATAAAAATGCGCCACACGCGCAGACGCATAGACGAGACCGAGACCACAGTGTACATTATTCATACGGTGACAACCTTACTGTGTACAAAACTGACATTGTGTAGTGTAAATATAGGTAGTTAGACGCCGTTTTTGCAAAGATTTCGTCGAGTGTCCGGGGTGTGCTATGACGGAGGCCTTCAGGCGGCCTTAAAACTCCGTCACCACCACCACCACCATGCCGTTTTCATTTTCACATACGCCGCTTCATGTCAAAGGTGTTCATAAACACGGATGTTATTATTTCGCGAATCACCAAAATAAATTGAGTAGATCAAATGTTATCGCGAACCACAATTTTTTATTTAATTTACGATAGGTATGTTACCAACTAAGAAAGAAGTGATTAATCGGGTTACGAATAACTTGGAAATTATTCAGCATTGCATCATAATAGGTAATTTTTAATGAAAAACACAGATAATTAAGTGTGGTGGTCGAAAATTTAATTTTCTATCAAACTGCATCAAAAAATAATTTACGTCAAAAAGACGGAGTTACGAGGTTTTCGAATTTAGCCGACGGCGTTATGTAGCATTTCATCGAAAATTAAAAATGCTTATCAAAATTCCATTTCACGGGATTCGAACCCGTATTGATTCCTAAACTGATCCTCTTTCTATCACCGTTTAGAATTAATGATTGTTGTTCTTAATCATTGGTTCTTAATCATTTCCTTTCTCGACCTTTCCAAGGCATTCGATACCGTCTCGATCCCCATCTTACTAGATAAATTGGAGCGAATAGGGATCAGAGGCGTTGCCTTGAGTATGTTTTCTGACTATCTGAAAGACCGTAAACAATTCGTTTTAATAGATGGCGTAAAAAGTAGCGAAGAAACTATCTTATATGGTGTTCCTCAGGGAAGCGTCCTCGGACCGACCCTTTTCTTGATTTATATCAACGAGCTTTGTAACTTATCCCTACCATTCTGTAAGATCATCACTTATGCCGATGATACAGCACTCCTTGTACACGGTCGAAACTGGGTGGAAGTTAGAAAACGATCAGAGAATAATTTAAAATTAGTAATGTGTTGGCTTCGCTCAAACTTTCTGACCCTCAATCTCCTTAAAACAAAGTTTATCCCCTTTGCCTTTAATACAATCTCAAAACCCCCTTCCTCCTTTTCAGTTCATGCCCATGTTTGTTCAATGGAAAATGACGGAAGTGTATGCAATTGCGTGGCTATTGAAAAATCATCTTCCATCAAATATCTTGGAGTCATTATAGACAGTGCTTTAACTTGGGAACTTCAAATAGAATCATTAACATCGAGAGCCAGAAAATTAATTTATGTTTTTAAAAAATTAAGATCTGCACTGGACCTACATTGCCTCAGAACTGTATATTTTGCCCTCGCTCAGAGCATATTCTCCTATTGCATTACGTCATGGGGATGTGCTGTAAAAACACATATGATGCGACTCGAAAGAGCTCAAAGAGCTATACTTAAAGTTATATTAAAGAAGCCCAGACTTTTCCCCACTTCTGATCTCTACACTATTTGCCAGGTTCCCAGTATCCGACAGCTTTTTATTCTTCACACAATAATCAAGAAACATTCCCAACTGACATACAACTCCAATCACGTCAACTCAAAAAGGAGGTCTGACAAAGTTTGTGTGACAGAATACCGTCGCACTGCCTTGGCAAGTCGACACTTCTGCTTCCTTAGTCCCTTGCTATACAACAGAATAAATCAAGAACTAAACATTTACCCTCTTCCTTTATTTAAGTGCAAGTTAAAATGTACAGAATACCTCTTATCATTATCTTACGAAGATACTGAAGCTATCTTAGAATTTGCTGAATAAATCACATGCAGACACAAACACTCACATACATCCAAACGTACACATGTACATACACACACACACTCTCTCACACTCACATACACACACATACACACACACACACACACACACACACACACCCTCAGACATTCATCAATACATTTACAAACACACATACACTAAACCTTTAAACCTTAGTACTTAATTAGTAATTAGTTTAAATTGTCCTACCTACAATATTGGAACTTTGCTCCCATTACTACGGAGGAGGGCGTTGGTATTTGCGACACAGTAATTTTACTTCTGCAAGTATCATCGTTTTTCATGTTATAATGTACTAAAATGTTAAGTGTTCCAAATAAAGATTTTGAATTTTGAATTTTTTTGAATTGGTGGCGCCAATCACAGATGGCGCTGTGTTAAATGTCCACCAATATTTATTTATTTACATATTTTTTTTTTCTTTACAGGACGAGTTACTAGATCTCTGCCAAAGATGCGCCAAACTTACAAAATCTCGGCTGGCCTACCCAGCGTGCTGTTCTACAGACCTTGAAGCGAGAAAATGGTGCGCAGATTACGTTTATTTCGGCCGGGGGCAGTATGATTTCAATTTAAATATACTTTAGATATGTTGTACCGGTACAGAAACGCTTAGATACGAATGTTGAATTGAAAAAATCAACGTCAACGATGATTTATTTGCGGACATGTCTGAAATCCATTGTTTTTCATAAGTGACTATCGAAAAAACGTGTACGAGGCCATTCTTTCATTGTGCGTATTCTCAAAGCTAGTGACGAATCTAACGATACATATCAATGACATCAGAAGGAAATCTATGCCATAATGCTGTAGTGTCTGGGACATTGTTGACAACATAAAACATTCACAAAATCATTGCGTATCTAAGCAAATGTGTCGGGGTTAAGGTTAATTAATTTTATAAGACTACCTTAGAAGTATGTTGATGGATCCAGAAATCAGCTTTCAAACGTTTTAAAGTCGCATTTACGCGATATTATTGTGAATGTACCTACCTACTAAACATGTATAAGTACTTACATACACAATATTTTTTGTATCCCATGCATTTAGACGATTGCTTCAGTCATTAAAATAAAGATATTAATTGTATGTAAACATTGAAAACTTGAATTAAGAAGTTTTTTGAAGTGATGTGGAGAGTATTATGTTTCGATAGATGGATGATTGATAGATATATGTTTTAGCAAGCTTGTTTATTTTTATTATTTTTATATTTTTATTATATTTATACAGACTGTTATACAGATTTTGTATGTTGTAATAATTGTTTGAAGAATTAATGTATTTTTCTGTAAAAAGTATGAAATGAATGTGCGAAAGAAATAATTATTAATGAATCTATGATTATTATATTTTTATACTCGAATAATTATAATTCGTAACGTAGAAATATTGTGATTATTGTGTAATGGATTTGGGTGACGTTGAATGATTAAAAATGACAAATGTTTGAAATAGTCATAATGGACATTGTTACAAAAATTGTTTTTGTTCTTGTTAAAAATGATAGTCATCGAAAATTAAAACTCTTATTAAAATTTTCGATTCCGACGGGATTTGAACCCGCATTGATCAAACCGATACTCCTTAAGCTGGAGTGCAACCAACTTAGCCCTATGACGCATTCGAAAATCTTTGATCAATGGGAGTTCGAATTTTTCGTAATCAAAATTTTTGTTTCCGACAAAAAAATACTATTTTGAGTTTTTATTTTCGGTGAAGTGTGGTTTGACACTTTAAAAATTAAAAACTACAATATTTAAAGTCATTTTTTATCTATCATGAAAAGTAAAGGCTGTGATATATTTTAGTAAATAAATATAACTATTTTAGGAATGACAGTGTTTTTTATTTTCCGTTTAAATGAAACGAATAGTTATAAATCCATAAATTAATTTATTAACACTATTTGACAATATAACAAGTTCTTTTATGTACAAAATCTCTAATTCATTTATATTTAATTTTATTTAGTTTTCTCTTGCACTTTACAAAGAGCGTATGATAACATTATTTTTAATTTTATTAAAATTTAACAATTTGTTAAAAGTACAAATGTGATTGGCAGTTAATGGAACAAAGATACATACATCATTTAGTAGCAAAATATAATTGAACTCTTTGTAAAAAGATTTGCTGGAACCAAATGCTGATTAAAAAAAGACAAACAGTTAAAAAAAACTTAATACTGAAAGATTTGTGTTTCCAGTATTTACATTCGTATAAAAGTGACTTAAATAAACACTAAATACAAATTGTACTATTTTCTTAATTCCTCATCAGATGACAATCTGAATAAAAAAATAAAAATATTTATGAATGAGTAAAAATACTAGCATCACCTGTTAAAAACCTAAACTTAAAAACTAAAAAAATAGTTTTTAATTAATTAAAAACTAAAAATAGTTCGTTGTAATAGTAAAAAGCACATAAAAGAATAATAGTTAAATGCCGATCACTCTACAGGCCTTATTATAAAATGAACACAGCTACAATTTTCGTACATTTGGTACAAACTGCCTACTTATCTTTGGGTTTTTAGTTTTGACTAAAGTGTTGCATAATTTATACAATCTGAATTTTACACTAATTTTTAAATTTGCTAAAATCAACTTAGTGAGCTTCCCGTTTGGACGGATATTATCTACATGTTCTATAAATTTCTACAAAAAGCGAAAATGCATTAAAACTGAACTATTTTTTTTATTTTTTTCTAAAAAAAGTGTGTCGAAGCATACCCTGTGTGCGTGTAAATAATTTAATTAACGGGATTGAAAAAAAAAACTACATTGTGCTAACAGAAAAAAAGTTAAATTTAAATTACTTAGTCGCTTTTAAGCTACGATTTTATACATTATGTATGTACAGATTGTACATTTAAGTTAATTTAATTTACAGCAACAATCTAAACTGTACATTAGGCTCTTAATTTGGGGTTTTTATTAATTTCAGTGCAGTATTAGCTTAATTAGTATTAAATTATTTGAAAATTACTTAGCTGGTATAGATTCAAATATTTGAAAAAAATAATAATGAACTGTTAAATGTGGATTAGAATTTTTTCATAATTTTTCTATCATTGTATCTTTTTAAGATCTCAAATAACATTTCATTATAGTACCTACCTAACTGATTTTCCAACCATCATTACAAATAAACACTTTTACGATTTGACTGCAACACAACGTCATACAGAATCAACATTATGTCAAACCGTATATTTTACATTCAAAATACAATTTGACGATTAAAAAATCTGCCGTAAAGTGTTATTAAAATGTGCCAATTCAACCATGATGCGTGAATTAGAAATTACAAAATTAATATTGATAAAAAAGTTTGTTGACCAGCTAAATAATTTTCAAAGCAAGTCCTCGGGGTGATTTTTATCATAAATTTCCTGCATTTTTTGCTGTTCTTTCACTTTCTTCATCTGAGCGTAGATTGAAGCTGCTTTGTAGTTTATAGGCCCGTAGTCTTTCATATCAGCATCTGCATATATGAATGCGTCTTCTGGTCTGAATGGCTGTTAAAAAGAAGGAAAATTGTATTTACTTATAATGAAAAAAAAAAAAGATTCAAAAAAATCTAGTTTGTTGAATTGACAATGATCATTACAGATTCAAAAGGGCTTATTTCACTTTGTTGAATAGTTTTTTAAATGCAGTTAGTCCAAAAACTCTATTTTTAATTATATTTAGGTTATAAACTGTTTAAATCATGTGGAAAACCGACATCAAAAAGAGCCTTCCGGTCCAAACATAAAACTTATCTATCCAGAGCAAAACATAAAACTTATTATAAGTAATAAAGTTTTTGTATTTTCCATTTTCTGAAGTTAGTGAAGAAATAAACCCTTTTGAAAAAAGAGACTCTTGTAAGAGACTTAGTAAGAATTAATCGTGATAAGTAAATTAATTTTATATAAAAAACATAACGCGTACCTAAGTATCAAATTTTTTTCGGAGAAAAGAGTTTTCAAGAGTTTTTTTCAAATATTCTTGCATTGGACCCGGTGCTTAATAAAGAAGAGTTATTTACAAAAAAACATATAAAATAATCAGTGCAAATAAATATAAAAATATGGTAATATGCGTTATAGTGAAAAATATACCAATAAAGAAGTAGCAAGTTCACACTAATATTATAAATGCGAAAGTTTGGATGTTTAGATGTTTGGATGTATGTTTGTTTCTCTATAACTCGACAACCACTCAACCGATTTGGCTGAAATTTGAAACATAGATAGATAATGACCAACAACAGGACATAAGTCATTTTTTATCCCGAAAAAATACACGGTTCCCGTGGGATAAACAAAATAGTAGCCCACGCGGGCGAAGCCGCGGGCGTCAGCTAGTAGATTATAATGGAATAAAATATTGTTAAAAATAATAAGCATTTTACTAGTCGTTAAACTTGTTAGTGCTTTAAAAAAACTCTTTTTTGCGTGTGAACAAATCTTTTTTATTAATATTTTTTAATACGAGTATGTTAGAAAAAATCGCAAACAGATTTTTATAGAAATAGTAGTATAAGCGACTACAAAAGCATTTATTTATGAGTTTTTGAAAATTACCTTATTTTGCTTAAAAAATGTACGTGTCACTCTTGGTAAAGCGTTCCTAGAAATAAAAATAACGATCACAACACTGCCAATACATGCTTTGGAAAATAAATTAAATGTAGGTAAAAGCTTTATTTATTTTATTAATGATCATTCTTATTATAATGTATAGATTGAAATTATTATATTGAATAAAAACGTTTTGGCTTTGGTATCTATAAGTTTGTGAACAACTAAATAAAAAACTAATAGAATTAAGGTATTTTTCACTTGGCACATATTACCATGGATATAAAATTGTTCAAATGACAAAATGACAAAAAAGTGCAAAATGATAATATATAAAAATACAATAGGGCCATAAATACACCCATAGGCACGGTAGTCTTATTTCAAATGGAACTTAAAAAAAATTCAGACCTTAAAGATCCTTTGAAGAAGTAGGGTGGGGGGGGGGGGGGTTTAGTAAAATGAATGCTTGTGCTAAAATGTCTTTGGTTGGACATGCTCTGACCCCCTTATACATCGTCATAAGATCTTCAATTTCAAAACCAAAAAGTTATGAAATAATGTCCTCCGTGTCTTAGGGTTACAGTCTTAAACCTGTTAATATTTTAATACATTATTATTATTTCAAAAACTTACCTTTCATACATCAATTTCGTTGAATTTGAGCGTCGCGTAGTCGCTCCTTGGTTGGGAATGTCCTTTTCTACTAGACGTCATCGTCTTACTACTATTACTATCTTGGTTTTGATTACTATTATCTCCTCCTATTGTATATGTATCATACAAGTGTCTATTTGAATTGACTGTATTCTTAAACTTTAGATTATGATTACCTAACGCTAGATCTGCGTAAACTAACTTTTTATGCTTAGGCTTGTCCTCTTTAGGACCTAGAGCATTAAAATTAGGATTGTAATGCTCTGGACCTAGGTTTCTCGTGGAATTTGATATGTAGTTGCCTTTGAGAAGTTGCAAGTAAGATTTTCTCTCTGATTCACTGTATTCTGGTTCAGGATAATTTGGTTTTTCATAATTATCGTAAACCCCTACACAGGAAAGTTTTTCTCTGAGGCTTTCAGACTTTTTTAGTCGATTCAATTTCTGATTCTTATCCCGAGTTCTGTTTAATGTTTTTGTAAAATACTGCGTGTCTTGCTGGTAAATCATAGGTCCTATGGTATTGTTATATGATCTTTCTTGGTCTACGGGAATTCTTTTGTCTACTCTGATAGGCTGGAAGTAGCAAAAGCTGTGATGTTTTTGGAGAGGTATTTGGAAATTCTTCTTATTCTTCCCTTTTGAACTTATATTAGTGAAATGGTTGCGCTTTTGCATGTACTGTTGCTGTAGTATATTAGTGTTCTGAAAACGATATTAGTTTGTTAGTAAGTTATTGACACAAAGCGACATGGGACTTAAGGCTTTCTTTGCCATCTCTGAGTAAAGTTTTAATTAGGTACTGCCTTTACGATGCTTTGCAAATAAAAGTTCCAAAAACCAACTCCAACTAAAAGGACAGCTGGTTAGTGATACTCCGTATTGTAAAAGCCTTCACTTTATTTGACAGCTATCTTACTCGGGACTTTTCTCAGAAGTGGTAAAAAGCGCTTAGACAATCAAATCAAACATAAAAAGCTTATACCTGACCGTTTTCGCTATCAGCCGTGAGACTACTTTGGACCGAGTTGCTGCGTCTAACAACTGATCTTTTTGGCACAGGTTTTTCACTCAACTTTGGTATTTGCAGAGTTTTATCAGGCGTTATCACTTGCTTCTTTGGCAAACCCACTTTGTTCATTCCCTGTTCATTCAACTGATTGACGACTGATTTTACTAAAGATGTCGACGGTAGTATAGCAGCCAAATTCTTCTTCGGTGTTGCACCAACTATGTTTGGCTTTGCTATATCTACTATGCTTTCTTCTTCACTGTCGCTTTCAACTTTTACTACTTTCAAATCATCATTGAATGCAGTCTTTAAGTTTTCTGCAGATTTGCTCGGTCGCACCGGAGCATCTATAGTATCAAATGATTTGTTATGTTTTGTGTTAATAAGAGGCATTGATAGATTTACATAAACATGATCAGTCTTGGTTGGTGACGATAAGGGAGTTATTTTAGTTCTAGGTGCAGGAATTGGTCTGTTTAGTGAATTAGTAGAGATATTCAGTTGGTCTATACTTTCTTCGTATATTTGTATTGAGTCTTCGAGGTTCTCAAATTGCTCAACTCCACTTATATCAGTCTTAGTATTGAGCAACGAAGGAAAGTTTTCATAAATATTATCATCAACATCTTTGTTATTCAAGTCGTTTTTGTTGTTGTTTATTTCTGTAAAATTTTCTCCGTATTCTGTATTCGGATAAAATCTTTCAATGTTGCGTTTTCTCACGAGTCTCATAGACTGAAAACGTGGTGGTTTTTTCACAGCTCTTGTGTTTAGAGATGCGAACTTTCTAGTATCATTTTCATTAATTTCTTCGTCTATAGTAGGACATTGTTTGAGAAACGAAGGCTGCTTTGGTGGGAAGTATGTGTTTAGAAGTACCGTTTGATGTAGTGGATACATCTGTTGTATCGGCGATAGCATTGGTATTCCATAGTTGATTGAATTTGTCGATGTTTCTATGGGATATATGGCGTTCTGCACAAAGGGTGGGCATACGATTCTTGGTGTAAATGAAGGGTTTGTCGTCAGTTGTTTCTGAAGAGCTTCGATCCTTTTTGTAGTCTTTTGGTTTGTATCAATAACTCTAGGTTGTATAGCTTGTACAGGCTTGTTAAGCACGCAAACAAAACATGAAATGGACAAACAAAACAAAATTAGATGCAAATTATAAATTCAAGCGAACATGCATTGTCTTTGATTTTGATTTGATATAGATTAATGAAATCATTGAAAAGATTAATGATAGGTACTGATAAACAAATTCAAAGATAATTTTTGATTTTATCAAATTATATAATTATTAAAGGTTACATGCGCCATGATGAGTAACAATTTTTGAAACAATCATTGTGATCTATTTTGTTGTGACTTTGATCTGATAGGTATTTGACATTTCATATCAAAAATGATTATACACAAGTTGTCGATAAGCATTATATCGAGATTATTTGCTACGACTTTTATAAGTGTTAGCGTCAATTCACACGTGCGACTACCACACCACGTCGCAGCGACAAAATGTGGTCCAGCTGTGGTTACGTGTGAATAGTGTCGCAGCGACTTTTGCAGTTGCGTTGTGGTACCGACAAAATGTCGATGTGGCAGGCGCCAGCTAGGCGCGCGCTGTTGATGACGTCATGTCGTAGCGATGTGGTTGCGATGTGGTTGCCATGTGGTCGTATTACACAGGTGGTCGATAACAACGACAAAATGTGGTACGTGTGAATTGGAAATTCATTTTCAATACAAATATACGCCCGACCACGTCGCGTCGTTGTGGTGTGGTTGTCGGTGTCGTGTGGTTGTGGTACGTCTGAATTGGCACTTAAGTGGTCTTCTTTTTCACTTTTATTATATACCTCTGGTAAACGCTTGTTGTTGCCTGTTAAATTAGAGGCATTTATCTGAACAATATTCTTCGTTAAGCATTTATTTATTGAGATTGATTCTATTACAATGTTTTGCATTTTCTCTAAATATACTCATCATATCATACCATGTCGCATTTATACTGTGAACCTATGAAGACACGGAAATTAAGTAGCCTTTGATTTCTATATAACTTTTGAAACTATCATGGTTACGAACATAAATAATATTATCAACGGGATAATTACCATGATTATTCAGTTAAGAAAACTCAATAATTATGGTAATTATCCCGTTGATAATAATATTTGTTTGATTTCTATGTCTTCACAATCACATCAAATTATTTCGAAAATTGTTCCTCATTTTATTATTATTTTAACAACGTTATGTGAAAGCAGAATAGTAGTAGAATAGTTACCTTATTCGGTGGTTGTTGCAGTCCATGGAAGGGCAAGTTCTCGTAAAGACCTGGGTCTCCGAGAGCCCCGTTAGCGGCATTATCTACGCCATTCGTAGGTGGGCCTGTAAACCATACAAGAATGTTATTCCCCAAGGCGTCTTTGATGAACAGCGGAGCTAAAGTGGCCACTTTTGATGAAACATCAGATTTTTTATCTCATAAAACATCTGATATAACAATTAATTTTTCATCAAATGTTTCATAGATGCTTCATATAGTGAAGCATATTATTATTATGGAGTATTTATGAAACATCTGATGAAACATCTAATTTTTCATCAAATGTTTCATAGATGTTTTATCAGATGTTTTATTAGATGGAAAATCTTATGTTTCATCAAAAGTGCCCACTTTAGACCCCCTGATTCTTCTCGGTTGAAAAGAGCAGGATTATAATCACCTAGCACTTATGACTATTATTGGTGATACCATAATCATTGTGATCCTATTGTATAGAATGCTTTTTTACTTCGATCAGTTACATTAGTTTTTAAAATATCATGGAAGGAAGTCGAAATTATTATTTTTTGTCTACTCGTGACCCAGTGACTGTAATGTCGAGACGTCGAGATAAATAAAATAACAAAACGCGATAATTCTGATAACATTTTAAAAATGTGTAGCGAGAGTTAAAATTGCACCAATATTTTGCAATTCTAAGCCAGTATTCTAAGCCGTGGCCTTGTAACCAGCCACGTATGGAATATTGGCCTTAAGTTTAGGACGCGGCCCTCGACATCTGCATTGGACCATTATGCTGTCTGATAAAATGACTACCGTATATATATATACAATCGTAAACTTGGTTTGTTTATGTTATTTTTACACATGATCTATTTGTTAACTTAGATAAACAGGAAGTCCATAAGTCATGGACTTTATTTCGTTATTTTTATAACAGATTATGATAAGATTTCTAGTTAATTAAGAATTATTCAAGTTTACAACGTATCTTTCTGACTTTGTATCTATGCGGATGTTGTCCAAATCGTAACGATTTTTGTTTAAATTTCTCCAAAAACAAGTAAGACAAATAAGTTTAATGATACCCTACTAATGAACTTTAGTAAACAGTAATAGTTATCTGCAAATATTTATCGGTCATGTCTATTTTTGCAGTTGTTTGTATTTATAGTGATACTAGCTGCTGCCCGCGGCTTCGCTCGCGTGGTACCCGGATAAAAAGTAGCCTATGTTACTCTCCAGCCCTCCAACTATCTCCACACAAAAAATCACGTCAATCCGTCGCTCTGTTTTGACGTAAAAGCAGGACAAATAAACAAACAAATAAACACACTTTCACGTTTATAATATGGGTACGGACGGATACCCAGTAAGTAGGTACCTACATCTATTTTCGATACACAGTGTAGAAAAAAATATTTTCTTTAATTAGGATCCCCTTTATAAAAATAAAACCTGATTACTACTGTATCCCCAAGGTGCGTTAGACATTCTCTCATATATTTAGGCATTTAAGATCTCTTGAAGATGCCTTTGGGTAGTCAAATGTATGTCCAAAGACATATTTGGTACATGCCCACATTTTGCAGAAGTTAACATTCCATACGCGACAGGTTGCAAGTCCATCGCCGATGTTAGAAATTCTACTTTATTTTTAAACTACTTATCTGAAAGTTTTTTAATTCAATAAAAGTATTGAACAAAGGCTAATGTCCTAGTACTTATCAATCTGTTTGTAGAAATAGTTTTAAAATTCAAGCAGCAGTCCTATAATCTAAAAATAAAAACAAACAACACTGAAAAACTCATGGTGTTGCACGACATAGCCACGTGTCCCCTGATGTTTTCCTCCATCATTTCAAGCTTAATGGTAAAGCAGACAATTACAAAAGCCATGCGCTACTTACTATCTCCCGGCTTTTTCCGTTTTCTGTTGTTCCTTTGCGTCTCATTAAAAGGTTTCACTTTTGCACTCGCAGCCGCCATTTTGTCAGGCCTTTTGAACGATACAACTAAAAACATGCGAATGTAAAAACAAAAATTCGTGCTATTATTAAAACATATAAAGCAAAATAACGAAGCGAAGAAATTAATGTGAAACAAGCGGTTAAAGATTTCAATTTAAAAAAGCATTAAAAAAATCGAAAGAAGAAACTAAACTAAAACAAACAAGAAAATGATATACGAAAAATTTAACTGAAGCAGTGACTGTACAAAGTTTTAGTGAGTTCTGTTTGTGTACTAAGATTGTTAATGTTTTTAGAGAATTAGATAGAAATGAAAATTGTATATATCTAAAAAGGATGAATTAAAACGAAAAAGGAAAATGAAGTGTCTTTAAAATATTTTAGTGTATAATTGCCCCAAGTGTAGGTATTTGAGATAAAAAATAAATATTCTACCTCCTTCAGTAACAATAACGTTAGGGGTTTCGCTCTGAAAAAACGATCTCAAGCGATTCTTTTGCAGTACATAACCAGATTTATTCAAACTCATCAAAGAAACCGCTCTTTTATTGCTCTTGTTTATTTTCTTATATTTTCCGCTATCGTCATCGGAATCATTTTCACTTTTTCTTCTAAGATTTCTTATTAACCCTGTCACTACATTTTGGGTATTTCTTCTTGGCTTACCATTCTTTTTAGAATATTCAACTTTAGGTGCATCTTCTGCGTTGCCTCTATTCCTTTCTAGAAGACCTAAGTTCACTTCTTCAGGCTCTTCAGTTTTATTCATTTGCAGTCGCGCTTGATTCTTAGGACTAAAAGTATGATTGGAGTTCACGTGAACCAAAACACCAGGTTTGAGCGGCCATTTACTAGGAGAAACTGCAGCTTCAGCTTTATGGCTTTCATCTTTAGGTTCGCTTTTAGGCGTTTGCATTTCAGTTTCTTGATTCGCGTCACCAGTGATAGTTGCTTCTAGTTGTGTTAGACTTGCTTGTAAGGCTGAGTTTTCTTTGAACTTATTCATTTCTAAGTTGTAGCTTTGTGAGTCAACTAGCCGTGTTCTATCAGATGATTTTGGACTGAATGTGAGACTGATTCGAGGTGACAAAGCTGGCAAAGCTTGCGATATAATCGACTGGGCTATGGACACCTCGTTTAGACAGCTACCATCCGGACTGATAAAGAATGAACAAAAAATGTATTAGATACATGCGATGATTTTATAGTGAAACCCTAATCTCAGACGATTGTCGTTAGATGAACAAATATACATAGATAAATAACATGTACATACATTGAGCATACTTATATAGATATACAAGAAGAATGCTTTCCAAAATCATGCAACATTGTTCAATGTACCAATTTTGCCAAACTACAAAACGTCAACTCTACTCCACACTTTTCAAAAATTAGCCAAAAACATAGCGTCAAATAAAAGAAAGCATTCTCCATACTATGAAATATACAAAATTAGTTTGTTAGTAATATACCTGATGTATTAATTGTGGTCAATCTGAGTACGTCTGGTGTTAATGCCGTTAGAAACCTACACAAGAATTTATATAATTAATTTTATTAACCATTGTATTTATTAGTCAAATTAAACGTTAGATGAAATTTACTAAACATATTGTTACGAAATGAAACAAAACTAAAATAACGACTTGAAGTAAGATGCCAGTCAAAAATAAAACATGCGAAAATACTAATTCTAAAGTAGGTGAGTCCTGAAATAGCCGTTGGTCCAAGCGCAAAAACCAAACGCAAACTCTATGACCTTGGTGACCTCAGTAACTTTGGTGACCGCAGTGTTATTAACTTTGGTGACCTTAGAGACTTTGGTGACCTCGAACTGACCTTTTAAGGTCAAGGCCTCTGCGTAGGTACTATTAGAGGAGACCTTGAAGGTGGCATCGATAATGTGTGCCAAGAATCGCATCGGACCAACGGCGTGGCTGAAAATATTCAACTCAATTACTAAATTTCTATCCTATGACTTTTAAAATTCAAGACGAAAAAATAACATCTAATAAAGTAAAATATAATTCTGAAACTAACTATGGATTCTATAAACAATAAGTAAATATAATTAACCAATATTAAATAAACAAATACTGATATAATTTACTAAGGTTACCTATATTAAAAAGGAAAAAATAATAATTAAGACGTTTCTAGTTTCAAATAAAACAATAAATTGGAAAATGGAAAAAGAAGCACTGAACATTTTTAAAGATTTTGAAATACCTAATTAAGTTTTAGGTGAAATCAAATTATAAGTTGATAGACATAATGATATTTATTAAAAATGAAACTAGCAACTTCCTAGGGAAATATTCTAAAAATAATATTCTATAACTAGAAATGACTAGAGATTCAAAGACATGGAAGAGATAATGAAAGAAAATTAAATGAAAATACTCACTTCTCTCTCTCTTCTAACTCGACTGGATTGTTATCTGTTTGTTAGTTGATGTGTTTAGTTTAGCGGCATCCGGAAAAGACAAACAAAAGTATGTTAGATTTAGTTAAAGAAGAATTTTTTTAAACTGTCTTGCTGGTAGAAATATATATTTTTAATTTAGTGATACAGTTGGTCAAAGGTCTCTTACAAAATTATCAACTAATTTTCGTCTTTGAGATTAAAATAATTATGACATTATTAAAAAAACTAAGGCTGGTTTTACTGTCACGCGTACCGTCAGCGCTGATAGGCGCTGATCTTTATTACAATGAAATAAGGATACTGATTGTCCAGCACTGACGAGAGCAATCAGCGTAGCCATTTCTGCTAAACAATCAGTATCCTTATTTTATTGTAATAAAGATCACTCGCCTATCAGCGCCGACGGTACGCGTGACACTAAAAACACATGAAATTGATTGTGCAAGTTTCTTTTTTTTCAAACATTTCGAGGTATGACGCTCTCAAATTTTTTTCGAATTATGACACTTTTTTTACGAAGAGGTGATATTAAAAGTTTTTGGTGAGTTTATGGTTCTTTTAAATAAGTAACAACAAGACATGATAAGAAAATTCTTAAAATATTAGTCATCGTAAAAGTCAATTACTACTTTAGTCAAAAACTGAAAAGATACTAAATGCAACAAAAAATAAAACATCGAAAGCAAATAAATTCTTAACATCGAAAACAAAACACACGAAATGAACACAAATATTCAATGATTTTAAAGGTTCCTTTGATAAAATAAGCAAAATCAAACTAAACAATCTTCAAATTCAAAATGAATTCAATACGCCAAAAAGTTCCAATCCACAGACAAAACAGAAATATTATGCGACAAAGGTTTAAACTTATTAACATACCATCTAGATAAGTGTTAATACTCAAAGTCAATACTTTTTTAATCAGTTTATTACATGCCTTTGGTAAATTGGTGAAAAAATTTTGAAATGGTCTAAATAAACTTCTATAATGTCAACGTAACAGACATAGAATTTAATAAAAAAGACTATAACTGTAGCTAATGTTGATCATTTTATTTTGGTTCAGATTATTGTGTGTAAGATATTTTAATAAGATATACTTAAGTAGGTAATAAGATATTTTTGACTTGGAACTTTTTAGCATAGCACGGAAATAAGTTTCAAAAGATTCGAAGCACAAAGAATATGACGAAAACATAGAAAATGATAAGAGAAAAGGAAAAGTACCACTTACACTTTGACTTGGCTCGCATCCTCCTGCAGATGCAAATGATGATGATGCAGAGGATGACCGTGATGACGAGGATGGCGAGCGCGATCCCGCCGATAAGGATCAACTTCTGTTGGTCGCGCCACCACACTTTTGTGCCTAGAATGTGAACATGACAATGGAAATTAAACGGTTACAGAATGCTTTTGGAATTTTTATAAAGAAAACAAAATGATTTTAAACTTTCGCGACTTGAACACAATTTTAAATTATTATTAACGGTACTTAGTCTACTCGTGACCACGGCGACTGTAATGTCGCCGAAACGTCGAGGTAAATAAAATAATTTCATGACGCGATTAAGTCCCGTTAATAATAATTTAAAAATAACAAGATTATTATTAAAAAAATGTAATGAAACTTAAAATAAACTCTAATTAATTGTAAAAAAATATTTCTGTTTACAGTAAATCTGTCTGTTTAGTTAAAGTCAAAATAATAATGCCAGCTTAAATGATGTTTTTTTAATAAATTATAATTTTTATTATTATCTTGCTGATTGATAAAATAGGTAAGTAGGTATTTCTTTATTTACTAAAGTACGAGTATTTAATTAAAATATGACATTGTAATGTTAGATTACGATGATATTTATTGGCTTTGTATGCTTATGGTTATAAATTGAGATGTTGAATTGAATAAGAATAAATTGAAAAAAAAAAAAAATGTAAAAACAATAAAAAACCCAAAGCTAAGGCAGAAAAAATGAACGACGTCTAAAAACCGTTTCACGCATACTTACTAAAACTTTCCAAGTTGGCTGTAATACAAAATTACCTTTAGTTAACTTTATAAAATCTCTTAGTTTATTTTCACTGTTTTTGAATATAACTTATCTAACGATTACTGTTATCCTATCTATAGTTTTTTTTTATGAACCTTAGATTCTGGTCTGTAGCTATTTGAAAATTTTTGTTCCTCTACTATTCTCACTATTACCTATCAAAGAATTTAACCGTTTAGTACCTATCTAAGGAAAATGGCATGATTATTACGCTACTACTTTCCTTTTGTCCATTAATATGATTTTTTGTTTCTATATCATCATCATCATCACAGATTTTTTTGATTTCTTCTATACTTAGACCATCTTCTATCACATTACAAGCGCTGTCATCTATAACACTCACTAACTCTCACTATTATTATACCCCACTCTTTACTAGATTCTACTTGCACATTCAAACATATTTCTGAATCTATTGTTAGATAAGATACATCATCTATTTATTATACTTAATAGATTTAGATACATCGTCATAGAATTTTCTCGTTGCTATGACAATTACTGCCAAATGACAAGTGTGCTCGTTTTTTATCACACTCACCCATAACATCTCTCTCGCACGCCCTCGACATCCCAACAGAGTTGTTGGCAAAGCAGAGGTACGTCCGGTAGACGTCAACGGAAGTGCTGAGGCGGAGGAAGCTCTGAGGACCCTGCTGCCAAATCTTCTCGTCTGTCAGACTGTCATTGTCATTCTTCAGCTTCCATGAAAAAGACACCTGGAAAGAGGAATTCAAAGATAAAAGGTACGACGACTGTATTCCTAAGGTGCGGTAGGCATATTCTAACAGATCTTTAGGCATTTTTAAGTGAGTGATCGACGTACGAGCCTATACCGCAGTCTTAAAGAACGTCAGTTTTACTCGCGGCTCGTTGGTGCTGATCGACTAGCGAGTGAATGTGGTTTTGAATTTGATCGAGCTGAGTGAAAAATGAAGCAAACATGACGAGCCGCGAGCCAGGCTCGTCAACTCACAAAACCGCGGTATTGCAATGATGCACCGGCGAGCTTTGCCGACGAGCCATAAGACCGCAGTTTTACTCGCTCGTCGATCAGGGCCTTTAGATCCTTCTAAGATGTCTAGTTACTTGTCAGAGGTATGTTCAAACACATTTGGTACATGCCCCCATTTTGCAGAAGTTAACATTCCATACGTGGCACGTTGCAAGCCCATCGACGCTATTAGAAAGCTAGCTGGTTTCCTCACGATGTTTTGACATTACACATTTATTACATTTGGATCGAAATTTGATAATTATCTCTCTTTAGAATATTATAGATCACATAAAACTAACAACTATTCTAGAAATCAACAGCGGGCTTAATAAAATAAATAAATAATGCTGGACATTTCACACAGCATCATGTAGCCCCAAGCTAGAGGTATAAGGCAATAAGGTCACTATAGCAGAATATTGTACAATAGGAATTGAACGATATGCTGTTTCTTTTCACTCTCAGTCAATGAAAAGAGACGGCATATAATCACAATTCATATTGTAATTCTGCTATAGCGAGCTTTTTAAGCCCGCTGGTGTCTTCAGTTACCTCAGTTGGATTTGCATGTGCAGTGCATATCAGGACTTGCTCTCCGTTGATTTCTGTTTGTTTGATTCCACACTCCGGTACATCTAGAACAAAACAAAATTCATCAACTCTGAAATAACTAGCTACTTGGCGTAGCTTGCTGAGACGTTCTTGATTGATCGTTGAAGTTAAGCAACGTTGTGCGCGATCACAATTTGAATTGTTGACCGCAAGCATTATCGCAAGCATCAGCTGAGCGTTTCCGTGCTTCGGAGGGCACGTTAAATTGTCGGTTCCGGCTTTTAAGTCGTTAAGCCATGACGAATGCCCTTAGGCTGCCTAAAAACTGCTGCTTAAAAACTTCGTCACCAGAGTTGGCTACTACCTCATACCTACGAACTTACATACATATATATGTTACGGGCAATTTGATAAATCCGGTCATTATGAATAATGACCGGTCCGTATGCATAATGACCGTGTCAGTTGGGCAATGTGATAAAAACTGCATGATTAATCACTTTGCCCGGTCATTATGAATAATGACCACCCTATCTTGGTCAATGTAATAAATTAGATGAATTGCAGTGTTTTAATTGATTTACTATATTTCTGGCGCTTCGGCGGCCGCTACCGCGGCACGCTTCGCTCGCCTCGCGCGTAGTTTTTTTACTAACCTAACATAACCTAACCTACAGATTTTAATCCAATTTATCACATTGCCCGGCTAGAAGTAGGGCACTATTCATACTGCCCGGTCTAAGTGATAAATTCTAGCCTTGATTTATTAAATGGACCACGGGCCGTCGGGCATTATAAATATGGACCGGTCAAAGTAATAAAATCAAATTGCCCGACGCTCTTGGTCATTATTCATAATGACCGGTCCATATGAATACTGCCCGATTAATCAAGTTGCCCGTGACATATACATACATAAAATCACGCCTCTTTCCCACAGGGGTAGGCAGAGACCACGGATTTCCACTTGCTACGATCCTGACACACCTCTTTCGCCTCATTCATTCTCATCACATTTTTCATAGAAACTCGCCGGTTTAGAGTAGGTACTTTTGACTTGGCCTTTCTCCAAAACATCACCAATCTGATCTAGGTATGTTCGCCTAGGTCTTCCCTTTCCAGCTGTTCCATTCACACTCGCTTCATACACTTGTTTACGAACATTACATACATACGAAATTACTTTACTTTAATTGTTTGGTGTTTTAAATAAATACTTACACATAACATTCAAGTAGACAGTAGTATTCACAGAGCCATGCCTGTTATACGCTTCACAAACATAGTCTCCGCCATCTTTCCTCTGCACTGGACCGAGAAGGAGGGTGTTAGAGGAGGACAGCACGAGTGAGGTGTTGCTGTGCTCTTTCCCCGCGTTTTTGGAGGGATGCTCTCGTCTCCAAGAGTATGACGGCATGGGGAATCCCCTGAAAAAAGACAAGGTAAATTTATGTTTTTTTTTGTGTAAATATTATAGCTCCTTGATATTGTGAGTAGCTTTTAAGTATGCTATTTCATATGAAAAAGCCATTATTTTAAGGTTAACCACCCACCATTTTTTATAATGAAATACATAATATCAGGCCTCTTTCCCACAGAGGTAGGCAGAGACAACAGATTTCCACTTGCTACGATCCTGACACACCTCTTTCGCCTCATTCACTCTCATCACATTTTTCATACAAGCTCGCCAGTAGGTACTTTTGACCAGCGGGCTTAAAAAGGTCGCCATTGCAGAATCGCATTAAAGGAATTGAACTATTGTCATCTCTTTTAATTGACTGAGAGTGAAAAGAGACGGCACTATATTTCATATTGTGATTCAGCTTTAGTGACCTTTTTAAGTCCGCTGGCCTTTCTCCAAAATATCAAAATATACATTGAAATAGGTACAGTAAAAGTTTAAAAACAGCGCCATTTTGGTTACCTGGCTGAACAGACAACTTTGGCTGGTATTTCGTTTTCAATCACGGAGACAACCTTTGGAGTAACTGTTATGTTTTCAGGTTCATCTGGAAAGAAGAAGAAAATAAGCAAGGCGTCTTTGTCTATCAAGCCATGAATTAAGCCATGACAAAAGTAACGAAAGTTTTTCACGAATTCTTTATTGTACAAATAAAACACATAGAACAACGACATAAAGTAAGGACATGTACAAAGGCGAGCTTAACCCTACGAAGAGTTTCGATACCTAAGCCAAGAAAACTTTCTTGTAACTAAGTAGTAAAAATGTCGTAAAGTGTTGACGAAGGGTTTTCAATAGTTAGAAAACTCTATCACCAGAGCAGAGCTGACCAGTAGCTTATTATGAACCAATTAGTGATTAGAGAAATTCAACTACCTACTCTTGATTGTACTGAAAGACGTTAAATTCTGGCAGAAAATGACATAAAAAAATAATAACTGCTGTCTAGTTGTTACTTACAATGTATGTAATTGATCCTGGCATAAACAGACGTTAAGCCATGACAGATAATGCCTTAAGAACATAATAATCAGGAATTATTTCTATTTTTTGCTCTTAGTACAGATTTTAACCATCGATCCTGGCATAAACAGACGATAAGCCATGACGGCTACTCACATTCCACTGCGAACTTGGTGGTGCTGTTGACGGGAGCTCCGGCCAGGTTCCTAGAGGAGCGGCAAGTGTAGCGCGCTGTGTCGGCGGTTCTGTCTAGGACACCTCGCGACCACGCTGACATATTCCAATGCTAGAAGAAACAAAGTTTGTTTGTAAATCTACTAATATTGTAAAGAGAGTGCGAATTTGGCACTAAAGTAACTGACATACGGTTGACTTTGATCTTTAGGCATTCAAAATCCTTGTTTAAATACTGCTTTATTTCTTTATTTACTAGCAGCGCCATCACGGCGTTGCCCCCTTGGTAATGGTATTTTTTGCTGATTATGATTATGATGAAAAACCTATAACCTTCCTGAAGAGTTGGCTATCAAATGCAGAAATAATTTTTCAAATCCGACTGGTAGTTCCTAGAATAAGCGCGTTCAAACAAACAAACTCTTCCGCTTTATATACTGGTATAGTTTTCAAAAAGTAAAGAAAGATCTAAGTGCGTAAGGGTTTTCACAAGCAACAAAAAAAACTAGATGATGCTAAACCTGAAGCCGACATTACACGATACTGCATGCAGGGTGTTAACAGCTAAATTTGTGCTCGCTCTTTGGCCTAAGAATTGCGTATTGTGCATCCTACTCTTACTCTGAGGCTAACTGCGGCTAACTTCAGTCAGTAAGCTTCGTAAGAGTAGAATGCACAATATGCAATTCTTAGGCCAAAGAGCGAGACAGAGCACTAATTTATGAATGAACAAGCTACAGTGCCCTGCAAGCAGTCTAATGTAAAGGCAGCTTGATTATGGATACATCCACCAGATTACACATTCGCTTTATCCACAAAGTTACCAATATGAAAACTGGATGGCGCTGAACTTACCAAAGTGGACTCCGTTGCTTCAAAATCGTTCCTATTTACTTGAGGCGCGATCTGTCTTTCCACCACATAGTACCGGTCAGTTTTATCAGGGTCGATGACCTGGCCGTCCTTAAGCCATTGAACGCTGCATAGCGGGGCGCATTCGACGGTGCACGAGAGGGAGATGTTCTGGGACTTGTAAAGGGCGCCACTGTACTGATTCATCGCGTATTTGAAGCTTGGTGGAGCTGTGAAGAACATTATTTCAATGTTTATAGGTACATCATTTTAGAAAAACTTAGGCATTTACAGCTTTATTAGATTATTTATACAGTGTCAGGAGGCAATCTTTGCCTGAGTAGACTTGCCCAGCACCAAAACCATCCTCTCAGCTTAACCGGCCATATCCACTGGAAAAACATGGCATGTGGGACTGACTAAGCCGCGGGCTTCCTCACGATGTTTTTCTTTACCGTTTAGAGCTCGTGTTAATACATTCATTTACTAAACTACTTGTAGTGAAATCTACCTGTCGCTAGATAAACTACATAGACATACTACTCACTAAGAGCTTCAACATAGATGGCGCCACAACCGCATATGTCTAGAACTCGCAAGCAAAGTTTTCGCCACCAATAGACATATAGCCGACCAACCGACGACAACTGTTGGTCGAAAGACCACGGGCAAGTGGGCCAGATGGGCCGGCCCGTTGCAGAGGACCACCTACTCTGCCTTTGAGGAACGATTCCACCCAGTTCCCCAAACTACTAATACTAGTAGTTTAGTAAATGAATTTATTTCTAGATTAAAATAAAGCTTACCCAGAACATCAATGGAGGTTGTGGCGACGTCCCCCTCTCCGCCCGCGTTGATGCCGAAGCACGAGAAGTTGGTGCGGTGGTCGAGCGTCACCGGGTCGATGGTCCAGTTCTGCGAGACGATGTCGCTGACTACCCTCCCGCCGCGGAGCCAGCGGTACCTGGTGATCAAAAAGGTGGTAAGATTCTAAAGTTTGATTCTAAGGTTGGTCAAATGTTTTTGTAGCGACATTTACCTGTCGCTAGACGTACTACAGAGACATGTTATAGACTACGAGCTTCTGCGAAGATGGCGCCAGCGCAAGCGAAGTTTTCAGGAGCGATCGATATATATACGACCAACCAACAACAACTGTTGGTCGAAAGACCACGGGCAAGTGGGCCAGATGGGCCAGCCTGTTGCAGAGGATCCACCTACTCTGCCTTTGGGGAACGATTCCACCTTGTTCCACAAAGTTTTAAAGCTGGCTGTTCACGCCAGAGACCGAGACCAGAGACAAAAACAGAAGACCGTTGTCATCGGTCATCGGTCGGTTAATATTCAGCTTGATACGTCCCACCGTGTCCGTTGGTGTCCGTGTAGTCACCCTAAAAAGGCACAGTCTGAAAATCAGCGCTGTCTCCCATGGGACCTCATGGGAGTATCCAGCATTAGCTGAGACTGGGCCTTTTTGGGACCACTGCTGGTTTGTTTTAATTGTCTGTTTTTTATGTTTACCCAACTTTCTCCGTGTACCTTTTTCTGTTCTGTATCCTCTGTGTGTGTGCCAAATAAACGTTATCTTATCTTATTTTTTATCATTTTTATACATAATTATTATAATTCTTTCTGTAGTGTCACACATACCTGTGAGCCTCTGGTCTTCCTCGTTCCTTGATGCTGCAGCTCAGAACCAAACTCTTGCCTTTCACCACTCTCCACGGGGAGTACGTCAGCTTTGCCGGTCCAGGAGGATCTGAAATAATTAATAGCAATTTTGATATAAGAACTTAGGCCCTTACATCTTTACTAGATGATTTATACAGTGTCAGGAGGCAATCTTTGCCTACACTTAACGGGACACTGTAGTGCCTGGGACAATGTTGAGATGGAATAGGCTTGTAGCACCTACCTACACCATCCTCTCAGCTTAACCGGCCATATCCACAGGAAAGACAAGGTCAATACGTGTGGGGCTGACTAAGCCGCGGGTTTCCTCACGACGTTTTCATTCACCGTTTAGAGCTCGTGTTAATGTGCATATAAATTTTTCGAAACGAAAAATCCATTGATGCACGGCCAGGATTCGAACCCACGACCTTCGGAAAGTCGAGGTACTATACCCTTCGGCCAACACGACTCTCATGGATCCTATTACCTAATATGGATAATAATGACCTATGTAGTTCTTTTGCTTAGTCCCAAAGAGTAATAGTGGAGAAAATGTACTCACAATTGACAACCAGTTCAGTCTTCTCACTCTCGCTGCCCCAGCCGGCTATGTTCTTTCCTTTGCAGGAGTAGTTGCCGTGGAAGCTCTTCGTAGTGTCTTGCAGAAGGAGCATGGATGGGTCCACCTCGTTGCAAAGGTTCTCTGGAATATGAAGATGTCAATCAATAAGTTTTGTCTAAAAGGTATGTAAGCGTTTGTTTCCCTGGTTCTTCACGGGCTTGGTCGCGAAGGAACAGGAGTAGAATCACCTAGCTCCTAAGACGTTTCAAAGTGGTACACTATGTGATCCTATTGAATAAATGAATTTGACTTTGACTTAGATTTCAAGTAATGAGCGCTTCCGTGCTTTGGAGGGTAGGGTCCCGGCTTTTAAGTCGTTATGCCATGACGGAGGCCTTTAAGGCCTAAAAACTCCGTCAGCACAGTTGGCCACTTGCTCATACGAACTTAGTTGCTTGCTTTTAGTAATGAGCGTTTAGTAGGCGTGAGCAATACAAATAAGTCTATAGTTTGTAAGTATTTTTTTTTCTTCTAAATCTCTTAGTATGTAAATTCAACCTTATTTTCTTTTCTTATTTTTATTATACTTACTTTATTTTCTGTATTTGTTTTTTTTCTATTATATCGTCTACGTTTTGCTTTTTACTATTTGTTGGCCTTCCGCATTTGATAATTTACTTAAGGATTTCGGTAAAATATAAGCTTGCAGCAGTTGAAACGGCTTCTGACTCCATCATTCTTGAATGTGTGTGTGTGGTGTCTGAAGTGGTTTAAATCTTGCTTGCAAATGAAGCGGATAGTTTTTTTACTAACATTTCATATTTGGAACAAAATCATCCGATAAATCAACAAGGAAACTACCTTCTCCTTCAGTTTGGTTGCAGTCGGGCAGCTGCTTCAGAAGCTCTCCATCTAAATACCAGATGACCTCGTCCAAGAACCGCGGGTTGCCTGTCACCACCTCGCACGTGAGGGTCACGTTACGGTGGTCCTTCTCTAGGATCGGACTGGGTGATGACATTACTAGACGGACTTGAGGCTTGTCTGGAAATGAATAAATAAATATTGATGGACATTTTTCACACAACGCCATCTAGCCCCAAGCTATTGTAACGTTTTTTCTTGCTTCAAGTTGGTATACTGAGATTTTAAAGTAAGTTTCCATACCTATATGTAACTTTTGTTTAAAATTAGTTAGAGAACAGGACAAAGAATCTGAAACGGACTAAATTTTAATTATAATTCCACGGGTTCAGAAGACAATATGAAAAAAAAAATTAAAAATCGGTCCACAATTGACGGAGTAATCGATAAACATAAATAAAAAAAAAACATACATACAGCCGAACATAGAACCTCCTCCTTTTTGGAAGTCGGTTAATTAAAAACTGAAAATGTTCATCGATGATTGCCGCTGACTATACCACTACCACACTAAATTATAAATGCGAAAGTTTGGATGTTTGGATGGATGGATGTTTGTATGTTTGTTCCTCTATAACTCGACAACCACTGAACCGATTCGGATGAAATTTAAAACACAGTTAGATAATGAACGGAAATAGGACATAGGCTACTTTTTATCCAGGTACCACGCGAGAGAAGCCGCAGGCAACAGCTAGTAAAATATAAAACTGGCGCAGCAGGTTGATAAAAATTCTAGCGCAGCCGGCAAAATAACTTACAGAGCACGTTGACCTCAATATGGCCGTCGCTGACTCCTTGCCCCACGTTATTGGTTAGAACACAGCTGTAGTTGCCCATATCTTCGCCATTGGCATCGAGAATGATCAGCGAGTGCTGATCGGTGGTACCACCCTTGTAGTGTGAGGTGTTCACGTTCACTTTATCACCATTGCGATACCTGAAAGCGAAAAAGAACAGGATTTAATAAAAAACAGGATAATGAAACGTCTCCAAGGAGGCAAGGACATTAGGTTGTCTAGTGTAGGTATGTCAAAAAATGTCTTGTCAAAAAAAATTTAGTCGTGTTGGCCGAGGGGGATACTCGACTTTCGATCCGAAGGTCGTTCGTCAATGAATTTTTCGTTTTAAAAAATTATATGCGCATTAACAAGAGCTCAAAACGGTGAAGGAATACATCGTGAGGAAACCCGTGACTCAGTCAGCCTCACACGTATTGACCATATATCCTATAGATATGGCCGGTTAAGCTGAGAGAATGGTTTAAGTGCTGGACAACACATCAGAATAAAACAAGTGATAGACTTACCAAGTGACGTCAACGAGTGAGGAAGGGTTGCTCTCGTACTCGCATTTGAGGAGTATCTTCGCGCCCTCCAGCACTGTGATGTTCTTCGGCTCCACTCGCACTATCGGAGGGTCTGGAAGTAGAATATGGATCCTAGTTAATACCAGTTAATACTTTTAGGGAAAAATAATTTTTGTAAGTTGAAACACGACCAACCTTCTCTATTTTAAATGATACCTACACTTATTCGTAAGTGATACGTCTACCAAACCCCCAATACTCAAGTGATACGTTCACCATACCTACAATTCTCAAATGATACGTCCACCAAACCTCCAGTCTTTACGTGATACGTAGGTACAGCAAATGTCTAGTCCTTAAGTATACATACATCAAATCAGTTATCAATTGATACGTTAACCAAACCTGCAATTCTCAAGTGATACGTCCACCAAACCTGCAATTCTCAAGTGATACGTCCACAGAACCAACAATTTCTAAGTGATACGTCCACCAAACCTGCAATTTCTAAGTGATACGTACACCAAACTTCTAGTTCCCTGGTCGCGTGCATTGGATGGTCGTGCGTCTCCAACGTGACTTCGTTGGCAGCCTCGCAGTGGAACTTAGCTCCGTTCTCGAAGCGAGTCGCTTCGATGGTCAGGTTTGAGTTGGTGATGAAGGTGGTGTCGGTCTGAAAAGATAGATAGATAGATAGACACACCACTTGAACATTAAAACAAATTACATTACGCAGAACTTGAGCGAAGTACAATGGGCGGTCTTATCACGATTAGAGATTTCTTCCAGACAACCTTAGAACTTCAGGAAAAGACAATTCGTGTTAAAAACCAGTGGACTTTGTTGGTAGATATTTAGAAGAATCGTCTTAAGAGCTAGGTGATTCTACACCAGGCTGCCTACCATGAGCTTTATATGCGATCCAGTTTAGGTCCTAAACTGAACTGCTTCGCTTGACGTATGCTATGACGCTGATGACATATCAGAACCTAAACATTACCTCAACTGAATTGTTAGATGAAGTTTCGTTCACTCAATTCGTACCATGACCGTTTAATACGCGTTGAGTTGGTTCACTTTTGTGTCAAAACTAACATTTTTAAAACAGGTCATGGTACGAATAGTTTGCTATTAGGATCCTAAACTGGATAGCTCCTAAACTGAATTGTTTAAGTGGTCATGGTACAGCTGCTATTCCTTGCTTTTTATTGCTCTTTGGATTGCTCTAATGGAACTTTATCTCAGCAACTTACGTCATTTTCCCCATAATTTTGCAACTAGGTCATTATATAACTTAGAAATTTCAATTTCAAAGGTCCATAAACCAACACGGGAACCGAACCCATTATACGGAGCATACAAGACAAGTATTACCTTAACTCGACAGTTACTTTCTATGCATACCTAATTAAGGGGCATCTACATTGCAAATACTTGAGGCTCAGTTAGAGGATCTAAAGTTTTACTAGATGTGGCAATTATTATTTAGATATTGATAAGTTACACCAACAAAGTAACACAGTTTCATTCACAAAAATTATAAAAAAACTGACAAAAGTTAAGTGCGACATTAATTATAGGTATAAACAGCTTGAGTGCAATGAATTATTTATTTATTTATTTATTTAATTAGATTTAGTGGGCAAGCAAGGTTTGTTTGCAAAAGCGGGACATTTTTTATCTCACTGGGGACAGCGGGACAGACAGCCTGAAAGCGGGACAGTCCCGCCCAAAGCGGGATGTATGGTCACGTTATGCATATAACGAAAAATTCATAAAACAATTAAAAGAAATTGTTAAGTAATTCAAAGTTTCTTTAAATAAACTACTCGTATAAAAGTATCATTATTGCATGGTTAAGCGTTGTAGCTATTATATCAAAGAAAATGTAATAATTGTTGATTTTTGTTTTTAATTCTGATTGCCTGGACGAATTCGCCCATTGTACTTGTAAATTTAGGCATGTTGTAGTGTTTTTTAAGTCTATTTTTTTTTTGTACATTAAAGCATTCAATCATAAGTCATCATAAATCATAACAGTCTATGTGTTTGTAATTTTTCTTTACCGGCTTGGCCGATATTGATGTTATTTTGTACTTAATGGATCTAATACTGAAACTGAACCCTACTAAGTTAACATTTGCATCGATTCAAGATTTATCTTCTCACAATGTCCAAGCTAAATTACTCTACCTTACAAAAACATGACAACAACATTCCCGAGGTAAAGTAGACAAGCCATTTCCAACCGATCTAAATCTTCGTTCAAAACTCAAAACAAAGGCACTCTGACGTTTTGAGATTACCCCCCAAAGGGGGAGGACTAGACAAATTAAAATTAACAAACAACAATTTAACTGGAGCATGTTCACTGTTACATAAACGTTACTTGCTGGTTAGTGTATTTATAGCTGTGTTGGCGAAGTGGGATTGTATTTCGACTTGATCTGAAAGTCATGGGTTCGAATCCTGGCATCAATGGATTTTTCGTTTCGAAAAATTAATATGCGCATTAACACGAGCTCTAAACGGTGAAAAACATCGTGAGGAAACCCGCGGCTTAGTCAGCCCCACACATATTGTCCATGTCTTTCCTGTGGATATGGCCGATTAAGCTGAGAGGATGGTGTAGGTACTACAAGCCCCTTCCGGGCCCAAGGCACAACTACTATGCTCAACTGATTGTGCCGTGGGTACTTTTGATTCCCTTCTACACAATTGAGTTCCCTGCGACTCAACCCAGACCTTCTGCACAACTACTATGTCCACCTGGTTGAGTTGTAGGGAATTCTGAAACCACTTTGATACCCCATAGTACAACTACTTCAATTCTCTCAAGCCAGATTATACCAAGACAAACAGAATATGTCAAAATGACAGATTATGTCAAAAATGACAGATTATGTCAAGAATGACAGAATATGTCAAAATGACAGATTATGTCAAAAATGACAGATTATGTCAAGAATGACAGAATATGTCAAAATGACAGATTATGTCAAGAATGACAGAATATATCAAAATGACAGATAATGTCAAGAATGACAGTATACTTATGTCAAAATGACAGATGATGTCAAAAATGACAGATTATGTCAAGAATGACAGAATATGTCAAAATGCAGATGATATATAAATTGACAGATTATATTAAATTGACAGATTGGCCATATCTCAAAAACCAGTTATCCTAGACTCTCCGTTCTAAGTTCCAGTGAAAGCTATTCAATAGATCTTCATTTAAAGTGACAGCTGTCAAACTTCAAACGGCCATATCTCGGAAACTACTCGACCTAGACTCCCCGTTCTCGGTTCAAATGAAAGCTATGACCAAGATCTACATTTAAAGTGACAGCTGTCAAACTTCAAACTGCCATATCTCGCAAACTACTCGTCCTAGACTCCCCGTTTGAAGTTTGACAGCTGTCACTTTAAATGAAGATTTATCAATAGCTTTCACTGGAACTGAGAACGGAGAGTCTAGGATAAGTAGTTTTAAAGATAAATGGCCAATCTGTCAATTTAATATAATTTGTCAATTTATTGTAATCTGTCAATTTGACATAATCTGTCATTTTTGACATAAAGTGTCATTTTTGACATGATCTGTCATTTTTGACATAAAAATTCATCTTTGACATAAAGTGTCATTTTTAACATAATCTGTAATTTTTGACATCATCTGTCATTTTGACATATTCTGTCATTCTTGAAATAATCTGTCATTTTTGACATCATCTGTCATTTTGACATATTTGCATATTTGCGTCTAATTTTCGTCAGTTTGGCCAAAGGTACATTTTTTTCCCAACGAATCAATCAGTTGTGTCTCAAAAGAACCCACGGCACAACCAGGGATTCGAGTTTTCGTCAGTTGGGTCATAGGTACATATTTTTTCCGGAACGGACCAACTAGTTGTGTAGAAGGGAATCAAAAGTACCCACGGCACAATCAGTTGAGCATAGTAGTTGTGCCTTGGGCCCGGAAGGCTACAAGCCTACTCTATCTCAACATTGTCCCAGGTACTACAGTGTCCCGATGAGTGTAGGCAAAGATTGCCTCCTGATACTGTATAAAATCATTATGTAAAGGCCTAAGTTGGCGAAGTGGGATTGTATTTCGACTCGATTTGAAAGTAGGTTCAAATCTCAAACTTGCATCAATCCATACCCATAATAAATGTGAATGTGTGTTTGTTTGTTTGTTCTGCTTTCACGTCAAAACAGAGAAACGGATTGACGTGATTTTTTGTGTGGAGATAGTTGGAGGGCTGGAGAGTGACATAGGCTACTTTTATCCAGAAAAAATGCACGTTTCCCGTGGGATAAAAAAGTAGTAGTCCACGCAGGTGAAGCCACGGGCGTCTGCTAGTATTTTATATTGACAGATGGTTACACAAATGGCTAAATAAAATTAAAAAAAAACCGACTTTATTCTTATAAGCTGAGCAATTTTCTGCACTCTCGAGGTGCATTTCTGTTCATAACTCCGAATATCCTCGACAGATCCTCACTAAATATTTGTGGCACCATTTCAAACCAAAAAACAATTTTCCAAATCGGTCCAGGCGTCTTTGAGTAATCGGTGAACATACTTAAAAATTCAATTATAAAACTTTACTCACCTCTTCTATCTCCTTCTCCTGCTCGATCAGACATGAAACAAAAAATACATCATTAATAATATTGAAACTACAAAAACCATTAACATTATGTCGAAACCAGCGCACAAAATACAGTCATGACAACAAGTCTGCAATACCCAGAAGGTTTTCCTTCAACTTAAGCAATCTATTGGCTGGAACTCTGAGAAACTTTTTTTGTCTAGTGCTGCGACATTATCGATGTTCTGTTTAAGTTTATATCGATAAAAGTTGGCAGCGTATTCCGGTGATAATTGTTGGCAAGGGTCCACGGTGTAATCAAGTGATCACTCTTCGAATTTTGTTGCAGTTTGATGGTGAATTTACAGGATAATGAGTTTCAAGTAACGGTTAACGTGTAAAAATATTATTCAAGTTTATCTGGTAGCTACAGAAAATCTGTCAATGATTTTTATGCACATTTTATTCAGATTCAGGCTAGGTTTTATAGTCTGTTTGAGCTTCGTATGCGAGGGCCCAAATTCCTCTATTTTACAATGTCAACCATTCTGGTACATTGCCGCTGCGTTTTGTTTCGTTCTACACAATGTCAGTAATTTGCAAAACTTTATTAGTAATTTGTTTGAAAACGTAAACAACAGAGTAACCTAGCCTCATTGGTCAGAAACAAAATGAAATAGTTGCTTTATATTTATAATAACTTAAATAATTATTTATAATAGACCTATTGCTTTGGTTGATAAAAAGTTTTTTTATAGAATCGAGGAGCAGAACGGGCCTTTTGTCAATTTTAAAGTGCATTCGTTACCTACTTAGTTTAAAAAATTTAAATATTCTGCAGATTCTGATAAAAAAATCTGTAAAAAAACTTAAACAGGGACTCATGAGTGTTACAAATCAAATCAACATATCAAATCATTTATTTATTTCTCTCACAAATAATACAAATAGTAAAATAAATATACAGAATAATTAATATTAAAAACGTTGTAGGTAGCTATTATAAAAACCTGTTTTGTGAGAGACTGGTGCCTGAAATAGGTATAGAAAAACCTGTGCTACAGGTCACCAGTGCCCTACTCCACTCACCACATAGAAACAAACACCTTTAGACGATAACATAGGGCCTTACTTATGAAAGATGTTTAAAGTTAGGCACTGGTTAAACAACGTCCTGTCTTTATTTGTGGATAGTAACGAACAGAGACAGGACGTTGTTTAACCAATATTCAACTTTAAACATCTTTCATAAGTAAGGGGGATAATATCGATAAATACTTCACAATTACATCGATAATCTCCCATCTCTACAAATAATCCTATTAATGTAGTTAGGCACCGCATTAAAGACGTTTTATTTGAAAATTTTCAGGATATTTTTTATTTTTGCGCAATTATCACTGTCTGCTGCATTGTGAGTGGCTTGCTAATAACTCGGCGTTTTACTTCTTTTCGCTTAAAATGGAAAATCAAAAGGTTGAAATTAGAAAATTGCTGTAAAAGCTCACTTTCTTTTACAACGCGGGTTTCAAAGAATCTTTCTTTAGCACAAATAATTTGAAGAAGTTTTAAAATCATAAACAGACAGAACAGTATCTATTGTAGTAGACAAATTCTCTATCACCACACCACTCATACTTTTAAATTAAAGGGTAGTCATAGGCAAAACCAAAACACAATGACCAAAGCCCACATATCAGGAAAAAATGCCTCACTTTTCTTGAACTAGGTATGTAAGATTATGTTTGTACCTACTTAAGTAAGTTTTTATGAGCAAGTGACCAACTCTGCTAAAATCAATTAAATTTAAATTAAATTAAATTTAAATTTCTGTAAATAAATTTATTAAGTACCTAGGTAATTAAGTAATTTAATAATTTTATTTTGTAAAAACATTGTTATCTACACAGGACAGATAAAAATAAATAGGTCAAATAATTTATAATGAACCCCGCACTAGGCAACGTCTAAAGAAGTAAGTAGTAGTGTAAGTATAGTCCGGCAAAAACGGGTAGACACAGCAACTAAAATTTCAGTACTTTAGAAACCCTTTTTCTATTAATCTATGGTAAAGTACAGGTTTCTTGTCTATGGTACAGGTGTCGAAGACGTCAGTCAGAAGTAATAATTTACTTCTAAAAGAGAATTTGTCTATTTCGCGTATTTAGCTTGCACAGTGGCGCCCCATTTATTTCTATTATTTTGTGTCGGACTATACTTCGTTGTTTTCTTATTTTTGTGGACGAAAGTACCACAAAAAGGATATTCCCCAAAGCAAGGAGCGTAACACCTGCATGTTACATTATTAATCGTTTTAATCCCCGCACACTTGTGGCCAATTTGAACTACAAACTAGCTGAATAACATTAATAATTTACCGCGGCGGCAAGCGAAATACTCATTCCGACACTAAATTTGAATTAAATTTAAACTTTACCACGTTCAAATCATCTTCTTAATGCCTAAGGGTGTTACTTATGAAAGATGTTTAAAGTTAAACACTGGTTAAACAACGTCCTGTCTTTATTTGTGGATAGTGACAAACAGAGACAGTACGTTGTTTAAACGGTGTTCAACTTTTAACTTTCATAAGTAAAGGGGTAAATATGTAATGTCTACCGTCTGTACTTGCCTTACCTATCTATCTACCCATTTAGGTATGTAGGTATCTACTTTTAGCAAAACATTCACTGTTGTAAGGGGAACGCACACCTATCCGCACCACAGAATAGTAACAGAAGGAAATATCAAAATTTTCGATTTCGACGGGATTCGAGCCCGCATTGATACAAGCGATCCTCCTCAAGCCGGAGTGACTTTACCAACTCGGCCACGGAATCATTAGTCGTCAGGGTTGAAAATCTTAATAAGCTCATATTTTTTGTCGGTTATAGCACCGATTAGCCCCGATTATTAAAAAAAAATTACGTGAAGATCTGAGAACTACGGACATGATCCAGATAATTATACTTTTTTTAAGTAGCTCTACGAATTAAACAAAAGTCACGTGTCTATGTAGATTTGTAAATTAAGGAGATGAACCGGATATCCTGAATTCAAATCCATCCTCTCTAATGTCTTCGGAATGAGGTCAATGCAATCTTTCATTCTGTCGCCGGTCTTCGAGGCGAGATGACGTGTAATGAGCTGGATTTTTAGACTATTCATAGCTTCCATGATTGCTATATGATACTTGGAGACGATTTTTCTATTAGGTAGGTACATAACCTTCATTTACCATACGTAGATGGCTCAAATGGTTTTAATTTTGTAATGTTATGTAAATAATTTAGTAGAATAGTTTCTGTAAATAAACGAATTATTTATGAAAGCGAATAAATATGGCGATTTGATTTTATTATGTTTTTAACATAGGAAAGTTTATTTTTGAGATAAAAATGATCTGATTATTGAAAAGTCAGGCCTATAGCTTCGAATTAACGCATTAAAACTAGACTATGAACTACACATTTTAGTAAAAAAAAAAACATGTAAGTAATTTCTTTTAATTTTGATTGATAGTATCATAACTTTTCAAAGTGGTCTATGAACCTACTACCGATACGAACACCACTAAACCAACAGTACCCCATTAAATCAAAACAAATACGTCGCCATCAAACAAAAAAGGTCATTACTTCGTATCTCTTCGAATCTAATAAAAGCGTCCATCTTTATCTTCGCCCATTCAAAAGAGCGAGACAAAAAGGTGGTATAAATCGAGGTAGTAATTTTTAAAACGATGCAATAAACAACCGAATGGGGCATCTGTACAAAAACATTGGATGGAGTATTTTTACTGGATCTCGCAAAAGGCGGATGGTGTAAGTCATAAGAAAAGTTGTATAAATCCGTACCTCCGTACCCATATTAATGTGAAAGTGTGTTTATTTGTTTGTTTATTTGTCCTGCTTTCACGTCAAAACAGAGTAACGGTTTGACGTGCTTTTTTGTGTGGAGATAGTTGGAGGGCTGGAGAGTAACATAGGCTACTTTTTATCCGGGTACCACGCGAGCGAAGCCACGGGCAGCAGTTGGTGTTCAATAAAATAATCTCATCTCTCCGTTAAAAATATGATCAAGTAGATTGAAGGTGTGCTACCATCATTTTAACTAGTGATATACCAGGAGGTAATATTCTCTAATTCAAGTTACGATATCAGTCTAGTTTTTGAATCGTAAATAATCTCATCAATCAAACTTCACTCTGTAATTTTCTGATTTATAATTAGTTATTAAAATAAGATATCCATAGGTAGATTCCAAGGTAGATTGAAATCAAAACCTATTAATAAATAGGCTTTGATTGCAATCTACCTTGAAATTGAAATCTACCTATGGAAAATCATGACACGTAGATTCTTCTTTAGAAAGAAATCTTTCGTAAAACGTACTACATTTAATATGCTAGTGTTTTACTAAATAAATGATTTTTAACCGACTTCAAAATTCGTCGGTGTCTTTTTTTATTTTTTTTCGTGCTTTGTTTATGTATTTCACTAATTACTCGAAGATGCATAGACCGATTTAAAAAAAAAATCTTTTTTATTTAAAAGGGTATACTTTCCGATTAGAGCCACACAAAAAATTTGGTGTGGATCTGTCGAGAATCTTCGAAGTTATGAACATAAATGCACCTCGAGAGTGCAGAAAATTGCTAAGCTTACAAGTTGTAAGCTTAGCAATTTTCTGCACTCTCACTTGTAAGTTACAACATTGTAGTCGGTTTTTTACAATTTTTAACCGACTTCCGAAAAGGAGGAGGTTCTATGTTCGGCTGTATGTATGTTTTTTTTTTTAATTTAGCCACTTGGTAACGTAAGTTTACAAGTTGGGCCAGATCTCCGCTCGTCCATCTAAACAAGAACCAGGCAAACGAAAGAATGAAATGGCCGGTTGAGATGTCGTCTATTATAATAATTGCACAAACTTTGCTCTCAGCTAGTGCTGTTTTCTACCGTACTGTTGGGCTTGTCGATGAAGTAAATAGGCTCACGACTGTATCCCCAAGTATGGTAGAAATGAATTATGACATTACTGCCCTAAAGAAGGGTTTTTCACACGAACAGACAAACAGACGGACGGACAAGAAATCCTTTCTATTGTATTACGAATCCCCAAAAGCAAGAAGCAATTTTTTTTTTATCTAATGTTCTTCAAATGCCTGAATATATCTTCATAAATTATAGCTAAAAAACATCTCGACCTCGATTTTTCAAATAGAAAAAACCTCATCAAAATTGGTTCATCCGCTTAGGAACTATAATTCCAGTGACAGACACACAGATATAAACTAGAAACTTAGAACACCCCTAATTTCGTCTGGTATCAAAAAGTTAACACAACATTTCACAAAATTACTGCACATCTAAAATTACCAACAAAACTAATGCCATTCAGTCGGCGGAGTAAATTAATTGTCATCAAATTGATAGAACGATTTTATTCGACAACTCCAATTAGAGTAATCCGTAAAGCCTTGTTTCGCGGCTGCCATTAGCGAAACACTTCGGTTTCTTGGGAACTTTGGGAGTCTGGGTTGCGACTTTTTGTCGCGGTTCATGTTTTTGTGGGGAATTTTTACTTAAAAACATGTACTTATAAGTAGAGCCTTTTTCAAGTGTTTTTCTTTCGTACATGCGGCAATTGATTCTAAAAATACGTATTAATATAATAAATCTGAAGAGTTCTTTTTTAATTTTTTGTTTGTTTTGAACGCGCTAACCTCAGGAACTACCCGTCGGTTTTGATAGCTTAATTTATGAGGAAGGTTATAGGCCACTTTTCATGATCATCATCATCATAATACCAGCACTAAGCGGGTAACGCCGCGAGGGCACAACTAGTATTTAAATAAAAAAAAGTTTTAAAAAATAGGTAACAGGAATTATGGAGCGACTTTTTGTTAGATATTATTTTCTATTAGGAATGTTATACTGAATGTATTTGTTTCTATAATGCACATAAACAAATCCAATTCAATTATCCATTAATTTATAACATAGGCAGTATACCAACTGATCTTTATCACATTACAATACTTTTTTCTTGCTGTCTAAACCTTTTACAAGCATAATGCTAACTTTTTAAATTATAAGATACCAAAATAAAATTATCCGTTACAACGAAACTAAAGTAAGTGCAGTTAAAACCTCCACCAATATTAACGGGCCGTTTCACTATTCTATTTGTAATTTTGTTTACTGTGAATAACAAAAACATACATTGGTACAGCCGAATATAGAGCCTCCTCTCTTTTGGAAGTCGGTTAAAAATATCTAACAACAAAAACACAAAAAATTGTAATGAAACTGGCTGCAAAAAAAGTCGCGTCGGTGACAACGCAGCTTTAAATTACAAAGTCAAAGTCATTATTGAGTTAAAACTAAACGAAACGTAAAGACAAAATTAGTTTAAAACAAACTACTGACATTATTATTCTCATGTTAATTTGAGATAGATGATAATAAAAGGTTAAATTAAGTAGGTACCAGATGAGTGCTTCAGCCTTTGGACTGGCCTCTTAGCTCGGTTGGTAGTAGTTCTGCCTTCTGCACTGTAGGTCGTGGGTTCGATTCCCACCCATCTAACATTTGTATGATGAACACAGATGTTTGTTCTGTGTCTGGGTGTTATAAAGTATTATAAGTATGTATTTACAAAGTTATGTGTTCTATCAGTTTTCTGGTTCTCATAGCGGGGCTAGATGGCGCTGTGTGAAATGTCCAGCAATATTTATTTATTGTCATTAAGTTGTGAGTTACCCTGAAAGTTTCAGCTAGATAGCTGATCGGGAAGTATTCTAACCTTGAGTTGCTAGATTCCACCCGGAACGACAGACAGACAAACATGAAAGTTACATTTTAAAAACCTTTTAATAATTTGATTTAAGTATTTTTTCGTAGCAATTCTAATCACTGAAACGAGTCATACTATGTAGTTTAACACTTGTTAACATTAGGTAAGCCAATGTCTACCAGGTCTAGAGGTTTGACAATGTTTAATTTAAATTGAGTGTGAATTTTATTTAAATTGAGTGTTAATTTTATTACGTTTTCTAAATAAGTCTTGGGTCTTATCGGTCGAGTGGTACCTCGACTTTCAATCCAAAGTTCGAATCCCGTATTGAACATTTCATTTAGCAAAACTATTACCTTTTCGATCGAGCGAGCGAAGCGAGCGAAGATCTTAGTGGTAAGTTGGGCGATTTTGCTTTGTATGTTTGTATGTTTGTATGTTTCACGAATTGTTGTTCGCGCATAACTGTCGAACCGTTTATCCAATCTGCATGAAACTTGGTAGGTCAATAGGTTGTATAGTAAGGAAATTTACGGTGGAGCATATGAGCTTAATCGATGAAGGGGTTGTGAAGATATTGTGTTCCCAAGGGGGTAAAAAATTTTGAAAGTTACACAAATATATTGAGTGGGGTGTCATACGAAAGGGCTTATTTTGTACATTCCAAAATGGTTTTTATTTTTAATCTAGGATGTATAGTTTTTGAAATACGACCAAAGAAAAAAAAACTACGAAACCAGAGCTGCAAGAGCTCCGGTTTCGTAGAGTTTCGATGTCTTCGTAGCTCATTGACTGGTCGGTCTTAAAAAGAGAGTGGCATCGTTGCGGTTTGGTTTGCAATGATTTTAGATGCTACTTGATTTATTTTCATGATAAAAAATTTTTTGAAAAAGAATGAAAATAATTGGGGTAAAAAAAGTTAAGTAAACAAATATATTGAGTGGGGTGTCAAATGAAAGGTCTTTATTTGTACATTCCAAAATAGTTATTATTTTTATTCTAGGACGTATACTTTTAGAAATACGACGAGAATTCATAAATATGAAATAAATGAAAAATTAGACACGACATTATCTATTGCATGCATGCTAGTATTTTTTCATAAAGAGCTAGCGCAATATACTCGGCAGTAATAGCATTTGAAAGTATAGGGGTAGTCAGAAGAAAGTCCAAATGTGAGCCATCTACGTTGCGCGAGATCTCAGTTCGGGGCGAACTACTAGTGTAGGAAACATTTTCAAAGTTATTGTTTTTGTTAAAATCAATTAAAAACTAATTAAATGATTTGAGCGAAAGCCGAAATGAGTTTTATGATCTCAATTTTTATTTACCCGGATAAGAATAAAAATATTACTCCGCCGATCTTGACTGGCCTCTTAGCTCAGTTGGTAGTAGCTCTGCCTTCTGCGCTGTAGGTCGTGGGTTCGATTTCCATCCAGGACAAGCATTTATGTGATGAACATAGATGTTTGTTTTGTATCTGGGTGTTATAAAGTAATAAGTATGTATTTACAAAAAAAAAAGTTTTTAAGTAGGTATTCTATCAGTTAACTGGCTCCCATAGCTATGCTTAGTATGGGGCTAGATGGCGCTGTGTGAAATGTCCAGCAATATTTTAGCAATATTATCTATACCAAAAAGGTTTCATAATATGGATTTTCATCTAGTGAAGATGACTGTAAAAGTTTTCGTATCTGTTACATTATCATGTTTTGCAAATACTTTAGTACATCATATACGTAGATATTTAGTTGAACCCTTGTAAGGGTTGTAGTTCAGTAAAGGTTCACCCTTGACCCAGATCATCCCTACACAAATACCTTAAAATGTCGAAAACTTATCTTGTAAAATGCTTTAGGGAGCGTGTATTATATTCTACGTGAAATCAAATGCTTGGCTGTTTCGTCCGCCATTTAATTTAGGATAGCATAACTGTCTTAATAGCATAACTGTCATAATAGCATAATAGTGGTGTAATTACAGATGATTGTCTCTCGCTCATATTGCCCAATCCAGCATATGTGGATGCAGCTAATTATGGGATCATCTTGACATTTAATTAATTAATTTTTTCATTACTAGCTGCTGCCCTCGGATTCGCTCGCGTGGTGCCCGGATAAAAAGTAGCCTATGTTACTCTCCAGCCCTCCAACTATCTCCACACAAAAAGTCACGTCAATCCGTCGCTCTGTTTTGACGTGAAAGCAGGACAAATTAACAAACATTAATAATCTGACTGCTCTGAAATTTTCAAAATTCATTTCATCAATAATATATCTCTATTCAATTTTGAAAATAGAATAACTAGATAGCCAATCACAATCGCCCGAGAACCAGCGTCTCGCAAATAAAAGATGGCGTCCAAATAAAATGGCGCGAAAAGAAATTAATCCAGTCATCCCTCACTGTCAGCTTGGTTTAACATAAAAACGGGGAAAGGAATTATTTTACCATCAATTCTCAAGGGGCAAATTATTATTTAAAAACTTTTTGTCAAAGTTCTGAAACTTCATGACTTTATTGGTTAGGCGAGTTGAGAACTACGGATTTCACTGATTTTTTTCTTAGCTACAGGCATTAGACCGAAATTCTACTTCCTATCATAACTAGCTGTTTGGAAGAAATCGCTCATAGCGATAAGACCGCCCATTGTACTTCGCTCCCTATGTTCTGTGTGTCTGTAATTTGTTTTAATGTTCATATGGTGTACAATAAAGTGTTAATCTATCTATCTAGCTTACGCCCGCGGCTTCGCTCGCGTGGTACCCAGATAAAAAGTCTATGTCCTATTCCCGGTCATTTTCTAACTATATTTGGCTGAAACTTGAGTATACATCGTTTTTGGTCACCTGGAATAACACATGCTACTTTTTATCCTAAAAAATGCGTGGTTCCCGTGGGATAAAAAATAGTAGGTAGTCAATGCGGGTAAAGCCGTGGGCGTTCGCTAGTTATAGTTATAATGGTTGGACGTTTAAGTAATTAAAATCTTTGGAGTTTTAAACCTAAATTTAATTTACCTTTACCAACAACTTTGTGACAGGTTGCAAACCTAACGTTTTTATTTCAGCTCAAAAATCCTATTAAAAATTACAAATTGCTACCTCAACCAATACCAGAACCAACTTGAAATTCGTTCAGAAACTCTGCTAAAACAAACTGCGTCCTACGAGCGCGAAAATATCCGACTTGCCGCGCAAAGTGTGACGTTTCATTTGCTAGTATTATTGAATTTGACTTATTGGAACGGTCTGGCTACCTTGGACGGGGGACTAGAAAAACTGTGGGGTAGCGATTGATTTTTTAAATTATTTTTTTATAGATAGACAAGTGGCTAAATAAAAATTAAAAAAAAGAATTCACTCTTATAAGCTGTGCAATTTTCTGCTCTCTCGAAGTGCATTTTGTTCATAACTCTGAAGACTCTTGATAGATCCTCACCAAATTTTTGTGGCACCAATCGGAAATCCCTTTCTTACAAAAAATTTAATCGGTCCAGGCGTCTTCGAGTAATCGGTAAACATACATAAAAAAAGCACAAAAAAATATTCTGATGAATTTCGAACCTCCTCCTTTTTTTGTAGTCGGCTAAAAATAGATCCTAAAGAACTACCTTGTGCCATCAACTCGTCTAATGTTAAGAGACGGTGTGACCGAGAATAAAGCACGTCGATCTAGAAGAAATCTATTCACTCTATCTTTGAAAAAGTCTAGATTGAAATCGCAAAATATTGTTAGGTATACCGAAAATGTTTTGATCTATGCGGATAATTTTCGACAGACATCAGTAAGTCAGTAGACAGAGGTAAGTCATCACCAGTACTTTTTTCTGGATGAAAGATAACCTATCTATCCTTTTCTGTACTCTTGTCAACGCGTATGCAACACTTCATGATGCTCGGTTTAGTAGTTAAAAAACCGTAATAAATCAAACAAATTCATGTATTAAAATATTAGTTGGGATAATTGAATAAAGAGCCTAAAAACTTTTAGTAACAACTCGACTCCACGCCACTGTTGTTTCAAGTCCAAACACAGAGCAGGTGGGGTACCGACGCTGGCTATTCGAAATTACAACCCAAGCTAATATTATATCTATAGCATAGCTATCTGTGGAGCACCGACACTCGAAGTTAATGAGGTACATCTTCTATTGACTGAGGTTCTCACTTTTCACTTCCTCTATACCTTGTTGGCGGAGGGGTTTACCTCGACTTTCGATCCGAAAGTCGTGGGTTCGAATCCTGGCCGTGCATCAATGGATTTTTCGTTTCGAATTTATATGCGCACTAACACGAGCTCTAAACGGTGAAGGAAAACATCGTGAGGAAACCCGCGGCTTAGTCAGCCCCACACGTATTGACTATCTTTCCTGTGGATGTGGTCGGTTAAGCTGAGAGGATGGTGTGATTGCTTGATTGCTCGTTGAAGCTAAGAAGCGCGCGATCACAATTTGGATGGGTGACCGCAAGTGGCATTACGAGCTGAGCGCTTCCGTGCTTCGGAGGGCATGTTAAATGTCGGTCCCGGCTTTTATATCGATGAGCCATGACGGAGGCCTTAAGGCGGCCTAAAAACTCCGTCACCAGAGTTGGCCACTAAAAAAAGTAAGTTCGTATGAGCAAGTGGCCAACTCTGGTGACGGAGTTTTTAGGCCGCCTAAAGGCCTCCGTCATGGCTTAACGACTTAAAAGCCGGGACCGACATTTAACGTGCTAGCTAGCTAGCACATACGAACTTACTTACTAAGCCATGACGGAAGCTCTCGAATTACAAGCTCCACTAGCCACTATATTATACGAAGCGATTTTATTTTATCCTAATTAATGTTTTAATGGTATAACATAAACTAGCGAGGGAAATTCACACGTCACCTAACAAAAGATGCAGACGGGCGATTTTAGTTGCTCAACTTTATTCTATTATGCTACAATATAAAACCAACAGAATTTTTGTTGATGTATTAATCCTCCTTTTTTTCTTTTGACGACTTTGACGAGACTCACATTGTTCGACTGGCTCCACACTGGAACTTGACTATTTAGATTTTAAGCGGATGGATCACCGAAAAGAAGCTAGGCCCCATACCGTGTTTGTTGCCCTGATTCTTCACGGTGTTGGTCGCGAAAGAACAGGAGTAGAATCACCTAGCTCTTAAGACGATTCAAAGTGGTCATAACGGTCCTACTGAATAAATGATGTTTGATTTGATTTGATTTGATTTGAAGGCTGATTGTCTAACTCTAAATCATAGTTTCTCAACATTATTTTGCCCGCCGGCGCCGCTCACTTTGAGAAAATATTTTTTTCAAGAGCCCCCTCCCCCTCCCCATATCTTAATGCGCCATCTCAATACCCCCTAATTTTTTGTGGGTTTTCTACTGCCCCCTTGAAAGTCTCAAACGTCCACAAGAGGGCGTTATCGCCCCCGTTGAGAACCTATGAAATCAAAATCAAAATCAAAATCAAAATCAAAATCAAAATCAAAATCAAAATCAAAATCAAAATCAAAATCAAAATCAAAATCAAAATCAAAATCAAAATCAAAATCAAAATCAAAATCAAAATCAAAATCAAAATCAAAATCAAAATCAAAATCAAAATCAAAATCAAAATCAAATATCATTTATTCAGTAGGACCGTTATGACCACTTTGAAACGTCTTAAGAGCTAGGTGATTCTACTCCTGTTCTTTCGTGACCAACACCGTGAAGAATCAGGGCAACAAACACGGTATGGGGCCTAGCTTTCTTTTCGGTGAGGTTATGGTCTAAATTGTCTCCAACATCAAATTGGTTTCAATTGGGTTCTGTCAAAACGATTACGCAGGTATCTTTTGTCGCGTTCAGTCTCGTCACCGAGGTCTCGTTGAGATGAGAGTAACTGAGTGACGGAGCTACTTGCGTGGTCACTTAACTGCTATAATTGAGAGTTTGAGAGATATTTTGATCGCTATCAAAGATAGACAATCTCGGGGCTGATTGTATATATTTGATAGCGACCAAAATCGGTCTCAAACTGTCCAATATTTTAGTTCAGTGACCACGGAAGTAGCTCTGTCAATCTCATCTCAACGAGAACAAACGCGATAAAAGATACCTACGCGATTGTTTTGACAGTTTGAGACCAATTTGAGGTTTGAGACAAGACAATCAACACAAAGACAGATTAATCAGGCAACTTCCATTTTAATTTCTATTTCTTGCATGCTGAGAAGCAGACTCAAGGCTGTACCTACATATTTTCTACCTGGCACCTGTTTTTTTACCCTTGATTCGCAATAAATATATTATGATTAAGAACTATTGCAAAATGTAGCCCGTCCACATAATCCTCACGTAAGTAGCTAGAAATACAACCCCATTTCCACAAAAAGGAACTACTTAACGACTTAGCCAAACTAATTAATTAACACGGAACCCGATCCGTTTTCGCAAATAGCTCACGAAACCCTAATATTAGATTACAAATGGGCTTTTAGAAGTTTTCATTCGAATTTCACGCAGTTTGATTCCGAAAAGTTTTTGGGTATTTCCAAGTTTGTTTGAATGCTTTTTATAAGAAGTCTTACCTTATGTTTTGGAGGCAATTTTTACAAGATTTTTTAATGAAATGAAAATCACGATAACGACTGTATCCCAAGGAACAGTAGACATTATCTCAGATCTTTTTAGGCCTTTAAAGATCCTTTGAAGATGTCTAAAGGGGTAGTCAGAGGTGTGTCCAAATACATATTTGGTACATGCCCACATTTTGTAGAAGTTAGCATTCCATACGTCACAGGTTCCAAGCCCATCGACGCTTTTAGAGAGCTAACTGGTTTCCTCACGATGTTTGCCTTCACCGTTTAGAGCTCGTGTTAATTTTTTTAATAATGTTTTTTTTTTAATTTTTTAATTTATTTTTAGTATTGTTGTTCGTTTTTCTCAGCAGCATCTAGCCCCAAAGCACCGAGTAGACACCTTACCTACTTAATTAGACCTACTTAATTTCTCTGTGCCCAAAGTAAGTAGAGCTTTGTGTTATGGGAACTACCATGACTACACCACCCTGCCACACTCATTCTCATAACTCTTTTGGTGATACACTTTGGTTTACATACATACATAAATCACGCCTGTGTCCAATCAAAGGGGTAGACAGAGACCACAGATCTCCATTTGCTACGGTCCTGACACACTTCTTTCGCTTCATCCACTCTCATCACATTATTCATGCAAGCTCGTCGGTTTAAGGTTCTCTTGACGGCCTTTTTCCATTAATCCGTCAATTTGGTCCAGGAATGTGCGCCTAGGTCTTCCCCTTCCGACGGTCCCATTCACACTCGCCTTTTGTACCTGTTTCGTCAATATTCTTTCATTCATCCTCTCTACATATCTTAACATACCCGTCTCAAATCTCATCACTACATCTTCTTTCATTCCACAACGCTCTCTTACTTATCATACTTTTGTCAATCATCAAAATATATTATTTTGATGATAAACGAAAGTTTAATTCACTCATTCAATTTCATCACTCGGATTTCCGTGTCTACAGAACCTATCCTTGTTCCAATATTACCATCACTAGCTCAGTGAAACATGAATTTAGTCAGGATTGACGAATGCCCCGGAGAATTGATGTGGAAGGTACAGATAAGGTTGCGAGAATCAGTTGTGCTATCTGATCCGGTGGATCTTTGACAAACGTGGATAGAACATTGTTTGTGGAAGGTACCTACCTATTAAACCAATGATCTTCTATATATAAACTGAGGTAGATGCGTTGTACCCCGCTCTAAAATTCAAATATCATTTATTCAGTAGGACCGCTATGACCACTTTGAAACGTCTTAAGAGCTAGGTGATTCTAATCCTGCATGGCGAACAAAACTCAAGCTAATTAGCTTGAGTCAATTCAGTCGCACTCTGTCTTGCTCCGATGTTACGCACGCACAGCACGCACATAATTAATCTCTTTCTGACAACGGGGTTTTATAATATCTCAATCTTTTAGTTTTCTTGAGTGATATAAACCAAACTGCGCATATTCTTCCTAAGTAGTTATAACACAATTTCGTTTTAGAACTTTTTATAATGAGTATAACGTCTCTATTGGTAGTATCTCATTGTATTAAACAGTTTTTTTTAACTGACTACGGCGAAGCAAAAAGGAGGGTTATGATTTTGACCGGTATGTAGGTATGAATAATGTTCATCTGTTCCCTCATAAAGCTGGGTTGACACGATCCAAGTACACTTGGACCAAGTCAAACTTGGATGACTCTGATTTGACGCCGTCGTCCGAGTGAGTCACGTGAGTTCAACGGCGTCCAATCAGAGTCATCCAAGTTGAACTTGGTCCAAGTGTACTTGGATCGTGTCAACCCGGCTTAACTTCTAAACTACTACTACTACTCCATTGGCTCAGGGACCCAAAGTGAGTCTTGGCCTCCGAAACGAGAATTCGCCACTTCTTTCTGTCCATTGCTGCCTCTAGCCAGTTCTAACCAGTAGTAACTTCTAAACTACTTCTCATAATTTGACGCGCTGTCCTTCTCTCTCATTAAAACACTATAATTCACCATCTCATGAAATGTAAAACCTGCGAAGTTTGGTGCCTACTAAAGAGTTACATTGTAGATTTTTAAATGATATTTTGAAAAAGTACTCACGTGAATGTTATAATCCTTTTTTGATAGCTTCGTGGTACCATTGTACCATTCGATAGTAGCCGCCGGGCGTGCTCCAGATGCGGTGCACATTAGAGTGAGAAGGGTGCTCTGTGTCGCATGCTCTCCTTCTCCAAAAATGTAGGTCTTGTTTGGTGGCACTGAAAAAAAATGCAAAAAGTTGTGAGATTGCTGGGATTTGAACGGGCGGTGTTAGAACCAGGTTGGACGGACAGTTTAGGTAGTAGGTACGCTTTTTAACACATTTTGTTTTGAACACATTTTTAAAATACTTACTAATGGGACTTAATTACTTACTTAATGGTGTTATAATTGTTTCTGAAAATAAATAAATAAATATATTACAAAATAAAATCTTTTTGTTTAACCTACTCATTAAAATCAGCATAATTTAGGTTGCTTTACAGAAAATTCCAGTAGTAGTATTATTTGTACGGTTCAAGTTCCACTATTATATTAATTTGAGATTTCAAAATTCTTAATTTTTGTATTCGTATTGCTCGTTTCTATTTAATGAAATTCATTGATCAAAGTTTCACTAAAATCTTCATTAAAGATCACTAGCTCATAAAAAGTAACTTAAAATGAAATAGCAACCATAAAAAAAACTGGGTAGGTATAAAACACATCAAAATAATCTTATTTCATACATAAACTGAACCTTCTTAATACAATGATTGAGTCTAACCTTCCAAAGGCGATTTGTCTAAATTTCCCTACACGCCAAAAAACTTCCTTCCCTAAAGGGCCGTACAAAACTTACAGAGCGTAGTTGGGGCCCTATACGACCCTTGAAGCAGGGGCTATAAAAGTGAAACTGATCTGGCGTTTTTTTATTCCCCAATGAGAAAAATGGGTATTTTCGACAGTTCCTGATTTTGTAGTTTATTGAGATTTCTTGGCTGAGTGGCTAGTAAGTTTCGGGTCGAGTGAGTTTGAATCTCAGCTCTGGACATAGATCTGTACAAGCTTTTATTAAGTGTATTGGCCGCGTGGGCTAGTACTAGTACCTACCTTGACTTTCGATCCGAAGGTCGTGGGTTCGAATCCTGGCCGTACACCAATGGGCGTTTCGTTTAGAAAAATGTATTTATATGCGCATTAACAACTCTAAACGGTGAAGGAAAACATCGTGAGACACACGTATTTGAGCATGTCTTTCCTGTGGATATGGCCGGTTAAGCTGAGAGGATGTTTTGTGTTTTTAAGTGTGCGGTGCGGAATGTTGCTTCATGTTGCTTCTGAAGAGCGACAAAATCGCCGATCGCCGATGCTAAAAGTAACGTGTCTGCTTAAATAAATCGGTTCTTCCTGCTTAAATAAATTGGTTCTTCCACGTAGTCAAACTATTTAGTCCAACTGGTTTGACCACGAGGAATTGTGTTTCATCGTGGTCAAACCAGTTGGACTAAATAGTTTGACTACGTAAAAAGAATAGCTACATGTAAGATTGACTGTACCTACATATTTTTAACTTGATATTGATACAGGGAGGATCATTTGACTAGTTTGACCACGAGGAAACATAATTCCTCGTGGTCAAACCAGTTGGACTAAATCGTCTGACTACATAATATTAACGCAAGCTGTGTTCATCTGCAATTGGAATTGCATGTAAATTTTAATATATAAGCCTGTAACTGTAAGCATTTAAGCATGTAATTCTGTTGATGTTCCTAATTAAATAAATAAATAAATAAATTCCTCGTGGTCAAACCAGTTGGACTAAATAGTTTGACTACGTGGAAGAACATGACTATTTCTATCTTCGATCAGCAATTTCTATTCAATATTCTATTCAATAGCAAGCTCTACCAAAACAATTATTATTATCCCAGTCAATCTGCCACAACATAAATGTCATAATTGAACACGTTTCTTTTAGTCTCGAATAGGGGAGATTTCTTTCAGAAAGATGAAAGGTCGCTAATTGATAGGTTATTATGTGAATTCTTATTTTGTGTCATTGGCTTTTATATTAAATCACATAATATCATATGTGTATTAGATAAGATTGATTACGTGCCACATATACCTTGATTAAAACATCTAAAACTGAACTGTCAAATCTAAAGTGATCGACGTACGAGTCTATACCGCGGTTTTATGGTAAGCGTCCACAGGCCACATCGCACGCAGCGGACGGATCGCATCAAGCGGATTATCTGTGTAATGCGATGCGTACGATGCGGACAGGTGGACGTACTTATATGAGTTTCTATACAAATAATACTACGATCCGTTGCGTGCGATGCGTCCGAAGCGTACGATAACGACATGTGGACGCTTACCTTTAAAGAACGTCAGTAACTCGCGGCTCGTTGGTGCTGATCGACTAGCGAGTGAAACAGTCGTATCGTAGAGTTGATCCTACTTTTATTAAAAAATGCGATATACATATGCGAACATAGTTTATGACCTGAAATAACACAAAGGCTGCTTGTAATCGGGGTAGGTGGTATCACAAGAGCGAAGCCGCGGGTAAAAGCTAGTATATATAAATATGTATGGATGTATGGATGGATACAGTATTGAATTTCGCAGGTCATATTTCTTCCCTCACCTCGGCTTTTTCCATTAGTAGAAATGAATACGGAATTGATTTCCTTGTACATTATATTTACCATCATCTTTATTAATATCATAGTGCGAGCCAATCAGGGTCCATTATAGACCCTATCCTGAAATGATGGTTCCTGGTAAATTGAGAAGATACTTTCCGTATGTCTCTTTTATTGCAGATCATCACTACATAGTATAAAACAAAGTCGCTTCCCTGTTTGGCCCTATGTGTGCTTAGATCAGTGGTTCCCAAACTTTTTCTGTCATGGACCCCTTTCAAAATTTTACTGGTTTCGGTGGACCCCCTGCTGCTACATTTCTACCATATTCCCAAAAAACTTGTGCACCCCCATTTTTGTTTCTCACCAACAACGTGGCCCCTTTCGAGTCTCTCGTTGGGAATCACTGGCTTAGATCTTTAAAACTGCGCAACGGATTTTGATGCGGTTTTTTAATAAGTAGATAGAGTGATTCAAGAGAAAGGTTTAAATGTAAGTATAATACATGCATAATATAGTAGTGAAACACTGATAATTTTAGAGGTTTCTAATGTGATATGTGATGTGACCCGTGCGAAGCCGGGGCGGGGCACGTTAAATTGTCGGTTCTTGGGCGGCCTAAAAACTGTCACCATAGCTCGAACTGGGTGCATTTCTGTTCATAACACCGAAGATCCTAGACAGATCCTCACTAAACTTTTATGGCACCAATCGGAAAGTATACTCTTTCAAACAAAAAATAACTTTCCAAATCGGTCCAGGTCTCTTCGAGTACCTATCGAGATTATCGGATAATATAAAAAGCACAAAAAAAAGATTCCGACGAATTGAGAACCTCCTTCTTTTTCTGAAGTCGGTTAAAAAGAGAAAAAAGTTAAAATTATCCCAAAAAGTCTGTTTCAATTTGTACGGACGAGGGCTAATTTGGTGAATAATTTACTTGACAGTAACATGGACCCTTAATTCGGACAATAAAGGTCCATTAAAATGTCCGTATTAGAATCGTTAAAAAATCTTAATGTGTTAGGACGATTTCAGATTGGCGGGTTTTTTATGCCTATGCTTTCTGAAAAGAGACAAAAGTCAAAAACTATTTTCCTACTAACACTAATATTATAAATGCAAAAGTTTGGATGTTTTTTTTAACCAAAATAGGTTAGCGTTTGATCACACCCTGCCTGATGTAAAGCAACAGAGTGGTCTAAGATGGAGCACGCTTTCCTAGAAGGAACCTATTGACTCTCGAAAACTATACTTTTCTGGAAATATACCCATAAATAGACCCCGACAAGGAGTCCCACATTTTCGCTGTGCGTATGAAATATGTAGACTCAAAGCGCTTAGTACGAACACTGGGAATATCAACCATGTACAAATGGCGCCTTTCCGGGTGTCTGGAATTCCGATAGAAGTTTGTATAGATGGATGGATGTATGTTTGTTCCTCTATCAATAACCACTGAACCGATTTGACTGAAATTTAAACTATAGATAGATAATAACCAGGAATAGAACACTCACATCGAAATAATCTATAGTCGAATTGCTCATTGTACGAACTAAAAATTTATGAAAAATGAAATTTTGATCATCAATTTTAGTGCGTATAATGAGCAATCCGACTATAGTAAAAATATCCCAATGATCTACATTTTTTAATCCAGCTCTTTTAATTAAGGAGGCTCTAACAGACTTTTACTTAATTAGCAAGTGAAGGGTCCTAAAGGTCAGCTGTACACGAAATGGTGCGTTTACTAGAAGGTCTGGTATTGGTACGTATACGTACCCTAGTCGCATCGACCGTCAATATTGCAAGGTGGGAAATTTCTCGACCCCTTATTGTAGGGAGGGGAAGTTATGTCGATATCTGTCAGAATAAATTATGATAGTTGGTGCTGGCCTTAGTTATCTTGACACTAGCAGCGCCCTCGTGGCGTTTTGCTTCCGTAGTGATGATGATGATGAAATGAAATGAAATGAAATGAAATGATTTATTTGCGTGAAGTGTGGTGTACAAAGAACTTACACCTCCCTCTCCTCTAAATTAGATCCACACACTTCGCTAGGATACCCAGCATGCAAAAATGAAATAGGTACCTAGATTATATTTTAAATTAACTGAATACATTTAATATAATTATACTATGAAAACGAGTTAGATACTATGATAAAAAGTAGCCTATAACCTTCCTCAAGAGTTTAGCTAAGAAATGCAGAAATATTTAGGGTAAAAATGTATGTAAGTATATGTAGTTTTTACATTGTTAGAGACCTATACCCAGAAATCATTGAAGTCACATTGAGTCGTATATCAACAAAAAATTGTTATCAGATATCCCAAAAGCTTTGTATATAAATATACTAGTATTTTTTCTATTTTAGATTATTTTCTTATTTCGATAAAATGTCTCATCCTTACTTTCTTGCTAATTAATTAAGTTCTTGAAAGTTTCTAAATTGAATTTATCGATATCGATATCTTTTATCGATAGATTCCCACCCCTACGACACTATCTCGCCACTTATTAGCTACATCGTCTAGCAATTTATAGGAAGGGTCTGAAAATTGCTCTGTACGTACCCTTAGTTAAGTGACGGCTTAATATGCCCTTATATGGAAGTGTGTAAGCGCCCTAAAGTTGGTACGGATTAAGGCCTAATCAATATTTGATGGAGTTTTAATGTCATTTTATTTTTGGGAGGTTATGTAAGATTAACATTGTTGAAGGGAATTGGTTTGTAAAAGTTAATAAATAAAGTTTTAATTATAAGGGAAATGTTGACATTCAGAAACCAAAAACTATAACTTTAGAATGCATTTTCATTAGGTATCCATTAAAAGTATTAATTTTTTCGATTAATTTTAACTAATATATTTTTTAAAAGCTAAGCATTTTTTCTTTAGAAACAAGTGGCTGAATCAAAAATTAAAAAAACCGAATTCAATGTTACCTAATTTGACTGGCCTCTTAGCTCAGTTGGTAGTAGCTCTGCCTTCTGCGCTGCAGGTCGTGGGTTCGATTCCCATCCAGGACAAACATTTGTGTGATTAACATAGATGTTTGTTCTGTGTCTGGGTGTTATATAAAGTTTTATAAGTATGTATTTACAAAATATATAAGTATTCTATTAGTTATCTGGTTCCCATAGTACAAGCATTGCTTAGTTTGGAGCTAGATGGCGCTGTGTGAAATGTCCAACACTATTTATTTATTATTATTTATTTAATTGAATCCTAGTGAACCTTTGTATTGCCTGTTTCTATGTTTATAACTTTCTCCGTAAAACTTTTACTGTTCTATTATCATCTGTGTGTGTCAAATAAACGTTTATCTTATCTTATCTTAATTTTATTGTTAAAAGGAACTCCAAAAACATTAACCCTTAACCCGTCCCTGTGTCAACCAAAACGTATCACCTTACACAGACTATAAATTGACAATTAATACAGAAACTTGTATCGATTGTCTTGTATAGATATTATTTTGGTCATTTCGACCCCTATAACTATCTGTCCTTTTGAGTTAGGGTCCGAACGACCTCGAGTTAGCAACTACACTAAATCGCAGAGGTTAACAAAACGTTTGTTTGTTATTGAAATTATAAGCGTAAACGTAAGTTCGTTTGAGCAAGTGGCCAACTCTGGTGACGGAGTTTTTAGGCCGCCTAAAGGCCTCCGTCATGGCTTAGCGACTTAAAAGCCGGGACCGACAATTAACGTGCCCTCCGAAGCATGAAAGCGCTCAGCTCGTAATACCACTTGCGGTCACCCATCTTAAAAATGACCGCGCACAACGTTGCTTAACTTCAACGATCAATCAAAATCGTCCAAGCAAGCTACACCACGAGCGCTTCCGTAGACGTATATTTTATTTTCAGGTAATTTTGCTACATTTTGGTTTTAATATACGTTTATAAAATTGAAGCCATTTTAAAAATAATATATGATCACGACTGTATCCCCAAGGCACGGTAGACATGCTCTCAGATCTTTTTAGGCATTTTAAAATCCTTTAAAGATGTCTAAGGGGGCTGTCAGAGGTATGTCCAAATACATATTTGGTACAGAAAGCGTCATTAATTGGTATCCCCCTAGTAAGAGGTCGGTTTGCAAGCCGTTGATCTCAACTTTTGTAAAAACTTTTACATCCTTGCTTACTTATGGATATCTTATTTCGCTCGAGTTCCTAAACAAAAATAGCTGATATAATACCCGACTGAAATCCAAGGTTGAAATGAAAAGAGTCTTTGTTCAAATCAATAGGGGGATACCGATTGATGACGCTGACTGTACATGCCCACATTTTGCAGAAGTTAGCATTCCATACATGATAGGTTGCAAACCCATAGACGCTATTAGAAAGCTAACTGGTTTCCTTACGATGTTTTCCTTCACCGCTTAGAGTCGTGTTTTCCTATCATGTGGGTAGGCATAGACCACAGGTCTAAAGAACAATGCCCAAAAATGTATGGACACCGTCCCCACCGTTGTAGCACTTTAAAACCTATGTTAATCGAAGGGCCATAGTCATCTTATCATTTTATTGTATTACAGCGAAACTGAAATGTGAATCCGAAAAAAGTTATATCGACATGAAGAAACCGGAATCAGTCACAATAATGTTACCCATTACGATGCTTTTTTTTATTATTACTGTGGGATGATATCGTTCGGAGTTTTCAAACAACTTTTTAGAATTAAATGGTGACTCCCGCACGGGATCAACTCACGGAGCAGAAAAAAGTTCAATGAAGAATTCTGCTGATTATCGTTTTTGTGAAGTACCTAGCCATTGACGTTTTTTTAGGAGTTCAAATAAAAATACCTTCTTTAAATACAAATAAAACCGTTGACTTTTTATTACAACAAATAGATTAGCCGGTGTTTTCAGTATCTATTACAATATTGTCCCAGGCACTGGCTGGCTCAACTAAATTCTCTAAACGCCTTCCTATCCCATAGTACCACACGATACTGACGAGATGCGCGCGTATAGATTATATTATACCTATATTATATTGATATATTAGATATGTCGCAGGCAACTGGTTGAATTAGCCATTCAATAAATGCCTAGCCATTTCATTGAACGCTGCCATTCAATTAAATGGCTGAACGTTGGTTAGTCAAATAGTTGAACACAACGTTCAACACTACGGCTAAACAAAGGTCAGCCATTTAATTAAATGGCGTTTTTCAATGAAATGGCTAGCCGGTTCACTTGCTCACAGAAAAAATAAGTAGGTTTTGGTTTTTTTATAGCACGCGTATCACACACCCACGCAGAAAGGCTGCTCGAAAGTGAATCTATTATTTTGTGGCATACGAATAACACTGGGAACTTATTTTCTTTGTTTTTCACGACAAAATAACACACAACTATCGAGAAACACCAGCTGTAGACGCCATCTTGTAAACAAAGCGAAAGTAGTGCCGCGGTGGCGGAAAAACATACTAATTCAATGAAACGGCGGCCTTTCAATCAGGCAGAGTGTTGAACGTTTTAAACGCTTCAAAGATTCAACTATGCGCCTAGCCATTTAATTGAATGACGGCGCGGTTGGCTGCGACAGATACATATTATAGCCCCGGGTTCGCACTGGTGCAGTTCTGATACTTACTTAATACTCGTATATGGGAGCTTTGCACCCGTGCGAAGCCGGGGCGAGTCGCTAGTTATACATATAAACCTTCCTCTATCTATTAATAAAACATTGTGGCGAAAAAGTATAATAAACGGCAAAATAATTGTGACTGATTCCGGTTTCTTCATGTCGATATAACTTTTTTCGGATTCACATTTCAGTTTCGCTGTAATACAATATAATGATAAGATGGTTATGGCCCATTGATTAACATAGGTTTTAAAGTGCTACAAGGGTGGGGACGTTTTGAACATTGTTCTTTGCCATCTGACATACTTCTTTCACTCAATTATGTGTAATTTTTTGGTTTACCAATTTGATTTGATATACCTGAAAAATTAAAAAAACATCTAATTCAGTCAACCACAGAATCAGCATTGCCATCCAATGCAATAAGTAAAGTAATGCTGCCAGTGTCTTGGGCACGCTTCCGTCTGGCAGTGGCTTGGATCAGTTGAGCTACCTATAGATCGTTTCCAACGATCCTTAGGTCGCTCAACTGGTTCTTTTTGTATTTTATAATTTTATGTGATAGTAGTTTAGTTTCTGTAAATAAAACTACAGAACCTTCCCCAATATTCACTACTCACTCTTGCCCCATTTTTGCAGCGTTACCTAGAATAATGCTTTAATACAGTTGGATAATTACGTCCATTAATTATTCAGTATCAGAAAATCTAAATGAAAATTTATGTTGTCATGAAATTTTATAAGAAAAATGTCACAGATAGTGCAGGCGATGTAAATTTATGCCACCAGGTGGCGCTGGTAAATGTAGCACTTGAACATAGTAGGGGTAATTTTTTAAATTTTTTTATTGTGTTAAACCACACTTAGGTATTATTACATTTATCCTGAATTATCCTAATAAGTTAACCTGTAGATGGCGCTCATCGATGCTGTAATCGATAGAGGTCCTATCATGATTTTCAACCCTGACGACTAAGGATTCCGTAGCCGAATTGGTAAAGGCACTTCGGCTAACGGATCACTTGTATCATTGCGGGTTCAAATCCCGTCGAAATTGAAAATTGAAGATTTTTCATTTTCAAATTTATAGGGGTAATCAGAAACAAGTTGAAATCTAGGCTATCAACACAACGGTGCGCGAGATTTCAAGGCGAACTACTAGTATTCAAGATTCAAGGTTTAAAAAGAGCACAGTCACTGTTTCTTCCTCCATAAAAAGCTAATAGCTTAATCTTCAAAAACACCCCCGTGTCCTATCATGATTTTCAACCCTGACGACTAAGGATTCCGTAGCCGAATTGGTAAAGGCACTCCGGCTAACGGATCACTTGTATCATTGCGGGTTCAAATCCCGTCGAAATTGAAAATTGAAGATTTTTCATTTTCAAATTTATAGGGGTAATCAGAAACAAGTTGAAATCTAGGCTATCAACACAACGGTGCGCGAGATTTCAAGGCGAACTACTAGTATTCAAGATTCAAGGTTTAAAAAGAGCACAGTCACTGTTTCTTCCTCCATAAAAAGCTAATAGCTTAATCTTCAAAAACACCCCCGATTTACCCAGGTGGAGCCGGCGGTAACTTAGAATTAATTCACGCTGACTGTCTAATTGAGTTTATATGTAAATTGAGATGTTACCTGACTGTTAACGGAACTTATACTTTGAATGCTTGGACGACTTGGACGAATAAACACACTCGTTTAAGTTTGAATGCAGTCTGTCTTCTGAATATCACACTATCACACTTCACACTAATTTTATAAATGCGAAAGTTTGGATGTTTGGATGTATGTCTGTTCCTCTATGACGATAACTCCCGGACAATCACTGAACCGATTTGGTTGATATTTGAAATATAGATAATGACCAGTAATAGGACATAATCTGCTTTTTATCCGGTTACCACGCGTGTGAAGCCGAGGGCGGAAGCTAGTTTATAATATTTGTATGGATGGATGGATTAAATTAAAAAAAACTTAGGCCTTTACATCTTTACTACATGATTTATACAGTGTCAGGAGGCAATATTTGCCTACACTTAACGGAACTGTAGTGCCTGGGACAATGTAGAGATGGAGTAGACTTGTAGCACCTAAACCAGGGGTGCCCAGACTTATAGTGTCGGCGATCGACCAGAAAATATTTTGAAAGCAAAGGATCGACGAAACTACTGTTGGTAGGTTAGGTAGATACTGCAAAAAAATTTTTTAAACATGGTTTTACTGCACTTTTAAATTGAATTTAGGTACAGTTGGGCCGACGGATCTAGGCGTTCGTGAAGTCAGGCTTTTCGCTGCGCAGTAGAAAATTTTGTATGAAAAAGTTGCACTGCGCATCGAAACGGCTAACTTCACGAACGCCGAGATCCGTTGGCCCTGCTGTAAGTACATCAAAATAAAGGAATCATACCTACCTTTATGTTAGGAATGAGTAGGTAGGTACTAATAATTGGTAGGTATATTGCTGGCGATCGACTCGAAAAGCTTCGCGATCGACCGGTCGATCGCGATCGACTGTTTGGGCACCCCTGACCTAAACCATCCTCTCAGCTTAACCGGCCATATCCGCATGAAAGACATGGTCAATACGTGTGGGGCTGACTAAGCCGCGGGTTTCCTCACGATGTTTTCCTTCACTGTTTGTGATGATGGATTACCTTTGACATTCAGCTTGATATTCTTCACAATAGGCTCGTCCAGTGCTGCCGAGGATACCGCGCAGCGCAGCTCTCCTCCTATCTCATTCCTGGTCACCGTCATTGGAAGAACGTGCACAACTGTCTGGTTGTCCGGCGTTATTGTCTGGGCTGGAACAAACAAAATTACGTGTTAAAGACTAGTAAATCCGTACCCCTATTATAAATCCGTGGCACGCGTGAATACGTTGACATGTATAAAACACCAACTTTTCAGGGCGGCCGTTTGAAAGTTTGACCTCTTCTGGTTTCTCGGTAAATTAGTTTACAGTATTTATGTTAATTGTTTCTATGGTTATTTTATGCCCTCTTTCGAATGATGACAATAAATAACCAAAATTCCCCATAGTTTCCATGATATAAGACATGTCAACAAAAAAATTGATGAGATTTAGGTTACGTCTCGAGATGTCCAGTTACGCCGCAAAAGATATCAACTTATTCACCTTTAATGTATGGAATATTGGTAGGTAAACAATGCTATATTATCGGATTGCAAACAGATAGAGACTATAAAACCAGTTTTTTGAGTTGCTGAAGTACCTACTTATTACTCAGAACCATTCATACCGTTTAGAAATGAGATTTAACATAGTAAGGGTAAGCTGATTTTAAATGAGCCCAAACACGGATGCTTTACTGTTAATCACTGAGAATTTGAATGGAATACAACCAGATTTTATCAGCACATCTGCTCATTGTCACCATATTATTACAATGTATTCGGAACTAGAAAAAAATGCAAAGTTTCACCTCAATCGAAAAATTTACTGAGGAGTTTTGTTGAATAACTCCTGACTCCAGCAACAGATCAGCTTGTTGTTATCATAATATTACATTCTTATCTAGAGTCTATAAGTGTGCCAAATTTTAGCTCAATGAGACTCTGGAAAGTGGGTCAAATTAAACTTGCAAGAATTCACTAAAAAAAATATGAGTTTTGTTGAACAGGTCCTGGCTCCATCATAAGATCAGCTCGTTGTTACAATAATATTGCATTGTCACCAAGAATCCATAAGTGTGCCAAATTTCAGCTCAATCAGACACTGGGAAGTGGGTCAAATTAAACTTGAAAGATTTGACCCGAACACAATATTGAGTTTTGTTGAACAGCTCCTGACACCAGCATCAGGTCAGCTTACTGTTAACATAATATTACATTGTTATCTAGAATCTATAAGTGTGCCAAATTTTAGCTCAATCAAACACTGGAATGTGGGTCAAATTGAACTTGCAAGATTTCACTAAAAAAAAAGTGAGTTCTGTTGAACAGCTCCTGGCTCCATCATCAGATCAGGTCGCTGTTACAATAGTATTGCATCGTCATCGAGAATCTATAAGTGTGCCAAATTTCAGCTCAATCAGATGCTGGGAAGTGGGTCAAATTGAATTTGCAAGATTTAATCCAAACAAATATTGAGGTTTGTTGAACAGCTCCTGACTCCAGCATCAGATCAGCTTATTGTTAACATAATATTACATTGTTATCTAGAATCTATAAGTGTGCCAAATTTTAGCTCAATCAAACACTGGAAAGTGGGTCAAATTGAACTTGCAACATTTCACTAAAAAAAAAGTGAGTTCTGTTGAACAGCTCCTGGCTCCATCATCAGATCAGCTCGTTGTTAAAATAATATTGCATTGTCACCAAGAACCTATAGGTATTCCAAATTTCAGCTTAATCAGACACTGGGAAGTCAGTCAAATTTAATTTTCAAAAGTAGACCCGAACAAAAATCGCAAGTTAATAATAAAAGCTTGTAAAAATCAAGCAATGTCATTATAGTTTAACAAATAATTAAAATCTATCAGTTTTCCATGTAAAAGCAATACTTAAAAAAAAAAAAGATTTCTGAACTGACGTTTTGTTTACCAATACGAGTGACATGTTCGGTTATGCCAGCGCGAGAGCGCGCGGGCATAACTGAACAACTCAATGTATCACAATTTAAACGGAATACTTTGGTTAGCCATAACCTGACATTTTAATTTGTTAAAAGTTAATCAAAAATATCATATGTATATGTCGAGATATCATGTAACAAATATAATTTTGGCGAATGAGTAGGTTGATAAATCGAAATATCTACAAAAACATGTGTGTGTTAGTGGCTTGAAAAATTGACAAGTAGTTATGTCAACTAAAATACGAAAAAAGGAGGAGTTGGCAAGGCCATAACTCGAAAACTTGTCTAGCTAGGGAGCTGTCAATTTTTTTATAGATACTTCATAGGCGTAGATATCGTTTAAGCCAATAAAAAAAAAAATTGACATCTCGACATATCAACGTATTCACGCGAGCCACGGAAATGTGAAAGTGTGTTTATTTGTTTGTTTATTTGTCCTGCTTCACGTCAAAACAGAGCAACGGATTGACGTGATTTTTTGTGTGGAGATAGTTGGAGGGCTGGAGAGTAACATAGTGCTACTTTTTATCCGGGTACCATTCGAGCAAAGCCGCGAACAGCAGCTAGTATGAAATATAATAATAACTTAATGTAAGTCAAAGTAAGTAAGTAAGTTCGAATGAGCAAGTGGCTAACTCTAACAATTTTACATTTGAAAATGAAAAATCTTATCAAAATTTTCAATTCCGACGGGATTCGAACCCGCAATGATACAAGCGATCCTCCTTTAGCCGGAGTGCCTTTACCAACTCGGCCACGGAATCTTTAGTCGTCAGGGTTGAAAATCTTGATAGGACTATATCGATTAAAGCATCGATGAGTGCTATCTACAGGTTAACTACTAAGTTAACTCACTGCTCATTGCCCGAAGTTACATTCAGGATCAAATGACGAGAGATGTCTATTGTCAAATCTGTCAATTTTCAATCTTACGTCAAAACACGGAAGCGCTTAGTTGTTTAAGCCACTAGTCTATAGAATGGCTTTATCCAAAAGTATGGGATGGCTTAGTAATAAGTAAGTTCGTATGAGCAAGTGGCCAGCTCTGGTGACGGAGTTTGTAGGCCGCCTAAAGGCCTCCATCATGGCTTAAGAACTTAAAAGCCGGGACCCTCTACTTAACTTGCCTAAATGACTTAAAAGCCGGGACCGACAATTTAACGAGCCTTTCGAAGCACGGAAGCGCTTAATGCCTTGCGGTCACCCATCCAAACTTCAACGATCTATCGAAAACGCCTAAGCAAGTTATACTCGTACCACGAGCGCTTTAGCGCACAAAGATTTAACACATTCGAACCGAATAAATAAACAAAACCTTGCGGTTTTGCAAACTGCTCTCTCGCTTCGCTCAACAAGTTGTTTGCGGCTCGTTACCGAGACGGTTTAAAATAACATTTCCAACTTCAACATTTGAAAGAAGAAATTCATTTTAAAAGTCTTTGAGTAAATGTCCTAGAGGAATTGTGTTTACGTAAAATGATAACATCTTTTTAAATCTTTTTTTATCATTTTAGATTTAAAATTTAAGTTATAAAAGTTATATTTGACAGTTTGAGACCGATTTTGGTCGCTATCAAAGATAGACAAGCAGGGGGCATGTCTCGGTCTACGGTCTCGGTCTCGGGCGCGAACCTCCACCTTAAGTATATGAAGTGAAATTAAATTAAATAAACGAAATGAAATAGTTTATTCGCAAGAAATATGGTAAGTAGGTACGGTTGTAAGGTATAGGCAAAAGCCGCGTTGACACGATCAAAGTACACTTCATCCTAGTGCTACCGTCGTACGAGTGAGTCACGTGAGTCCGACGGCGTCCAATCAGAGTCATACAAGTAGCACTAGGATGTAGTGTACTTTGATCGTGTCAACGCGGCTTAAGATTGCCTCCTGACACTTTTTTAATTCTTTATTAGGTAAAGCCCTAAGCTTTTTGCGTGTTGTTGACGTTACTTAAAAAGTAAATAAACGTCTGTGGTGGACTGTACCTACGTGTGAACAGGCAAATCAATTTCAGCCACCGAAGACGTACTATTAACTAGAAGAGGTAAGATTGATGGTTCACTATTACCCGAAAACTACCATTTACAAAGATATACAGCCAATGGATGCGATGTGGCCATTAATTCTAGCCGTAAGGTACATATTAATTAGTTTTGGAGCGTGTGGGCAGAATTTATATTGTAGGTAATTTTGTGTAGGATCTTGTGTTTTGTACGGAGTATCTATTGGTTTTTATGTATTGTTTTATACATATCCGTACCCCTATTATAAATGTGAAAGTGTGTTTATTTGTTTGTCCTGCTTTCACGTCAAAACAGAGCGACGGATTGACGTGATTTTTTGTGTGGAGATAGTTGGAGGGCTGGAGAGTGCCTTAAGCTACTTTTTATCCGAAAAAAATGCGTGTTTCCCGTGTATCAATTCGGGTTTGAAAAATTCGGAATGAAAATTAGAGAAGTAAGAATTTTCGTTTTCAAAATTCTAGTTATAAGTACCTTTTTATTTTTATTTTATTTATAAGCCTGATGTTTCCCACTGCAGGGCAAAGGCCTCCCTTCCCTCCCTCCACCGATCCCTGTCCTGTGCCTGCTGGAGCCAGTCCTCGCAGTAGAAGTCAAGCTCATCCCGCCATCGCCGCCTGGGTCTACCACGTGGCCGTCGTTGTTGGGGAGCCCAATCGGTGATTATTTTTGCCCATTGATGTTCGGGCATACGGCTTACGTGTCCTGCCCAATCCCACTTAAGCTGGCCTGCTTTGTGAGCTACATCTGCTATTTGTGTTTTAGAGCGCAGTATCGTATTTCTTACGTGGTCCGTCAGTTTGACACCCAGGATACTGCGCTCCATAGCTCGTTGGCATACCCCGAGGCGAGACTTTTGGCAATTAGTGAGTGACCAAGTCTGGTAAGTACCTACTGAAATAAAAATTGAATTGGGTTCTCTTCGTTCCTTCTTACCTAGAACAATTTTATATCACACATGATTATGATATTTTTAAATTGAGCTCTCCAATGTCCAATCTAGGTTCGAGTAATAACAAAGCACTATGATATAAAGTGGTCATATCAACCCCTTGTTACTCGATACTCTTTCATTTTTCACGTTAACATTAAGGGTTGGGCTAAGGGCCTTTTGTACCGTGTATGTCCCCGTGACGTATGGGCGGGGGTAAGTGTAAAATGAGCTGGTATATTTTTAGACGGGTAATGGAATGCTTTGTGGAAATTCTTTGAAAGTTATGGCAGTTTTTACCTACTGTATAGCATCACTACATCACTATGATATGATGCACTAGATGGCTAGATTGTAATTTTATTAGGGTATAATCAACTGTTTAATTTTACACTAAAAAACGAAAAAAAAAGAATGATAGATAATAGTCGACATTTTGTAATTTTTTCAGGCATTTATGTTTTTTTTTTAAATATGGTCCGGTATAAGATTTTTTATTTTGGTATGGATACATTTTTTTGCACTTTGTCCTGTGTGCACTTAACAATGTTTTTAAGTACCTATAAAATAAAAATTATTTTTATTATTTTAAGTACCTACTTATACGGCATGATACTTAGGGCGAACATAGGTAGAAATAAGGCTTTAGAATACCCTCCAAAATAGTAACGAATTTAAATTAAGATCCATGGAATAAGTGGCAATGTAATCGAAATTTCTTAGTAAATGTAGGTATGGAATTTGTTTTTTTTAATTATTGCAAAAACCTACGATTTGATTTGTTAAGTTACTTTGGGAAAAGTGATCCTAGTGGAAAATTAAGTCGATTAAGATAAACTTCTTTTTTCTTGTTTTTTTAGGATGACTGTATTTTTTTTTCTAAAATCTAAAATGCAATCAGGTACTTAGAAGGTACAAGTATTTTTTTTTTCAAATTAAATCTATAGTTTCCGTAGAACAAAACTTTTTTAAGTATAAAAGAAAAGCTACACCAATGAACTATAAAATTTGCCCCACATTTTAATTTATTCATATATGAATTAACAACAACTAGTGACGGTTTTAGGCCGCAAGAAGGCCTCAGTTATGGCTTAATGAATAGCGAACAAGTTAATAACAACAAAAAGTTCTAAAATGTTATATTGCACGAAATATAAGTTGTGGTCCCTAACCTAGCTTAAATTAAATTTGATTACGTTCGGAAATAGGGCACAATATAAAAAACATGTATTGTGGTAGAAGTGAAATTTGGTTAGTCATTGTTTTGAAGGCACAAAACTTTATTTCTTCCACGATTGATGTTTTTGTTTAATTTTTAACAGGGTCGTAGGGTAGCTGCACCACGGTAGATAGTAAAAGCTTCAGATATTCAAGATTCTTTGTGTAAATCATTAAATTAAAAAAAAGGAATGTACCTAAACATCACTGAGAATTAATTTGAAAACCCAATAAATAATGAATGTGGTCCTTGCCTCGTTACTTTGAATAAATGTTATAATTTATGCAAAAAAAAAAAACTAAGAATAATTTAGGTTTTTTTCTTAGTTGCTATTAAAAATTACACAGTAAAATATGTTTTGCGTATGTGTGTCCCTGATTTGAAAAAAAATATGAAATTACTAGCGAACACCCGCGGCTTCGCCCGCGTGGACTTCTATTTGCTTAACCCATGGGAACCATATTTATTTATTTATTTTGTGTTGGGTTATTTCAGAACCTAAACTACGTTCCAAATTTTGTCAAAACCAGTTTAGTAGTTTTGAGGATGTGGTTACAAACATTCACACACACACACAAACTTTCGCCTTTATAATATTAGTAGGACACGAAAATAATTAAGAAAGAAACAATTGGAGTTGTTAAAAGTGTCTGTCTTGGTTAGTTATTATTTTACCATACTTACCTGAGTTTCACTTCTACACCCCTCATTACCTTGTTGGCTTCGGAAGTAGTTGAAATGGGTTATTGTTTAGGGAGTGTAATATGAATAAAATTATGATTAACGAACCCGCTATTGGAAATTGGGCTTTCAAATGTTTCCTGCCCTCGTTTCGGTAGTATTAGTTGTTGTGATGGAGAATTTATAGTATACTAGCTGCTGCCCGCGGCTTCGCTCGCGTGGTACCCAAATAAAAAGTACCCTATGTTACTCTCCAGCCCTCCAACTATCTCCACACAAAAAATCACGTCAATCTGTCGCTCCGTTTTGACGTAAAAGCAGGACAAATAAACAAACAAATAAACACACTTTCACGTTTATAATATGGGTCCGGATTTTATTATTAGCATCCGGCCGCGGCTTCGCTCGCGTGTGTACCCAGATAAAAATTAGCCTATGTCCTATTTCCGGTCATTTCTATCTATATTTTAAATTTCAGCGAAATCGGTTCAGTGGTTGTCGAGTTATAGAGGAAAAAACATTCATCCAAACATCTGTCCATCCAAACATTCGCATTTATAATACTAGTGTGATAGTGTGATTAGTGTGACTACGGAGATGACGAGTGATAGAAGGGAATGGAAGAGAAGAACATGTTGTGTTGACCCCACCTAGTGGGATAAGGGCAAGGAGGACTGTGATTAGTGTGATATAAAGCGGAAGAGTTTGTTTGTTTGTTTGTTTGAACGCGTTAATCTGAGGAACTATCAGTTGGATTTGAAAAATTATTTCTACACTCCTCAAAACAAAATAAGGCCCACTTGAAATATTTCGATATTTTCCACAACACATATTTTCTGAACGTGTCCTATATTTTTTTCTATAATTATATTTCTAAATTCCTAAATTAAGTGGTAACATATTCCTAAAATCAAAATTGAAATTAAGTAGGTATACCTACCTACATTCAATTTTCATTAGGTACTATTTTAAAGTTATGTTTTTCTAAATGGGCCCTATTTTGTTTTGAGGAGACTCTTGAGGAAGGTTATAAGAATGAAATAGAATATTAAAAAAATACTTACAGGCATAACCTAACAGTAAATCACAGAAATAGAATCCAAAATTTAAAATTGACGTCCAAAATGGAGCCAACTCGACGAAAAGACTTGCCAATACCGACTTGCATAAATTCGCGGATTCTAATTCAGGTAGCCAGGTGTCCAGTGAACATAGGGTGACTCAGCACATGGGTCACACTAGTATGTTTTTGTAAAATTTCTAACTAAAATAAAATTCAAAGTCCATTGCAGTATTGCAGACCGAATTTTTTGTTATGTTCGCTGATTTTTCCGCCAATTGTAGACCGATATTGAATTTTTTGTTCGAAATGACAATTGAATTGATTTATTATTAAGTATTTATTTAAATAATCAAAAAAGTATAGTAAGTTTTCAGTTAAAAAAAAAAGTCTTGTTTAAAAATTGTGATACGAAAAAAAAAACTTTTAGATTTTTTTTTTGAAAGTTTCAAAATATCTAGTACTCCTCCGCCAATCTATACCAAAAAAGATTCGTCAAAATTTTCACGCTAAAGCCACCCAACCACCCACTTTCCACAGCCTAACGTTACTATGCCAGGTTAGTCAGGGCAAATCCGGGAACAGCACCAGCGCGAAAACAAAAACAAAAACTTGATGGTCTTCGACACGTGTTTCACCCCTCCACGGGGCATCCTCAGGAAATAATTGACTCCCTCTGTGTGCTTGCGCAGACGTCTGCGCAAGCACACAGAGGGAGTCAATTATTAGCGTGAAAATTTTGACGAATCTTTTTTGGTATAGATTGGCGGAGGAGTACTAGATATTTTGAAACTTTCAAAAAAATCTGAATATGGACTTCCGCAAAGTCACGCCTGAATCAATTAACTAAAAAACGTTTAATTATTATTGTGATTAATTACCTACCTTTTGTGATCACGTAAAATTTATAAGAATGAATGAAGCGCTCGTAGTTTGCTTTAACGTTCTTGATTGATCGTTGAAGTAAAGCAGCGTTGTGCGCGGTCATAATTTGGATGTGTGACCGCAAGCGGCATTACGAGCTGAGCGCTTCCGTGCTTCGGAGGGCACATTAAATTGTCGATCCCGGCTTTTAAGTCGTTAAGCCATGACGGAGGCCTTAGGCAGCCTAAAAACTCCGTCACCAGAATTGGTCACTTGCTCATACGAACTTACTTTACTTTTATCAAGTAGAATGTAGGTATATTTTGTCAATTTATAAGAACGACTAGGAGACCATGAGATATATTCAGCGGACTTAAAAAGGTCGTTAAAGCTGAATCACAATATGAAATGAACTAAAATGCCGTCTCTTTTCACTCTCAGTCATTGAAAAGAGATGGCAATAGTTCAATTCCTTTTTTTTATCTTTATGTTTTACTCAGTTTTTATATTATGTTAAATTGTTTTTTGTTTTAATTTATGTGTCTTTAGATATACGCCTTAGAATAAGAATTCTGTAAAGTAGTATCTAAGTTTAATAATAATAAATAATAAATAAATAATTGCGATTCTGCAATAGCGACCTTTTTAAGCCCGCAGATCTGTGTTGCACTGTAGCAGGGTTAGATGCCCACCTGCTTGGGACTCATGAAATATGTATAAAATATACAACGTTTAGGTTTGTGGTGTAAAAAGGGAACGTGTGTTGATGAAAAATGTTAGAATCATAACATTTTTTTGCAAAATGTGAACTTTCAAAGATATATTTCACTTTCAAACTTTCGTGAGTTGTACTAGACATTATTCATTATTCGTAGACCCTCGTCCCGCGCCGAGCGTTACATTGCTCGCAGTGAGACGCTCGCGCGAGGAGTAACCTTGCCGCAACTCCCTCCTTACCCAGATGAAGATTCTCCGGATGAATCGAAACTCTAAAGCGACGATATTTTTACGTGAGTGATTTCCATGTGTTAAGCCCGTCACAGAGTTAGCTATAATATATATTAATATACCGTACAATTATACCGTATAGCTATAATATATATTATAGCTGAGTGTGCGGTCACGCGAAAATTAGTAGGTATAGAAAATATATAGTAATATGCCTAGCTATAAAAATATTAATATATATTATAGCTAAGTCTGTGACGGGCTTTAAATAATGTCAAAGATATTTTGGCGGCTTCGCCCGCATGGACTACTATTTTTTTTCGTGCATTTTTCCGGGATAAAAAGTAGCCAGTGTCCTATTCCGGGCTATTTAATCTATATCTATGCCAAAAATCCATATCCGTTCAGATGTTTTGTGTTGCCCTTGTTATTCAAGGTATTGGTCATAGGGCTGGCGATAGACGGAATGTCCATACAAACTTAATACCGAAATCATTTAAAATTTGAGCATGTTTTTATCACTTTAATATCATTATTTAGATTAGGCAGTATTTATCTAGGTTCCTTTAAACTTTTGTTTCAAAATACACACCGAAAACGAAATGAAAGCAAATTGAATTTTTAACCTTTAACAGCAAAAATAACATGTTTTCTTTTCGTTTATTCTGTAGTAAGTTTTTTGGAACAAAATTGTAACAGGAACCTAGATAAATACTGCCTTGATCTAAATAATAACAAAAGTTATAAAAATATGCTCTTAAATGATTTTGGTTTAAGTTTGTATGGACTATGCCTCTGTCGCGGCCCCTGGCTATGTGACCTGTCATTGAATAAAATGTCTATTAAATTCAACTTTGATCTATTCCTAGGTCAAAATAAGAGGGCCCAGATTAGAAGGACGTATGATTTTCATCAAATTAACCAACAATTAAGGTACCTTGTCCCGGATTTGAAATAATTCATTTAAACGTCCCTTCTGGGCCGAATTTAATTTACATTTACGTTTTTACAATTTTATTATGTTACAGTAAATCTGAATTTGTCAACTGAGAATTTATGAAGCGGTTTTAATAAATAAATAATGCTGGACATTTCACACAGCATCATATAGCCCCAAGCTAAGCAGAGCTTGTGTTATGGGAACCACATCACTGATATACTACTTAAATACACATTCTTTTTGTAAATACATACATAAACATAGAAACACCCAGACCCGAGACAAATATTTGCAGATCATACAAACATTTGTCCCGAGACGGGGATCGAACCCACAACCTCCTGCATCACAGGCCTTCACCCACTGCGCCACAGAGGTCGTCAATATAATGGCGATGGGTTTGCTATAACGTGGAATCATCATCATCATCAACCATGTTCTCACTGCTGGGTGCCTCACTTTGTGTCTAACAATCGCCTTCTGTGCCTCGATCGCCAGTATGCACGAGTTTACTATTCTATCCGTGACTATAGTAAAGTATCTCAATTATATGGAATTCAGTGCAGCGCCTCTAGCGGTAACTTGACTTAACTAAGTACATACACTTGTCCATACAATTGTCCATACTTTACAATAGTCACGGATAGAATAGTAAACTCGTGCATACTGGTGCTCGAGGTACAGGGCTAGCAACAGCCACGTGCAACCCACGGACTTGCGGATCTATGATTTCAGTGAAACTTAGAATATACATAGTTAATGACCTGGAATAGCACATAGGCTACATTTTATCCGGTTTTTTTTTTTACTAAAATAAGTTCGCGTTTGACCACACCCTGAGTGATGTAAAGCAACAGCGGAATATACATAGTTAATGACCTGGAATAGCACATAGGCTACATTTTATCCGGTTTTTTTTTTACTAAAATAAGTTCGCGTTTGACCACACCCTGAGTGATGTAAAGCAACAGCGTAGTCTAAGATGGAGCACGCTTACCTAGAAGGAACCTATTGACTCTCGATTTGAAGACACCTAAATTATACTTTTCTGGAAATACAGACTCCGGCAATCCACATTTTTGATCGTATGAAAAATGTAGACTCAAAGCGCTTAGTACGAACACTGGGAATATCAACCATGTACAAATGGCGCCTTTCCGGGTGTGAGTAGGTACAACGAAAGCGAAGCCGCGGGCAAAAGCTAGTACTAAAATAAGCTCAACAAAGAAAATAACATCAATATACATATATTTAAATCAAACTGTCTGTCTGCATCGAAGGATACTTCAACGCTCGAATTAGGTTAAACGGGATTTATAGGTTCGAATTAATCGCTTCTCACGGGACGAGCGACACAGGGAAGATGGAAAAAGCTAAACAACTCCTTATGAGATATGGTCACTGTAGTATTTATGATAGGTAGGTTTGCAGTTAAATCAAACACTCTGTTCATGTAGTGAAAAGCAACTAACTTTATTACGACATACCCACATTAAGCGTAACGAATAAGTCTACCTACGTAAGTATGATAAGACCATTACAACAGTCACGTATGGTGACTGCCATTGAATACTTTATAGCCGGTAAAAAATATACCTATTAAAATAAATAAACGTTTAGTTAATGGTCTACAGTTTCTTATCCGTTTTAAAACCGTTTAGATTACAGACATAATCAATCTTTGCTGAATGACATGGAAATCCAAAAAAAAAAAATCTAAAATCACCCAAATGTTTTTCCTAGATGAGAATCGAACACACCTTACGCTACATAAAACAGCTAAACTAACTAAACTGTGAGTTGAATTTACTTTTCGAAAAAAATAGTATTTTTCTAAAAGGCAATGGCCTTAAAACTTGTTAAGCTTTCGTCTGCAAAATGTGTACATAAGCCAACCACTTCGGTCTCCAATGTAGTGCCTCTGACTACTCCATTAGACATTTTAAAAGAATCTTGGATTTACTAAAGATCTTTGACAATTTTTACTGCACTTTGGTGTGTGACACAAATAAATAAATAAATATGAACAAAGTTGATGTCAGTCAATCAACTTTTGTTTTAAACTGTACCAGCTAGGTAAGTATTGTGTGAGACTGAGGAGTTGCACAAAGTTGTCAGTCAACATTTTATTGACTGTACCAGCTAAGTGTTAGTAAGCTACGCCACTGGACTAATACTGAAATGTGGGCGAGCGATAATTCGCAGGGAAGCTTAACGTAATGAAGTGCCTGTTAATGTAATGGAGTATTAGTGGATATTGTCCTTAACTAACACCAAACTAATTTACCTTTTTTGACGTGTTAACGTCTTAGCTGGAGCACCGAAAGCGTCTGTCAACTTGCCTGCACAGAATTTAAAAATACTTTGGCCACATTGCCCGCAGGAGCACCGATAATATCGAGAGACTTATTGTGACAGGCAAGATGGCAAAAGACTGAGAGGACGCAGCCCCAAGCGCTGGTGTGACCAGGTATCGGAGCAACTTGAAATGCCGGTGAAAAAAGCACTGCATCAAGCCACAGATCGCTCCAAATGGAGGTCAACCATCCACAAGATCATGGGAAGGGGTCACGATCCTCAACAATGAGGGACCGACTAAGGAGGAGGAACGTCTTATAAATCGATGAACGACAGCTGCACCCACGAAAAAGTGTCACGTTCCGCCTGAGCGGAGCGTGCAAGCAAGCGATAGAGAGGCATTTTATTTATTTATTTATTTATTTATTTAACAAAATCCACAGCCCTTATTTAAACTTAGTAAGATCTTACAAACTAAACTTACAGCCAATAACGGATTTACATTTTATAGACAAGAACATTTGGGCAGACAGTCGTTAATAAAATATGTTTTTTTTTTTTTTTTTTTAAAGATAGACCAGAAAACAGAAAAGATAGTGTTAAGTACTTAACAGATACCTATAAGTTTTAAACTTTTAAACCTTGCACTTTTAATTGACATTGGGTACACAGTTAAAAATTAAAAGAGAATTTACCAATTACATTCAATTTCAAAATTTTAAGTTTAGTTTAAAAGATACCTTGCTACTATTAAATATATCACAAGTAGAAGAAAACTCCTTGTTATAGACTCTCTGCAGTCTATTAACTATAGAATAATATGCATAGTTAGTCCATGCGTGTGATTCAGCAAATAGTTTAGTGTGTCTTGTACGAGTTCTAGGGGTACACAGACGCAGTACTCTACCAGTGAGTTCGGGGCAATCCACATTGGCATGATCGGCCTAAGCGTTTGGAAATTTATAAAAGTATGCAATTTTTCATCAATGTTTTCTTATGACGTTAACACGTAAAATTATCGTCCGTAAACCGACTTTACAGACAACCAGTTTTTTTTTTATTTACACATACCCTGCCAAGCCACCCATGCCCCCTAATGATGGTTTATTATGGTGATGATGATGGTAGTTCCTGAGATTAGCGCGTTCAAACAAACGAACAAACTCTTCCGCTTTATTATATTAGTATAGACAGATAGACAAGCTGTAAAAATCATCTAAATTAAGTACCCATCTTGTTTTATTAGCATTTTTGCTACTTTTATAAAAAAAAAAAAAAAAAAAAACTTTACCGCCTTTCGAAGCTTAAAATACTTTGTTGAAACTTTCGCTTGATCCAATATTGCTGAAAGAAAACTCAAAAAGCGTCAAAGCGCAAATAAATAATTCTCCAATGAACCGGAGGGGGACATTGAAATCCTTTCCGTGACGTCACAGGCCAGTGGAGCGCGCGTCTTGGATGCTGTTACGCAGTAGAAGTCAGGAAATAAATCAGTCAGTAAGAAGTGAGTTGTTGCAAAATATTGATTTACTCATAATCATAATCGTTTATTTGCAGGAATGTAGGTACAACAGATGTTAGTTAGGTAAATTTTCAGTTTACGTGACTCCAATACATTCTGCTTTCACTTACATTGAAAAAGAGTATGAACCGCAACCTGATTACGACTGTATTCCCAAGTCGCGCTAGCCGTTCTCTCAGATTTTTAGGCATTACAAATAATTGAAAATTAAGTCTTATCAAAATTTTCAATTCCGACGAATATGGATTCCGTGGCCGAGTTGGTAAAGGCACTCCGGCTTAAGGAGGATCGCTTGTAATAATAAAAAAATTATAAATACATTATATATTATAGTAAAAATTACATAAGTAATGTGTTATAGAAATACATATTTACCACGTAAAATACCTATTTATTTAGCCCGACGCAACGTTTCGACTAGATTGCACCAGCCGTGGTCACGGGAAGGCTCGGCTGGTGCAATCTAGTCGAAACGTCGGGCTAAATAAAAAGATAACTTACCCGGATACAAATGTATTTTTAATGTGTTCTGATCGCGAAAGTTTAAAAAATACAAATATTATAAAAACCTGTTTTGTAAGAGACTGGTGCCTGAAATAGGTATAGAAAAACATGTGCTACAGGTCACCAGTGCCCTACTCCACTGATTTTACATAAATTAAATACATAATCTAATAAATAAATAAGATATTGTTATTTTCATGACTTCCACTGCATACCACCATCCAAGGTCCACTCCGAACAAAGTCACAGTCCTTCCCCGATCCGGACTCGAGTTTCAGTAAGTAGCAAGTTTAGTAACTTATTGTGATTGGGAAACGCATTCCGTTTTTATAGAAGCTTTTTCATGTATTATACCGTTTATTTAACTTAACACTTTGTATGGGAAACTAGCCCATGCGAGGAAAAGCTTTATTATTATTATTATTTAAACATTTATGAAAATATATGGGTATATAAATAAATAAATATTGTTGGACATTTCACACAGCACCATCGAGCCCCAAACTAAGCAAAGCTTGTACTATGGGAACCCGATAACTGATAGAATACTTATATACTTTTGTAAATACATACTTTTAATACTTTATAACACCCAGACACAGAACAAACATCTATGTTCATCTCACAATGTTTGTCCTGGATGGGAATCGAACCCACGATTTACAGCGCAGAAGGCAGAGCTACTACCAACTGAGCTAAGAGGCCAGTCCAGTATGTAGGAGGTAACCTCCGAAACTACTCATCCGATTTCAAAAATTATTTTACCAGTATTTAGAATGAACTTTCAGGATAAACATAAGCTAGATGTTATGTAGGTATCTTGTGGGCAACGCCGCAGGCAGAAGCTAGTCCCCAATAAAAGTACAAAGAATGCAGGTAAAAGTGGCGGATTGCACCCAAGACCGAGCCAGGAGACTATTCGAATTAGGTACTTGTCGTTATCAACTTAAGGTGTATATTCGTATGGGCTAGATGGCTAACTTTACTAAGTTTTCGCCACGTCGGTTTGCACGTAGCTTTAGTTACAAAAGCACTCGCCACACTCCCGCGGGACAAACAGGAAGCAATCGTGAAATTGCAATCCAATGTCTCAATCTCAATCTTCAAATGTGTTTGTCATTCGGATAACTGAGATTAAACCGTTGGGCAAATAATACGAAGAGAACAGACACTACCTAAGTTTTAAATACTTAGGTACTTATAGGAGGATACAAGAGCAATATTTGACCATACACACGTTCTTCTCTGTTTCCTCTCTGTATAATGATGACACTAGAGCAAATATTATTTTACCATACAATCTATAAGTACCTCTGTATGCCCCTATTCTGTGTTTTTCCCCATAATTCAATTATTATAAGAACTAGGAACCTTCCACAAAAAAATACCAGTTTTACCGACCTTAACAGACGTCCATTAAACAAAGACGAATATTAAAAATAAATGGTTGCCAAGACTTCTTAATGTTATTCTTAGTATAACTTAATAATATATAAATGTACATAATGTATGTTTGGAAGTACATAATATACGACAGAAAATATGTTTATAATAGTCTTTTTTAAACTTTCGCGATCACTATTCTGTTATTTATAGATTATATTAGTAGGATTCCAGGTAACAAAATAGATTTATAGCCTATGGAACGAATGTGATGTCTATGGTAAACTAGGTAGGATCTATGGAAATAAAACACTGTCTGTTGATACGAATCCACCATTGTTTTAATAGGTTTTGGGCTCAGTCCCGCTAATAAATATAATAAAAGTAAAATAAGTTCAGTGAGTTCGTTACAAATGTCTACCACAAACTACTTGGCAAATATCCCGAAATTGAAAGGTCGAGAAAACTATGACGATTGGTGCTTTGCAGCCGAAAATGTTCTTGTATTGGAAGGAATGGCGGACGCCATCAAGGAACCGCTATCGTCGTCAGCTACCCCGACTCAGAAGGCAGATGATCTAAAGGCGAAAGCGAAACTAATATTAACAATTGACGCTTCTCTTTACGTGCATATCAAACAAACAAAAACAACATACGATTTGTGGAAGACGTTGAAAAATATGTTTGACGATTCAGGATATTCACGAAAAATAAGTTTGCTGAGAAACCTTATCAGTATACGCCTAGAAAACTGCGAGTCCATGACCAGCTACGTCAGCCAGATCATCGAAACTGCTCAGAAATTGATCGGCACCGGCTTCGAGATAAATGACCAGTGGATAGGGTCACTCATGTTAGCTGGATTACCGGAGAAGTACGGGCCAATGATTATGGCAATCGAGCATTCGGGCATAAACATCAGTGCAGATTCTATCAAAACCAAGTTATTAGACATGAGTGCAGATTTTGAGGTTAAGTCGGAAGGTGCATTTGCCGCCAAAAATTATCACAGGCGTGGCAAATTTGGCAACCATGTTGGCAACACTGGCGGAATGAACGGAACGTCCCTACCTGTCACCGGTACTAGTGGAAATAACAACAACATGGCGTCGGCACAGAAGAAAATAATTCGTTGTTACAAATGCAAACAGATTGGACATTTTAAGAATCAATGTCCGGGTGCATTAACTGCAAAAACGAAAACAAATGCATTTAGTGCTGTTTTTCTCACTAAGGAGTTCAATCAATCAGACTGGCATTTGGATTCCGGCGCAAGCACACATATTGTTTCGAACGAGAACTTATTGACAAATATTAGCTATCAACCGAAGATTAAAGAGATAAAATCGTTGCAAATCAAAAGATCGTACCTGTTAAATGCTCCGGAGATATGCAGCTCACGACATTTGTTGGAGATAAAGAATTCACAATAAACGTAAACAATGTTTTGTGTGTACCTAACCTCACCACAAACTTGCTTTCAGTAAGTAGAATAATTGCAAGCGGCAACAAAGTGATGTTTACTAAGCATGGATGTATAATTCGCAACTCACAGAATGAATGCATTGGTGAGGCACACTTAGAAAATGGTGTATACAGATTGAATGTTGTGAAGTTGGAACAACACTTGGCAGCAGCAGTAAAAACTACAGGTACTACTTGGCATAGGAGATTAGGCTATATCAATGCCAATGATTTGAATAAATTGAAGAACGGAGCAGTTGAAGGTGTTAGTTTTGATGATAAATATGATAGCAGCAAGGCCAGCTGCATAGCTTGCTGTGAAGGTAAGCAGACAAGACTACCGTTTCCTAAAAGCACCAGCAGAAGTCAAGAGATCTTGGAACTAGTCCACACGGATTTATGTGGTCCAATGGAGAATCAATCCCTTGGTAAAGCCAGATACTACCTGTTGTTTGTGGACGACTTCAGCCGAATGTGCACCGTATATTTTCTGCGATCTAAAACTGAAACGTTTATGTACTTCAAACAATACAAAGAGTTTGTCGAGAACCAGCAGTCAAAGAAAATAAAGATATTAAGATCGGACAACGGAGGAGAGTTCTGTTCTGCACAAATGACAAACTATCTGAAGCAATGCGGTATACTTCATCAGAAAACAAACAGTTATACACCAGAACAAAATGGACTATGTGAGAGAAACAATAGATCCATAGTTGAGAAGGCACGATGTCTACTTTATGATGCCCAATTTGAAAAATTCCTTTGGGCGGAAGCTGTGAACACAGCAGTGTATGTTAAGAACCGATCACCAGCAGCAGGCTTAGACCAGAACACTACCCCGTATGAAGTGTGGACAGGCAGGAAGCCAGATTTGAGTCATCTACGGATATTCGGCAGTCCAGTAATGGTCCACATTCCAAAAGAGAAACGAAGGAAATGGGATAAGAAAGCGAAGAAAATGTACCTAGTTGGATATTCTGAGAATGTCAAGGGCTATCGCTTGTACGACCCTGTATCCCAGGATGTTATTGTAGCCAGAGATGTTGTAATCATGGAGAATACAGATGACAGCTCAACAACATCCATTGTGATCGAGGAGAAGAAGAAACCTGATCAGTCAGCCGATGAAAGTGATGTGATTCCTGTGAGCGACTCAGATGATGAAAATCAGAATGATAAGACATATGTCCCTCATATCTCATCAAGTGACACAGATGACAGTTTTGTTGACACATTGTCTTTGTCGCCAGAAGCAAGGAATCTCAATTCTAGGCAGTGTGACATCAATCTACCAGAAAAACGTGTTAGACGCAAACCAGATTTCTACAAAACTGCAAACATGTGTGTGGAAATGTCAGGTGAACAGATTTCTCTTAGCGATGCAATGAGTGGATCTGAAAAAGATCAGTGGCAGCATGCAATGAAAGAAGAACTGAAATCTTTCAGTGATTGTGACTCTTGGGAACTAGTGGACAGGCCAAAAGACGGTACGGTTGTGAAAAACAAGTGGGTATTTAAAAAGAAGTACAATAGTGAAGGTGAAGTGCGTTTTAGGGCCAGACTTGTTGCAAAGGGCTTTACCCAGAAGAAGGGGATAGACTTTAACGAGACATTTTCACCAGTTTTGAGGTATGCCACTTTTAGATTATTGTTAGCTTTGAGTGTTGAGCTAGGTCTAAAAGTTAATCACCTAGATGTACCCACTGCTTTCCTTAATGGATTTATTCATGAAACAGTGTATATGGAAATACCAGAATGTTCAGATTTTGAAAATTGCAATAACAAAGTTTTAAAATTAAAGAAAGCAGTCTATGGCCTCAAGCAGTCAGCCAGAGCTTGGTACACTCGTGTAGAAGATTGTTTGTTAAAATTAGAGTTCAAAAAGTCAAATTATGAACCATGTCTCTTTGTAAAAAATGATCATAATGTAAAGATTTATGTTGCATTATTTGTAGATGATTTTTTTGTTTTTTATAATTGTCAGAAAAACTATGAAAAGTTGACAAGTAAATTAGTAGCAGAATTTAGAATAAAAGACTTGGGTCAGATTAAACAGTGTCTAGGAATGCATGTAAATGTTTATAAAGATAAAATTACTGTTGACCAAAAGCAATTTATAGAAACTGTTCTAAAGAAATTTAATATGGTAGATTGTTCTCATTCAGATACACCAATGGAAGTAAATTTAAAATTAGAAAAAGATTCAAACAATAAAATTGTTCAAAACTATCCATATCAACAATTAATTGGAAGTTTGATGTACTTGTCTGTACTCACCAGGCCAGAAATTAGTTATAGTGTGAGTTATCTGAGCCAGTATAATAATTGCTTTAATGAAAGTCATTGGAAACATTTGAAACGTCTGTTAAAATACCTTAAGAAAACTAAAAATTATGGTTTAGTTTATAGGAAGACTGGATGTAATCTGTGTGGTTATGTCGATGCTGATTGGGCATCTTGTACACTAGATAGGCGGTCATATACTGGGTTTTGTTTTTTATTTAAAGGATCATTGATTTCATATGAAGCTAAAAAGCAAAAAACTGTAGCACTTTCCAGTACAGAAGCTGAGTACATGGCCCTGTCTGAATCCTGTAAGGAGGGAATATATTTAAAAAATTTACTAAGTGAACTGATTGTGTTGGATGAAAGGATGCCACTATGTTTGTATAGTGATAATCAGAGTTCTATCAAATTAGCAACTAATCCATTGTTTCATAATAAGCGCACTAAACATATTGACATCAGGCATCACTTTGTAAGAGAATGTGTTTCATCAAAGAAAGTAGAAATTAAATATGTATCAACTTTGGAAATGCCAGCAGATATTTTTACAAAAAGCTTAAGTTCAAATAAACATTACAAGTTTTTAAAATTGATTGGTATGTCCAAAGTGTAAAATTTTCTTTTTGGAAGTTAGATTATTTTGTTAGGTCAGGATGTTATTTATAGATTATATTAGTAGGATTCCAGGTAACAAAATAGATTTATAGCCTATGGAACGAATGTGATGTCTATGGTAAACTAGGTAGGATCTATGGAAATAAAACACTGTCTGTTGATACGAATCCACCATTGTTTTAATATATTCATATTGAAAAATTTTATGGACACGGGATTTTATCGCGTAATTTACCTTATTTATCCCGACGTTTCGGCTATGTCACGCGATAAAATCCCGTGTCCATAAAACTTTTCAATATAAATATGTTTATGTTTGTGAGAGAAAAAATATGATATGATAAATGAAATGAAAAGAAATTAAACTCGAAATATTTTACCAGCACTAGCATTCCACCAAAGCTTTGATGCAAAACCTAAAATACCTATTAGAAGCTAGAATGCCAACATTTCTAGGTTTTTCAGCCGAGAAGGCATTCCAATTTAAATTTTAATTAAACCTTACACTCTTGACTTTTAAAAGTTTTAACGACATTCTGGAACAATCAAGTTTTAGAGTTCAAAGTGTGACTTTAGTTATCGGGATTCTCAGTTACTTTTTCAGAAAATGCTAAAGTACAACCATCCGTGTTGGCCGAGTGGGTAAGGGGGCGTCGATTTAATTACGTTAGGTAATTTTTGCGATTTTTCGACCCCCCCCCCTTCCCTCCCTCCTTGGTGAGATGTCGTGAGATTTGGCTCGACCCCCCTCCCCCACCCCCTAATATCACGTGAGATTGAAAATTAAATAATAAAATTCAGATAAAACTCAAATTCGTAATTGAATATTCATTCTAAATCAGTTCAAAAGTATTACGTGATATTTGCCCCCCTCTCCCCCACGTGAGATTGGGTGAGATTTGGCTCGAACGAAACAAACTGTTCCGCTATTATATTAATTACTAGCGAACGCCCGTGGCTTCGCCCACGTGGACTACTGTTTTCACGGGAACCATACATTTTTCCGTGATAAAAATTACCTTTTGTGTTATTCTAGAATCTAAACTATCTAAATTTCAAATTTCATCAAAATCGGTTAAGTAGTTATGGGAAGACGTGGTAACAAGAATTCACACACACATAGACTTTTGATTTTATAATATTAGTAGAATTTCAAAATAATCAGGCCCGGGCCAGATAGAAGAGACGTAAGACGAGGACGCGTCGCGGACAGGGCGCCAGCGAACAGTGTTGCGCCCGTGATTTCTCTGTGGCCCGTGCCCCGTCTCTTCTGTATGTTTTGCGTCGCGACGCTTCTATACATTTTGTATGAAAGGGACGCGGAAGAGACAAATGTCTGCGCCCCGTCTGCGTCTTACGTCTTTTCTGTATGTCCCGCGCCTTAAGGTGACGTTGACCGCTATTTGCAAAACTTTACCAACGACCGGGAATTTGAGGTAGTAACAAATCAGTACTTCCGGATTACTTCCTGTGTCCCGGAATCTTGGAAACTTTAGGGATCCGGCAAATACCAATAAAGCCTGAACTGAACCATGTCAATTCATAAGTTGCTGAACATGAGAAACTTTGTTATTTAAATCCGAACCCATATTATAAATGTGAAAGTGTGTTTATTTGTTTGATTATTTTTCCTGCTTTCACGTCAAAACAGAGCGACGGATTGATGTGATTTTGTGTGGAGATAGTTGGAGGGCTGGAGAGTAACATAGGCTACTTTTTATCCGGGTACCACATGAGCGAAGCCGCGGGCAGCAGCTAGTTATTAAATAAATAAATAAAATCAACTATACTGTGACCTATTTTGGGGAGTAGGCTTGGGGAATAAGCTGGTGAATGTGTGATGAGAGCGTTACTAAAAGTGTGATCGGGCGAACGGAAGTTTTACTTCAGTCGTGTGGTAGCACACTCCTGCCAAAGTTTTTCAAAACATATACAGGGTGTATTTTTGAGATGGGGCAGTAAGGGCAGCTACCTATACATTTTAGCTTTTTCTGACTTTACTAGTACTCTAACCTCAGTTGTTCCGATAGAGCCTTTTTCTCGCTGACTGTATTTTATTCAAAATCTGTGAATGCAGGTCGAAATATCTTTAAAAGTTAAGGAGAGTCTTCTAAGAACCTTTTCCTGTAGCTACGAGGGCAGTATGATAAGTACTTGGCCTAAGTTATATAAAACACTGCTAATATTAAAAATGTGTTATTTTTCGCTAACTTAACTTTTTTTAGTAATACTGTCAAATTCTGAACTTTCTAGATGGTTTAGTTTTTATATGACAGCCATTTAAACAAACCAACTTTTGTGATTTTACAAAAATGGTAAAAATCGAACACCGATTGGTGATAAACTACTTGTTTTTGAAATAGAAAAAGAGTGATATGAATAAAATTTAGTTTTCCAAAGTATACTTAGGACTCTGTTCCATCGTTAAAAACCATAAAATATTGGACAGCTGAATAAAAATGTGACCTTATAAGCATTATTGATGAAGACCGTCCTGGTCGTTCAAATTATGCCCCCGATCCAGAAATTAATTAAAAAATCTATGATTTAGTAATAACCGACCGGAGAGTAAAAGTGCATTAGATTACTGAGTCTATGGACATCTTAATTAAATGGGAGTTAAATATTTTAACAACCCATTTAGACATTAAAATGCTTTCCGAAATATGGCTGCCGCGTTTGCTCACAATTGACAATAAACACAAATACGCACTTGCGTACCCGCCATAGCAAAATTTCATAAATTAAGGTACGAATTGCCTCTTTCTCTATTTTATTCGTAAGATTTAGTATCAAGCAACGATTTAATGTAAACAAACATCAAAAATTTACTTAGATTTTAATAAAATTGCTCTCACGATGAGTTTACTACTGAAAATAGGGCTCATTTTTAAGGGTTGGAGCAATCGAATTTTTAGAAAGGTTTTAAAAGGTAGAAAACAATGGGGCTTGGTATGTAGCCCTGAAAAATGATTATGTTGAAATATAAAATAATTCATAGATTAAAAAACCATTTTTTCTTGTCAAGGCCAAGAACTTATCAAACGACCCTCGTACAACGGTTAAGGTAGCTGCCCTTACTGCCCTGTCTCAAAAACTCACCCTGTATACTTAAGGCTAAGAAGCTAAAAGCCAGCAGGGAGCGTTAAGATAACCAGTTAATTTTCTTCATAAAGACAGTATTTGGATATTCCGAGACTGAGATAAGAAAGTTCTAGAGCAAAATATTCTAGAATAGTTTAAAAAGTACATTGTTATGAGCTTTAGAAAATGTGAAAAAAGATTTGAAACTCATTCTTAGAGTAAAAATTCCTTAGCACATCTTTTGAAAATAGCCCGAAAAACTATCACCAAATAATCGGATCGGTGCTAGAGAAAAATAGTGGAATCGAATCGAAAATTCAAATATTTCTTTTATTCGTATTTATTCGGGAACATTGGATAAAGGAACTTTTTGAATTGAAACCGTCCGTCGTCGGGCCGCGGTTCATACGAGGCTTGACGTTGATTGGTCGAAAAGAGATTCTCAAACTGTTTGAACCTTTTACAGGTAAATAAATCGTGTGGTTTCCTCACGATGTTTTCCTTCACCGTTTAGAGCTCGTGTTAATGGGCTTAGTCAGCCCCACACGTATTGACCATGTCTTTCCTGTGGATATGGCCGGTTAAGCTGAGAGGATGGTGTAGGTGCTGGGCAAGCCTACTCCATCTCAACATTGTCCCAGGCACTACAGTGTCCCGATCAGTGTAGGCAAAGATTGCCTCCTGACACTGTATAAATCATCTAGTAAAGATGTAAAAAGCCTAAGTTTTTTTTTAAATCGTGTGGAAGAAAAGTTTACATTCTTCGAGTTCGCATGATGAAAGTAACTCAATAAAAAAACAAAGGCTCACATTCAAATATAAGTTAAAACAGTATACATTTTTTACTCTAATAACTAGACTATTTATGAACCACCTTTTTTTTCGACTTTCGATCCGCAGGTCGTGGGTTTGAATCCTGGCCGTGCATCAATGGATTTTTCGTTTCGAAAAATTTATATGCGCATCAGCACGATCTCTAAACGGTAAAGGAAAACATCGTGAGGAAACCCGCGGCTTAATCAGCCCCAAACGTATTGACGATGTTTTTCCTGTGGATATGGCTGGTTAAGCTGAGAGGCTGGTGTAGGTGCTGGGCAAGTCTACTCCATCTCAACAATGTCCCAGGCACTACAGCGTCTCGATAAGTGTGGGCAAAGATTGCCTCCTGACACTGTATAAATCATCTAGTAAAGATGTAAAGGCCTAAGTTTTTTTATGAACCACTCTAAACTTTGAGCACTGCAGTCCTGACGTCCTATCTCTTTCAACTCGCCTGTATGCTGTTATCTTTTGTTTAACTTTCCACGTTGCGAGTAAACCTAACGGAATAAATGTTATCCAGCGGATGTTTTGTTGATGCACCATAGGATATGGAAATACCAATGATGTGGATTGTGTGACAAGACACTTTGGATTACACATCACAATTTGGATGGGTGACCGCAAGTGGCAGTGACAGCAGAGCACTGACTTGCTTCGGAGGGCACGTTAAATTGTCGGTCCCGGTTATAAAGCAATTAAGTCATTAAGCCATGATGGAGGCCTCCAAGCGGCCTAAAAACTCCGTTACCAGAGCTGGCCACTAACTCGGAAACAAATTGGTCTTGACTAATTCTACAAACACTTCAACTTTACCTATAAGTAATTTAATAAATGTCACTTAGGCTTATTTTTTCTCATAATATTTTCTTTCGCCGCTTACTTCGTGTCAAAAGTAATAATAATTTGAAATAAAAAATCCATTACGAACTTACGACCAAAAAACCGATTGATTGAAAAGGCACTATCTCATTTGGCCAACACGGCTATTTTTAAGTAGTCGCTTACGCAAATATTTTACCTAAGTTTGTACGAATGTTTTACTATAATTTTTTTTGTGTTCATTATTAGGTTATGTGTTTTTGTTTTTGTTTTTGTTTAGGAGGCCAAAAAACTCCGTCACCAGAGTTGGCCATGCATGTATGTATGTATGTATGGGGACTCCCTTTACCGCAATTGGACTCAAAGGTGGTCCTTTTTGCGTGGGGATAACCTGGCTCACTAGATGTGGAGCCAGCCTAACTCCTCCCAGAAGCGCAGAAGATTCCTGGGGTCTTCTCAGGCCTCGAGGAGCGACCTCGGATTGTTGAGGATTTGCTGCCGTTGTGCTGCTACGCCCACGCATTCCAGGACTACGTGGGCTGCTGATTCTTTTTCAGTCAGACATCCTCTGCAGAGTGGGCTGTCCGTGATGCCGATGTTGTACAGATGTTTGTTGAGGGGGCAATGTTGGCCATACGAACACACTTTTTTACTTACTATAAAAGACATTCTATTCTATTCTAAAATTCTTTTAAGATGCAGTTCTGTGCAGTCCACTTTTAAGCCGGATTTCTAAAAATACTTTTTCATTAAAACAAACAACAATTACGTCCCTGAACTAATTAAAACCGCGTCCGCAGAGACAAGTGCCACAAAAAGGGGATTCTTAGCATTGTGGAATCCGGGATAAAATCTAGACTAGACACAAAAGCACTGGTAAAAGTATAATACTAAGTTTATTAACCTGTTTAGTACTGGCAATGACAGACTAAATAAGTTTGACAGTGACATTTAGGTAGGACTGTAATAGTATTCTGTGGTTTTCTTCGTCAAACGTCAAGCAATATGGCGACACGTCTCTCTCAATTGTAATATTAAAATAGCGTAATACAGTGTGGTTTTTATCAAGATCCCAAACATAACCGACGTAATAGGAGGAGGTTCTCAATTCATTGGAATCTTCTTTTTTAAAATCTAAGTGTGTAAACCACACTTAGATAACAATCACACAAGAAACCACACTATAAAAATTAAAAATATAGAATTAGCAAAAGCGACATCTTTCGTCATTTTGATCCTGAATGTAACTTCGGGCAATGAGCAGTGAGTTAACTTAGTAGTTTTCCTGTAGATGGCGCTCATCGATGCTTTATTCGATAAATGATCTTAACAAGATTTTCAGCCTGACAAAATCGTGGCCGAGTTGGTAAAGGCACTCCAGCTTAAGAAGGATCGCTTGTATCATTGCGGGTTCGAATCCCGTCGGAATTGAAAATTATGAAAAGATTTTTCATTTAAAATGTTCTTTTTATTTTGTTTTTGTGCTTTTTTTATGTTTGTTCACTGATTACTCAAAGATGATTGGACCGATTTAGAAAATTCTGTTTTTGTTTTCAAGCGTATACTTTTCGATTGGTGCCACAAAAACTAGGTGACGATCTGTCGAGGGTCTTCGGAGTAATGAATAGAAATGCACCTCGAGAGTGCAGAAAATTGCTCAGCTTATAACATTGAAGTCGGTTTTTTTATTTTTTTTAATGTAGCCACTTGTATATTTGTTTATTTTATATTGGACAGTGTGTTTCCCGAATAAAAAAAAAAAAAAAATTGAAGCTTGTAAGACCATTGCCTATTATGATACCAACAGGCTCCTAATCTTCCACATTATACTTCCCTAATCTTACAAACTGATGTTTTCCTTCACAAATGAAGCAAGTCACGTTGAATACCACAACCGCATGTCACAAGCAACGACCGTGACGCGTAAATCAAACGTGACGCGACGTTTCCGCTGCGTGGACGCTGCGTATCCGTGTCAGGTGACACTTGTCACTTCTGTTATGTCACGAAAATGTGACATTTACGATTTTGGAACCTCTGTGTATTTCGTAGTTATAAGCATTTGTATGTATGTATGTATTAGTGGTGATGGAGTTTTGAGGCCTCCTAAAGGCCTCCGTCATGCACTTAGAGGCGAGATAATTAAACGTGCCCTCCGAAGCGCAAAAGTAATTTTCGGAATGACTACACTTATTTCAAAAATTCTGTTAATCCAACCTTTTTAATTTCTTCCTAAATCAGAGTTAAACTGACATCTTTTATTAATACCTGTACATAGAAAACTAATATTCCTTTTAAATATTAATTAAAAAGTGTTAAAACCAAAGCTCATAAAACAAAGTTACTAAATTCAAAACAGGTCCAATGAAACTTTTAATCAACTTGTTCCAAAAATACATCAATATTCATCGATTCGGCTACGACGCGCTACGACGTGCTACAAAGCGCTACGAGCCGCTACGCCGCTACGCCGTGCAACGTAAAAAGGCACGTAAGCCTACTAAAATTCATGCGCCGCTTTGGCCCACATCGCTCTATCTCGTGAAAACCTTCCTATATGAATGCATCATAGCGTGTGTTACTAGGACTTTTTAAGTCTGGACAAAAAATATGTAATTTTAATTTTTAACCGACTACGGCGAAGCAAAAAGGAGGGTTACGATTTTGACCGGTATGTACCTATGTATGAATGTTCATCTGTTCGCTCATAACTTCTAATTTACTTATTTTATAGTGAACGCAAGGATTATTTCATTGAAAATGAAAAGTCTTAAAATTAACGAATCGGAGATTTAAACGATAAATATCAGCTTATCAAGATTTTCGACCCAAAGAATATGGATTCCGTAGCCGAGTTGGTAACAGGCACTCCGGCTTGAGGAAGATGTAGGTTCGAATCCCGTCGGAATCAAAATTTTTTATTAGACCTTTCAGTTTCAATGTAAAATCATGACTGTTGTTCTAGGGTTGTGTCTTTTTTATTGCTTACTAGCTGACGCCCGCGGCTTCGCCCGCGTGGACTACTCTTTTGTTTATCCCACGGGAACTGTGCATTTTTTCGGGATTAAAAGTAGCCTATGTCCTATTCCCGGTCATTATCTATCTCTGTTTCAAATTTTAGCCAAATCGGTTCAGTGGTAGTCGAGTTATAGAGGAACAAACATACATCCAAACATCCATCCAAACATCCAAACTTTCGCATTTAAAATATTAGTGTGATATTGTCTCACATTAGATTTAAATCTTCTATGATAAAATTCACAAAGTATGAACAACCTATTATTTTCAATTTCAAAGTAATCGTAATCTTGTGTTATCTTTTTAACAAATAAATCATGTTTCTAATGTAACTAGAATGACGTGTTTAGTTTTTTTAACTTTTTAAGTTTTGAACATGCGTTATAAAATCGTTTTAATCACAAATATTAATTAAGGCATCAACACATAACTCATCCCAAAAGTTTGGTTCCACAACTTTGCCGTCCAGATGCTACACTCTCCTCGGCCCAGGTAATATATCACGTGCGGGCATACTAAACGCTTAAGGATCCCTAGAACAGGTGTTAAGATAGGATAGTTGTAACTTGCAAGTTTTGTATATTGTATGAAAGTTTGGACGTTTAGCAACCTGAGATTTAACTTGGGTTAGCCTACACATTGTTTAGAATAAGTAACAAAAAAAAATCATCATCATCATCAGCACTTCTCATCCCACTGCTGAGCATAGGCCTCTCTTCACTTTTGCCACTAGCCCCTATCATTCGCCAATCTTAACCATGTACGACCTGAGGATTTTACTATGTCGTCGAACCATCTTGTCGACAAAAAAAAATATTGTTAGAAATTTTACACGAAGCGTCAATCTACCCAAAGATACTATCATTATTTGAATAACTTTTTTAATTAGCTATCGAGTAAATCCGTACCCATATTATAAATGTGAAAGTGTATTTATTTGTTTGTTTATTTGTCCTGCTTTCACGTCAAAACAGAGCGACGGATTGACGTGATTTTTTGTGTGGAGATAGTTGGAGGGCTGGAGAGCAACATAGGTTACTTTTTATGCGGGTACCACGCGAGCGAAGCCGCGGGCAGCAGCTAGTATTTCATATTTTTAATAAGAGATCGTGGATTTACAACTTTGTCTATTATTTTAAAACAGATTTACCCAAAACCAAAGTACACAAGCCCTCACACATTGGAGTTTGTTCGCCGACCGCTAATGTATGTATGTATGTATGGGGACTCCCTTTTCCGCAATTGGACTCAAAAGTGGTCTTTTTTGCGTGGGGATGTCGCCGACCGCTAAACAAAGCTTTGAACGTTTCAAAACGAACCTGCACCACCGAAAACGTACGTACGTACGTAATATACGCAAAGGTGTACGTAAACGTACACCTTTGACACCTTTTAATATAGTTTTACTAGCTGCTGCCCGCGGCTTCGCTCGCGTGGTACCCGGATAAAAAGTAGCCTATGTTACTTTCCAGCCTTCCAACTATCTCCACACAAAAAATCACGTCAATCCATCGCTCTGTTTTGACGTGAAAGCAGGACAAATAAACAAACAAATAAACACACTTTCACATTTACAATATGGGTACGGATGTTCTTAGGCCATTACATCTTTTACTAGGTGATTTATACAGTGTCAGGAGGCCTTTTTTGCCTACACTTAAAGGGACACTGTAGTGCCTGGGACAATGTTGAGATGGAGTAGTCTTGCCCAGCACCTACACCATTCTCTCAGCTTAACTGGCCATATCCACAGGAAATAGATGGCCAATATACGTGTGGGGCTGACTAAGCCGCGGGTTTCCTTACGATCTTTTCCTTTACCTACTTACTTAGCAAACGGTAAAGGTAAAAACTCCGTCACCAGAGTTGGCCACTTTTTCATGCAAGTGACCAACTCTGGTAACGAAGTTTTTAGGCCGCCTAAAGGCCTCCGTCATGGCTTAACGACTTAAAAGCTGGGACCGTTTAACATGCCCTCCAAAGCACGGAAGCGCTCAGCTCGTAATACCACTTGCGATCACCCATCCTAAAAGTGACCGCGCACAACGCTGCTTAACTTCAACGATCAATCAAGAACGTCCAAGCAAGCTACGCCAGGAGCGTTTATGGACTGATTAAATAGATAGATAGTCAGATATTCACCAGTTGATCAATACTTGACATCCAAACAGCCCAAACGTGACCCTCTCTTGGTATTCATTCCGTACGACCGCAAAACAAACGTTTAAATTCCCTATCGTATTTATTGTTTCGTGAGCGCGGGGTGAATGTTGATATCAGTGGGCCAGTAGGATACGTGTGGGGTTATTCAAGGTCAAATTAGTATCTTCAGGCGAGAGTGGCGGGATTTGTGGTAGAGCTTATTGCCTAGTGGTATTTTCGATCTAAAGAAGTAAGTTCAAATATCAGACGTGTGTCGAAATAATTAGGGTGAAATATTGATAGAAAACGAATTTAAGTTTCTAAGTAATTGGTAGCGACGAGCTTAAAACCTGTCACCGATGTAAAAAAAATAATAGTATAAGTATTTTGATTTTTAAAGAAAAGAGGATTAGTCGAAAAATACATTTAATTTTGTCAAAAAAAAATACCACAAACACTTTTCCTAAAGTAAGTTACCAAATCAAATCGTAAGTTTTTGCAAAAATTCAAAAAAAACCATTTTCTAAGATTCGAAGTTGTAAACATTACAGTGCCATTTAATTCGATAATTCTTAACTTGTTAAGCCTTAGGCGCCTCAAACAGAGCCGCAAGAGAGGCCATGTATACCATTCGAAAATTTCTCCCTTGTTCGCCCCACAGAGTTTTCCCCACATGTAAAATTCCACGTTCGCCCCACGTCAAACCTATGCAGGGAAGCACGTTGTTCTTTTTTTTTATTTTTTTTATTTTAGATAGGTTAGCTCTTGACTTCGCTCCTTGCCTAGGCGTGGACGAAGTCGACGATGGAGCGAGCTTCCCTAGAAAATGCCTATTAACTCTCCTTTTAAAGGTGTTCGGGTTATATGTAGATGGAAACACAGAAGAAGGCAGTTCTTAATTCAAATACGCGTTTTAACCCACGGGATTCGATCCCACAAAATGTTCCACTAAGCCAAGATAGCTTTTAGGGTATTTAAGACAAATTAGGCTAAAATGACTCAAAGGGCTACGAAACTGGTAGAATTGAAGCCTTCATTCGATCAATGGCGCACATTATAGACGCAGCAATTATCTATCCTGTACCATTAAACATACGCGGTGATTCCAAGAAGACTGTGTTCATAAGTGGAGCGACTAGCGGGGCGATAGGTGGAGCGGGTAGTATGAGACGCGAGTTTTTTGAGAATCAGGGAAAAGGGTTGGCTATGATTAATTGAATCACACTATCACGCACTTCACTTCACACTTTGTATTATAAATGCGAAAGTTTAGATGGATGGATGTATATGTTTGTTCCTCTATAACTCGACAATTACTGAATCTATTTGCCTGAAACTTAAATATAGGTAGATAATGACCGGAACTAGGCCATAGGCTACTTTTTATCCGGGTACCACGCGAGCAAACCTGCAGGCGCAAACTACTGTTGAGGTCACAATTTTGATTTTAAAAACTTTAGACTAGCCCCATTATTTGTTGATAATTTGTCAATTTAGCACGGCTTTAGAGATTGATTTTTTTCTTTACTCTTATGACAGGACAGTGAAAAGAGACGGTGACAGATTTCGCAGCCACTCTCTAGGAAGCCTCTTAGTCCATTATGAATACTTATGACGATTATAATACTAAAATTGATTAAACAAGCTAATTTAAATTTTTATGAGCGCATTCGTGAGCGCATCCGTATACGGATTACTTATTAGTATACGGATTACTTACTATAAGTTTTTTTTAGTTTCCGCTCAGCTTATGCAAAATCACGGCCTTATTGGGCAGCATTAGACCGCAATCGATACCTAATTTCGGATTAGCCGTGCGGGGACTATAATATAGGTATCAGATACTAATGGCCTATGGCCCGTCCGATGGAAATGAATCAGTGGGATTGCTTTTATAGTCCCCTGCTTTTGGTCAGTAACTTCTGGTTAGGTAGTCAATTTTGAGTGATTGCTTGTTCAGTTTTGCGAGCTCTAAACGGTGAAGGAAAACATTGTGAGGAAATCAATTAGCTTTCTAATAGCGTCGATGGGCTTGCTACCTGTCACGTATGGAATGATAACTTCTGCATTTGGGCATGTACCAAATATGTATTGGGCTCTGACTACCCTTTTAGACATCTTAAAAGGATCTTATTCTATCGTCGTAAACTTCATTGCTGAAGGTCGTGCCCGTCCTGAAACGCCTTGACGGAAACGTTGACAGTTTTTCTCCACATTGCTCTATCCTGGGCTTGTCTCAGGGCAGTAGGTATAGTGAGCCCCGTTATTGCTTTAATTTGGTCTAACCAGCGGGTAGGTGAACGCCCCCGAGGTCGTTTCCCTTCTATCTTCTCTACTACAACCAGCTTATCTAGATTATCTTATTGTCTCCGGGCAAAAGGATCTTAAAAATGCCTAAAAACGATCTGAGAGAATTTCTACCGCGCCTAGGGGTACAGTCTTGATCATATTTTATTTTCATTTTTTGTTTAGTCCTTCAATAGGTAGATGATTTGACATTTTGCATTGCTACGAATTAGCTGAGTGGCTACTAAAAAACAGTCACCCATCCAAATAGTGACCGCGCAGAGCGTCTCTTAACTTCAATGATCAAGTGTAAGTATAAAGTCGTTAGGTCTTGATGGCAGTATTCATGTTTAAAAACTCCGTCACTAGAGTTGAAGCGCTTGTGGCGTGTAGACGTTCTTGATTGATCGTTGAAGTTAAGCAATGTTGTGCGTGGTAACTATTTGGGTGGGTGACCGCAAGTGGCATTACGAGCTGAGCCCTTCCGTGCTTCGGAGGGCACGTTAAATTGTCGGTCCCGGCTTTAAGTCGTTAAGTCATGACGGAGGCCTTTAGGCGGCCTAAAAACTCCATCAGCAGAGTTGGCCACTTGCTCATACAAACTAAGCCTGATTTTAGTCTCACGCTCACCGTCAGCGCTGATAGGCGAGTGATCTTTATTACAATGAAATAAGGATACTGATTGTCCAGCACTGACGAGAGCAATCAGCGTAGCCATTTCTGTTAAACAATCAGTATCCTTATTTCATTGTAATAAAGATCACTCGCCTATCAGCGCTGACGGTGAGCGTGAGACTAAAATCAGCTAAGTCATGATGGCAGTCTTTGGGTCTTACTTATGAAAGATGTTTAAAGTTGAACACTGGTTGAACAACGTCCTGTATTTGTGGATAGTGACGAATAGAGACAGGACATTGTTTAACCAGTGTTCAACTTTAAACATCTTTCATAAGTAAGACCATCATCATTCCCCTGTCCTTATCCCACGCTAAGTGTGGTCGGCACAACATGTCTTCCTCTTCCACTCACCTCTATCATTCGCCAACTCAGAATCTACTCCTCTCACATTCATATCCTCTTTCACACAATCCAACCACTTCTTCTTCGGCCTTCCTCTACTTGCGTACCCAGTCACATTCATACTCATCACATCACTCTCTTGGTAATATGGTTTTCATCCCTCCTTTCATAAGTAAGACCCTTCATGTTTAAAAACTCCGTCACTAGAGTTGACATATATAGGAGCTTCATCACACATCGCAAGTTGAAACACGGACCTTATCTGGTAAGTCCCGTGTGACATTCCATTCCACGGGCGGGAATCAATTTATTTTCCGCCAGACGTCAGGACGAAGGGTACATTTCGCAATAGCAAAATTTGGGCATGTGTGATATAATTTTTTAAAGTAGATAAAGCATGTGGCCAACTCTGGTGACGGAGTTTTCGATTTGAATGTGCTCTTTGACTACCCACTTAGATTTAGACTATTTGTTTTTTGCGAATTTTTGTTGAGGTATTAATCCTCCTTTTTTTCTTTTGACGACTTTGACGAGACTCACATTGTTCGACTGGCTCCACACTGGAACTTGACTATTTAGATATTAAGCGGATGGATCACCGAAAAGAAAGCTAGGTCCCATACCGTGTTTGTTGCCCTGATTCTTCACGGTGTTGGTCGCGAAAGAACAGGAGTAGAATCACCTAGCTCTTAAGACGTTTCAAAGTGGTCATAACGGTCCTACTGAATAAATGATATTTGATTTTGATTTGATTTTGATGTCATTTTTCTTACTTAATTGGAAGTTAGTCTTAGGATTTGAGGGATATTTAATGTCTAAAGATCTGAGACCAGAATGTCTATATGAGAAAAACTAAGAGGTTAGAAAAATCAAAAAGTTTTACATTATAATCTTGAATTTTCTACTCGCAAGCTCTATTTGAACAAGACCATTCTTCAAATTGTAAACGAGACTTTGCTGACATTACATTACTTTGCTGACAGGCATTAAATACAGCTAAACGAAAAGTTAATTACTCACTTACTTAGCTTACATTTTGAGTTTCTACTTCACGTATTTATCATTTAACTTATAATTAGTGTAATTGGTTTTAACCGTTCTAATTATTATCAATAAATAAACTAGTAGTTCGCCCCGAACTGAGATCTCGCGCACCGTTGTATTGATAGCCTAGATTTGGACTTGTTTCTGACTACCCCTATACCTACGTTAAGTGCTCCTTCTAGTGTTTACCACACAATGATATCTAATGCGCTACCTCAGTATGGTAAAGATTATAGGCATGCATGCAATACATTAAGTCGTGTCGTGTTTATATTCAATAGTTGACCCCGCGAACTTCGTACCGCGCCTCAGGGAAGGCCTCTTAGTTCGAGAAATTATTAAAATAGCAGTTCAATACGAAATGTATGAGAAAATCAATTCCCTCCCCCCTCCCCCTCCCCTCCCCTCCCCTCCCCTCCCCCCTTCCCCTCCCCTCCCATCCGCTCCCCTCCCCTCCCCCCCCTCCCCTCCCCCCCTCCCCTCCCCTCCCCCCCTCCCCTCCCCCTCCCTCTATAATTTTGGTACATGCCCAGCCCACTATTTGCAGGAGTTAGCATTTGCATACCTACGTGACAGGTTGCAAGCCCATCGCCGCTATTAGAACGTTAACTGGTTTCCTCACGATGTTTTCTTTCACCGTTTAGAGCTCGTGTTAATGCGCATTTAAATTTTTCCAATCGAAAAATCCATTGATGAGCATGGCCAGGGTTCGAACTTACGACCTATGAATCGAAAGTCGAGCACTCTTCCAATCGGCCAACACGGCTTTTATTTTCAAACTCAAGAAAAAATATCAAGTAGCAACTAAAATCATTGCAAACCAAACCACAACGATGCCACACTCCTTGTCTGTTAACCAGACCTACGAATACATCGAAACTCTATGAAACGGGAGCTCTCTCCATACTTCCGTTAATTGGTTTTCATAATTTTTCTTTTTGACTGTATTTCAAAAACTATAGAACCTAGAAGAAAACTAAAAACCATTTTCGAATGTATAAGTTGAGTACTTTCATATGACACCCCACTCAATACACCGTTAATTCTGGGTCAGTTTAAAGCCAGCACCCACTGCTTGTATTGCTTAATCGTATTCGTGTCGTTGGTTTAATTTTTGAATTTGATAAGTATTTCATACGAAACTAAATAGTTGAAAAGATTAACAAAAGTGAGGAAAACACTTGGTAAGGTGTAGTAGGCGCGCAGAGCTAATAACCTAGGTATGTATGTATGACTACGACGTAGCATAGACTCTACGCCGTAGCAACAGCTGAGCACAGAGCACATATCTCCGTGATTTATCCTGCCTATGTTTCGTGATATTATTAATTTCAAAAAATAGATCTCATATTTATTATTATTTTTGAGTAAGGTTATCGATATAGATTACGTAGGCGCCGGCTTTAAACTGACCAAAAATAAACGGTGTATATTTGGGTAACTTTGAAAAAAATGTACCCCCTTGGGAACCCCATATCTTTACAACCCCTTCATCGATTACGCTCATACGCTCCACAGCAAATTTCCATAGCACAACCTATTGACCTATCAAGTTTCATACAGATTGAATAAGCGGTTCGATAGTTACGCGAGAACATAAAAATGAAACATACAAACATACAAAGCAAAATCGCCTAACTTGCCACTAAGATCTTCGCTCGCTTCGCTCGCTCGATCGATACTAGTAGTTCGCCCCAAACTGAGATCTCGCGCACCGTTGTATTGGTAGCCTAGATTTGGACTTGTTTCTGACTACCCCTATACCTATGTTAAGTGCTCCTTCTAGTGTTTACCACAGAATGACATCTAATGCGCTACCTCAGTATAGTAAAGATTATAGGCATGCATGCAATACATTAAGTCGTGTCGTGTTTATATTCAATAGTTGACCCCGCGAACTTCGTACCGCGCCTCAGGGAAGGCCTCTTAGTTCGAGAAATTATTAAAATAGCAGTTCAATACGAAATGTATGAGAAAATCAATTCCCTCCCCCTCCCCTCCCTCCCCCCTCCCCTCCCATCCCCTCCCCCTCCCCCTCCCATCCCCTCCCCCTCCCCCTCCCTTCCCTTCCCCTCCCTTCCCCTCCACCTCCCCTCCCCCCTCCCCCCTCTCACCCCTCCCCCCCCACCCCTCCCCTCCCCTCCCCTACCCCTCCCCTTCCCCTCCCCTCCCCTCCCCTCCCCCTACCCTCCCCCTCCCTCTATAATTTTGGTACATGCCCAGCCCACTATTTGCAGGAGTTAGCATTTGCATACGTGACAGGTTGCAAGCCCATCGCCGCTTCGCCGCTATTAGAACGTTAACTGGTTTCCTCACGATGTTTTCTTTCACCGTTTAGAGCTCGTGTTAATGCGCATTTAAATTTTTCTAATCGAAAAATCCATTGATGAACACGGCCAGGGTTCGAACTTACGACCTATGAATCTAAAGTCGAGCACTCTTCCAATCGGCCAACACGGCTTTTATTTTCAAACTCAAGAAAAAATATCAAGTAGCAACTAAAATCATTGCAAACCAAACCACAACGATGCCACACTCCTTGTCCGTTAACCAGACCTACGAATACATCGAAACTCTATGAAACGGGAGCTCTCTCCATACTTCCGTTAATTGGTTTGCATAATTTTTCTTTTTGACTGTATTTCAAAAACTATAGAACCTAGAAGAAAACTAAAAACCATTTTGGAATGTATAAGTTGAGTACTTTCATATGACACCCCACTCAATATTTGGGTAACTTTGAAAAAAATTTACCCCCTTGGGAACCCCATATCTTTACAACCCCTTCATCGATTACGCTCATACGCTCCACAGCAAATTTCCATAGCACAACCTATTGACCTATCAAGTTTCATACAGATTGGATAAGCGGTTCGATAGTTATGCGAGAACATAAAAATGAAACATACAAACATACAAACATACAAAGCAAAATCGCCTAACTTGCCACTAAGATCTTCGCTCGCTTCGCTCGCTCGATCGATAAATAAATTCAGTGCTTTCTTTCAATATTCAAATGTGAAGAATTTTTTTTTAGTCACATTACTTAATATGTACGTAAATGTTTGTATACCCGCGGTCCTGACGTCCAATTTCATTGCTGCCACAGACACACAAATAGTATCAGTCAATGCAGAAATTTCGCATCTCTATGCATTGGTCTCAGTATGAGAGTGAACGAAATTGACACTTAATGCTAACGAACAAGAAAGCTCAATTTTATTTGAAAGAGGTATCTCACGGACCTAAATAATCTAGACTACCAGTTAGGTGCCGCCGAAGGGGACAAAAAATTAAGTGATCCATTGTTTCGTAGTACACATAAGGTCCATTATTAGTACAGAATTATAGAACATAGATGTTCTTTACCTACAAAAAGCCGGCACACGATGAGGGACAAAAGATATTATACTCTGTCTCATTTTTTCACAAGAATGCGCGTAACACTGGAGCAAGACAGAGTGCGACTGAGTTGACTCAAGCTAATTAGCTTGACTTTTGTTCGCACTTTAGCGGGGTACAACGCATCTACCTCAGTTTATATAGAAGATCATTGAAAGAACCTGCCCCCCTAGCCATATTACACTATCTATCGTCGCTGTAGAATAGAACACTTCAAAATGTATACGAATTGACGTTTAAAGGTGATGAGTCACATGGTCAGAACGTCAATTCCTATACATTTTGAAGTATTCTATTCTACAGCGACGATAGATAGTGTAATATGGCTAGGGGGGCAGGGCAACAAACACGGTTGATGTCTGAACAATAATAATTGATCTAAAAATAGTTGATATCTAAACATTATAAGTTCTACAGACTTTTGAATATTCATCAACTATCATAACCAGTTTTCATAGCTTAAGACTAGATGGCGCTATTCACAATTTATTAGTTTAATTAGAAGCAACATAAAACGTCGGTTTAAATCGAGTCTCGTCGCCAATAGAAAACGTCCAAATTAATGTCTCTCATTAAACATAACGCCCATATGTATGGTAATAGCGCCACATTTTACTGTTATTGGCCCATTCACTGCTTTAATTGAAAAGGGTAATGTAATTTGAATATAACGACGTCTATTCTGTTATAAATCCTCTGAGATAAGTAACATCTGATATCAGATGGGTATTAAAGTAAAAACTAAACACAAAAACCTTAGGGCAGTGGTTCCTTACCTTTTCAACTTTGTTACATAGCCCTAATGCCAATGAAAGAGATTTTACCCCCGTTCAAAGAGCCTATGTAGAATCATGTGATTAGTAATGTTGGATTCTTCTGAGCCTAATCATGAGCTAGTGTAACAAGTTAAAATTACTTATGTCTACAATCTGTAGCTATCTAGCTAAAGTTTAAAATGTGCTGTTGCAATATTGTTTTTTCTCTAACAAAACAGTTAAAATTGATTTATGGATGCTTCAGACGATTAAGAGTTGTTCAAAATTGATCGGTGCATCATAATATTGATTAAATATCCTCATAACTTCAATAGATGGCGTTGACTGAAACTCATATCAATATTTATTAAATATCCTCTTATCCTCACTAGATGGCGTCGACTGAAACTCTACTGATTTTCCCGCTATCATCATCATCATCAGTCTATAGCAGTCCACTGCTGGATATAGGCCTCCCTAATGAGCGCCATCGCGCCTTGTCTTCAGCTTGACGCATCCAACTTGTGTGTGAAAGATTTTTCCGCTAGATGGCGCTAAATTAAATCTCACTTACCATCCAACCGCTCATTGCCGTTGAAGTACCAGACGACCTTCGGCTGCGGTTTCCCCTCTCGCACGATACAGCTGATGTTTATCTTCGCTCGTTCCAGGAGTGGACCAAGGGTAGCTCCGTCTTGGAGGGTCTGGCCATCACCGGTGATGAGTTCCACCGTTTTCGGTTTTACTGTGAACAAAAATGCATCATCAATGAAAATGAATATGATAATTGGTTAGTGAGAAAATGTTTTTGAAAAACGTGTAAGTAGTAGTAAGAGATTCTAAAATCACTAATCACTTAAGGAGCATTTTCCTTGAACACCCAGACAACATCAACAATTCATCTTTTAAAAAAAAATAACAAAAATTTTTAATGTAAGCTCTTTCTATGCATTCAAATCAAAACTATAAATAGAAATGTGCTTGTAACTTTTGGTTTGAATGCATAGATTGGGTACAATACCTACCTACACTTGTTACGACTTTCCTACCTATTAATGTTCTCATGTTAGGGAGTGGGCACACTGTGTTTTTTTGCAGCGCGTTTGAATCGATACAAACGCGATGCAAACGCGTTGCTCAAAAACGCGCTTCAGAAAACGTCGCGTCGTGAGCTCTCTAAGTGGCTGTTTTGTCTTTTTTTGAGAAATAAAATTCTTTGAACAGTAACATGGTCTCTTTGATTACCTAAAACTTATCTTTACAAGATGTCATATCAATAAATAATGTGCATTTCCACCGAGAGAGCATGTGCTGAAGACAAGATTTAAGTATGCAGACCTTTAGTAGAAGTTCTAAAACAATTGTAAAACCAATCTCGCCATTTGTAAAAAGACAGAACAAGAGATACGACATGAAATGTATGCTCACTCAGTTCTCCCATACGACAAGCCAAATATCAAAATGTATTATGTTTACAAAATAAATGTGTATGCTAGGCTTTAGTAGAACTTTAGATATGCTACGGTTTTCAGTTTCAGATTCCCTAGTGCCTTAGTTTAAAATTTACAAATGGTTTATTATGCTCACTCAGTTCTCCACTTTCACAATGTCCAATTTCCTACTAAACCAATGAAAGAATTTGAATTAAATTGATGTCTACATTTAGTATAAGTTGAGTACGAATTTGTAAAACCAAAAAAAGAACCAATATCATACAGCATATATGAATAATTAACTGTCTTAGGTGCTCACTCAGTTGAAACGTTTTTGAAAAGTAAAAAACCTTAATATCTTTTGATTTGCGAATTGTAGAGAAAATCTAAATATGTAGACCTTTAGTAAAAATTTTTACTAAAGATCTGCATTTTCAAATTGTGGAATATTTGCTTGGTTCACGAGATATACTTATTTTATTATTTGTATGAAAACTTGTTACCGTCAGAATTAAGGGTGTCACCCGTCGAGTTACCGTCAGAATGAAGGGTGTCACCCGTCGAATTTAATGTTAAAATAGTGTCCAATTAATTGCTAGAAAACTTCAAAGGAAAATATGCCTATATATATCTGAGATATACTTATTTTATTATTTGTATGAAAACTTGTAGTGTAGGGTCACCACACGTATTTTATTTTTGAAATTTGCAATTAATTGTTAGCCTATGTACAAGAACAAACTAAAAATATCGCGCATTCCTTATAGTTTTAAATCAGAACCCACATAATCAGCAAGGGCATAAAGAATGAGAAAATTAATGTGATGTAAAAAACTTTGGTCTCGTGTAGCACACACAAATTTTCACCTCAGCAACGAAAACATACATACCTACCTGCCTATAGATAATAATTAAAACTTGTAAGTACTATTATTACAAGTAAAAAATACAACTTTGTACTTAATGAAGGAAGTAATCCATATTATTTATTTATTTATATCTATTTAAAAACAACGCATTTTGTTTAGAAATTAAAAGTAGGTAGGTAAGTACAAGTAACGGATAATATTGTAATTTTGCAAATTAAAAGTTATTGTTTTGTTCGGCACTTACCTGTTTCTCAGGAAGGAGCATTAATTCAGTACAATCACTTTTTTATCTCAACTTTTCTCTGGGGGGTAAATTAGTGTATTCGTCACTGGTTTCACTCATCTTTAATGTTTTTTTGAATTTTTAAGAAATAAATACCTACACGTTACAAAAATAAATATTTAATTCCTATTTTATTTTTCAAAGGTGTGTTATTTTTTTTTAGTGGTAGATAGGCTAGCGCTTGACCACCATGCAAAACGACGTCAGTGATAATAATTTCTTCTTAAAAATGGATAAAATTGAAGCTGAAGCTAGTTCACATCACTAACATGGACTTATTTTTAAAACATTAAATTAAACTTCAATTATTATAATGTAATAAATTAGTAATTTTTTACATAACCTAGTTCTGCGATAGCAGCGCCGCGTCTATCGGACTTCATTGGTGGCGCGTACTCTACATTCGACATTCTGATTTCAAATTACTTTTCTTCACTGACATGAGTGAGCAGTATGCGATTTTGTACACTGGTTTCTCGCAGCAAAGGATGCCATTTCGAGCTGCTGAGGTGAAAAATTATAAATGTACCTACCTATTACGTTACTAATAAAAACTGTAGCTATTTCACCTAACATGTTCAAACAAACTTGAATTTATCTACTACATAGGCTACTTTTTATCCGGGTACCACGCGAGTGAAGCCGCGGCCAGCAGCTAGTAAAATTATAAACGTTCATCTTTTTCATCCGTGCCACTGCCAACAGATGGCGTTTTACCCGCCCGCAGGGTTTCTTTTTATTAATCCGACTTGAAATAAAAAATAAAAAAAACAACCGACTTCATAAAATACTTGCACTAAAAAGCGTAAAATAAGAATACATCGGATTTATTTAATTTGTTATTATATATTTGTTATATAATGTTGAAATCGTTGTGCATAAAATATAGTCATTGTTTTACTTAACACCGACTTCAACATTATAACAAATTTATAATAACAAATTAAATAAATCTGTTGTATTCTTATTTTACGCTTTTTAGTGCAAGTATTTTATGAAGTCGGTTTTATTTTTTTTGAAATTTTTTTATTTTTCCATTTTTAGTGTTGTGTTTTTTTTTACTTGTTTCTGTTTTTTTTTTAATTTAGAAAGATGTCACTTTACTTATTGTGTTTCGCTCATCAAGCCCTTTCATTTGATACCCATATCACTAAAAAATTCCATTCCATCTGAAATCTTGAATCTTTGAAGTGACAGCTGTCAAACTTCAAACCGCCAGATCTCGGAAACTACTCGTCCTAGACTCCCCGTTCTCAGTTCAAATGAAAGCTATGACCAAGATCTTCATTTGAAGTGACAGCTGTCAAAATGACATCTGTCATCTGAACGGGACGAGTAGTTCCCGAGATATGGCGGTTTTAAATTTGACAGCTGTCACTTCAAAGATTCAAGATTTCAGTTTTCAGATTCAAGAATCAAGGATCGAAATCAAGGATTGAAATCAAGGATCGAAACCAAGGATCGATATCAAGGATCGAAATCAAAATCAAGGATCAAAATTGTATTAGTATTTTAATTGAAAAATCATGCCCTGAAACACCACGTAAATCAGAAAATGATGTAAAAGGCCCCTTAGGGACTAGGAATGTTTAGTTTATAAATTATTATGGTCACCCTTTAAAAAGAGACACACCGCCCAAGTTTTATCTCTCAAGCGGACCGGTTTTCTGTCTCAGTTAACCTTCCAGTTACGTAGGTATATAACTTCCTTGGTAAAGGCATACGGCAAAAGCGTGCCGATACGAATCACTATATGAATTGTCAATTTTGTGATTTCTAATAGAAAAATAACGCTAAGAATCATTATTATGATTCTGCTATAACGATCTTATTAGCCTCGCAGCTCTGGTTTAAGGAAGTAAAATATAAACTGATGAACTGCAGTTAAATTTTTTCTTGTGAGTTACGAGAACATCCTGTAGTTTATATTTTGATAGGTTGACAGATATATTTCTCAATCGGAATTTAATCTGTTGAAATATATATTATAGCCGCTGTGTGTGACGCTCCATAGAATTTTTATGGGTGCGATCGGAAAATATATCTTTCATAAGATATATTATCTGCTATGTGTGTGATGGGCTTTAGGCATTATGAAATTAATGCATTTAACTTATCAGGCATATTTTCCTTTGAAGTTTTCTAGCAATTAATGGGACACTATTTTAACATTAAATTCGATGGGTGACACCCTTCATTCTGACGGTAACTCGACGGGTGACACCCTTAATTCTGACGGTAACAAGTTTTCATACAAATAATAAAATAAGTATATCTCGTGAACCAAGCAAATATTCCACAATTTGAAAATGCAGATCTTTAGTAAAAATTTTTACTAAAGGTCTACATATTTAGATTTTCTCTACAATTCGCAAATCAAAAGATATTAAGGTTTTTTACTTTTCAAAAACGTTTCAACTGAGTGAGCACCTAAGACAGTTAATTATTCATATATGCTGTATGATATTGGTTCTTTTTTTGGTTTTACAAATTCGTACTCAACTTATACTAAATGTAGACATCAATTTAATTCAAATTCTTTCATTGGTTTAGTAGGAAATTGGACATTGTGAAAGTGGAGAACTGAGTGAGCATAATAAACCATTTGTAAATTTTTAACTAAGGCACTAGGGAATCTGAAACTGAAAACCGTAGCATATCTAAAGTTCTACTAAAGCCTAGCATACACATTTATTTTGTAAACATAATACATTTTGATATTTGGCTTGTCGTATGGGAGAACTGAGTGAGCATACATTTCATGTCGTATCTCTTGTTCTGTCTTTTTACAAATGGCGAGATTGGTTTTACAATTGTTTTAGAACTTCTACTAAAGGTCTGCATACTTAAATCTTGTCTTCAGCACATGCTCTCTCGGTGGAAATGCACATCAATAAATATGATCAAAACCATACGTCAATCTGCAGGATTAAAATAAACATACAAAAAGTATAAGTAAGGAATTAAAAGTTTCTGAATAAAGATAAAATAATATTGTATTCGAAAATAACATGAATTTTCACAACTCGCTTCACAAGAGGCACAGAATAACATCAACATCATTAACAAATGGAATTATTCGAGTTGCGATTCTCCCGTGCATAAGTAGATTAACATTAATACAGGATCAAGTAAAATTTCATATATTGACGTCATATTTCGGTTTTCACGAATTTTCATTTCGCTCTTTAACTTTTAAGTTCAAAAGAATATAATTTTATACTTAAAAACAGGTAAAAATTTCTAACGATAAAATACCTAATCTATTTTTATGATTTACAATATCCACACTATAATATTATTAAGAGGTAAGTAAGTAAGTTCGTATGAGCAAGTGGCCAACTCTGGTAACGGAGTTTTAGGCCTCCTAAAGGCCTCCGTCATTGCTTAACGACTTAAATACCGGGACCGACAATTTAACGTGCCCTCCGAAGCACGGAAGCGCTCAGCTCGTAATACCACTTGCGGTCACCCATCCTAAGAGTGGCATTTAAGAGGTAAAGTTTGTTTGTTTGTATAATGAGCAGTGATCGGAGTAGGTAGAGCTATTTTATGTACTTGCCATATGATAGAATAATATGGATATTCCCCGATACCCGGGATTCGTTTTTTAGTTAGAAAAATAATAAAAAGCTTTTTGCTTTTTGTCATGTACGGGTTTAAGGATTGTGTAATAAATAGATAGAAACTTGATTCATGAACACACATATATTTTTTTATGTAACAATTTCTTATATTTATACAAGAATCAACAATCATTTAACATTTTCATTCTGAAGTTGTACAAGAACATACCATACAAATTATTAGTTCCTCAAAAATCGAAATCAAAAAGAATTATAATAATCGAATCCCGGCGTATTAGTCGGAATCCCGTGGAATATCCATATTAACATCAATGTTTGCGGTCAATGAACCCAAATAGCTCTACCTACTCCGATCAGTGATAATGAGGTAATCTCCGAAATTACTCATCCGATTTCAAAAACTCTTTCACCAATATGTAGAATTAACTTTCAGGGTGAACATAGGCTATACATTGTCCTGTTAAAATAAAAGGACTTTTCGTGGCGAACATTTATGCAACTAAAGTCGAGGAAAAAACGGTCGAGAGAATGCGTTTTTTTCGAATAATGCCTAAACGGTAAAAGATTTTTGTTTTCTATGGAAAAGTTGTAGTACCTACTTACTCAAAATGTAATTTATTTATCACTTGGATATTGTGTCATCATCATTCTTCTGCCCTTATCCGAAATCAATGCGCATATAAACATTTAGTAACACAAAATCCAATCATACACGGCCTGGATTCGAACCCATGATTGAAAGTCAAGGAACTCAGCTAAAACAAACTTGGTGTATCTTGTTCATAAATAATGTTTATTATTAAATAATGTCATTAAAAGTTTATCACTAGACACTTTCATTAATAAATATTGTCCTGAAAGCGACTCACAAACGGAATCACAACTTCTATCTCTATGAAGTCCGGCTACGGAATTGATAGTGATGTACCAGTGTTTCATTTTATCGATAAAAGTATTAACAGTTTAACAAAAGTTTTCTTGAGGTGAAATGAAATAGGGAGGCTATCAAGTTTTAGTAAATTCCAAAGGAATGTTCAATTTTATAGAAAAAAAAAATCTGAAAAAAGCCTACCATTTTACCCAGATGCAAATTCTCCGGATGAGTCGAAATATTAACCGTACGTATCTAAATCGACGATGTTTTTACGTGAGTAATTTCCATGTTATTATAATGTCAAAGCCTACAGAGTTTTAAATCCAAATTTTTTATTTTAACAGCCTCAAATTAAGCATAGCTTGTACTATGTTATATTAAATAACCGATATTATACAATGAACGATTTTTTGTTAACCTAATCATAAAATGCTATCAAATTCTTATTTCTTTACATAACCAATTAAACTGCCTCAGTCAAATCAGTTTTATTATAAGAGACGTTTTAACTTTATCGATTAAAAACTCATCGACTATTCCCATCACTACACTGCGATAAGTATCTGATGCACGAAGTTAATTAAAAGCCAGTGAACCGTATTTTAAATTAATTAGAAATGGGTTTTATGTATTTGTTTTCTTATTTCTATCAACCGATTGGGACAAAAAAATAATGATTTAATTTCTCTTTCAATGCTTGTGGACAATCTTATGTAATGAAAATAGAAGTTCTTAAACATTCGATTCAAGCAAAACATTTTAGTGTTGTGTATGAGCATGTACCTGACTTTTTTTAAATACTTCTAAGGTAGCAGACAATCATACGGTCCTCCTGCAATGCTAGTACCTACCGTTCTTATCGATCGCTAACTTGCCGAATCGATATGATCGATGGATTTTTTATTGATGGATCCAATTTTATCGAATTTTGACGATTTTAAATGTCAAATTTAGCTATCGATAAAAACGGTACTTGCACTGCTGACACAGAACAAACCTCTATGTTCATCACACAAATGTTTGTCCTAGGTGGGAATCGAAACCACAACCTACAGCGTAGAAGGCAGAGCTACTATCCAACTGAGCTGAGAGGCCAGTCATGAGTTTGTTTGTTTTATAAATTACTTATGGTTTGTTGTTTTACTTAGTTAAAACTACTTATTAATTGAATTAAGATAGGTACATACAACATACTGTCTCCATAGCCAAACAACATTAAGATTGTTACATATGCATGTTTTCTCGATAAAGGCCTAGCTTAATGAGGAAACTGACAGGTACCTCGTCTCTATAGTTTAAGTGTTATCTGTGTATTGTAGCGACATCTACCTGTCGCTAGATAAACTACACAGACATGCTACGCACTACGAGCTTCAGCGAAGATGGCGCCACGCAACATCAGAAATCCCAGATCGCGCAAGTGCACGCCGCAACGCCGATCGGGTTATAACCAACCAATCGACAACAACTGTCGGTCGAAAGACCACGGGCAAGTGGGCCAGATGGGCCGGCCCGTTGCAGAGGAACCACCTACTCTGCCTTTGGGGAACGATTCCACCCTGTTCCCCAAAGTATTAATAAATAAGCAACTAGTAACTGATCATCCTATTTCACTGTAATAAATTATTTTTCATTTTCATTATAAAAATCACCGCTTGCCATTTAGCTCTCAGATTGGTATCTATAACTAAACAATAACTGTCACAAACTCAACAATGGAATCCCTACATCCTCACAAAACAATTAAACACCGCTGACAAATAGCGCTGCTCATGAACGCGCCACAACTGACAGCTGTCAACGGGACGTCAGTTTTCGCGCCAATTTCGTACGTCACGCAGTTTTGATAAGTATTAGGATTTGATGCGGGTTTCTCTGTGGTATTATTAATATTGTTCTAAAGCGAAATGTAGATTTATATCATATCAGAATAATATATTACTGTAGGAATTTAAACGTTTGTTATTACACAATGATTCCCTAATCAAAAAAATACTTAGCTGTTATTGCCGCTAGCAGACACTCGTCCGTTTTGTGATAGCGAAGAACCTTTCCTTACGTTGAAGAAGAAACAAAATTTGATCAATTATGCAACTCGATTTCTGTAGTCGTTTCCTCTCGTAGATGTTTCCTCAAGATCCTTCACCAATTAAAGCTCGTGTTAGCAAGCTTGCCGTGTTGGCCGAGGGGTATAGTACCTCGACTTTCGATCCGAAGGTCGTGGGTTCGAATCCTGGCCGTGCATCAATGGATTTATCGTTTCGAAAAATTTATATGCGCATTAACACGAGCTCTAAACGGTGAAGGAAAACATCGCGAGGAAACCCGCGGCTTAGTCAGCCCCACACGTACTGACCATTGTCTTTCCTGTGGATATGGCCGGTTAAGCTGAGAGGATGGTGTAGGTGCTACAAGCCTACTCCATCTCAACATTGTCCCAGGCGATACAGTGTCCCGTTAAAAGGAGGCAACGATTGCCTCCTGACACTGTGTAAATCATCTAGTGAAGATGTAAAGGTCTAAGATTTTTAGCAAGCTTGAAAAGCTAGGGCCCGTGTTCAAATCCTGTCCTTCTAAGTACTTATGTTTTGTTTTTTTTTTTGCTTACTCAACCAACCACGCTGTAAAAGGTAGTAAGTTACTACTTTAATACCAGTAAAATAACAAACTTTAGAAAGGTTTTAGTAAAATTTACTAAAGACAATAACAAAATAAATATTTGGAAACTTTTTTCAGTTTAAATGCATCCAGACATTGTTTTCAATGACGGAGGCCTTTTGGCGGCCTAGAAACTCCGTCTCCAGAGATAGCAACTTGCTCATACGAACTTACTGCACTAAACACTCACCCCCTTACTTATGAAAGATGTTTAAAGTTGATATTCAGATATTCAGATATTCATTTATTTAGCCATCTGTTACATTGCATAACTTTGGCAAGTCAAAATAATACAGACATTAACGTGCTCAATTAATAAACAATACAGAATTACATAAGTAAAATAAAAATCTACGTACTACCATCATATTACTAAATTGCTAGATTATTACTAGATATAGGTACTGCTACGCATGCAAATCGGAAAATGTACAACTAAGGTATTCACTGATGTGGTAAAATGGGTGACATTCAAGAAATAGTTTAATTTTTTGTTTAAATTCCTTCAGAGATAGCCGTGTTATTTCATATGGCAACTTGTTGTACATGGCTAACTTTAGGCATATACCTTGTTTATATGTTTGAACACTGGTTACCAACGTCCTGTCTCTATTCGTCACTTTTGAAGACAAGTTGTTGTTTAACCAGTGTTCAACTTTAAACATCTTTCATAAGTAAGACCCTCATTGAACAAAATAAATCTCACTTCGCTTCAAGAGATAATAAAAAAACTAAAATAACTTGAAGAATTAAAAATGAATTCACAAGTGCAAGTTTCATTGAGCTATTATCGCTGAGACTCCAACTATTAACAAAACTTGAGCAGTTAAATCTTTTCATTTTAAATATTATAAAACTTTTATATTGAAGATTATATTTCTTGAAGTTTCGAAGCGACTTAAGGGACCGGCGAACGTATCTACTTACCTAGGAACGTAATACCAAAATAATTTAAAATTTGAGCATATTTTTATCACTTTATGTTATTATTTGGATAAAGGCAGTATTTATCTAGGTTCCTGTTACACTTTTGTTTCAAAAAACCTACTATAGAACAAATGAAAACAAAAAATACAATTTTTGGTGTACCTACAAAGATTTCAATTCAATCTGCTTACATTTCTTTTTAGGTAAGTTTTTCGGAAAAAAAGTTTAACAGGAACCTAGATAAATACCTACTCTCTTAATCTGACAACATAAACTGATAAAAATATGCTTAAATTTTAAATGATTTCGGTATTACGTTTTTATAGATATTCACCGGTCGCAGGCCTCTTAAGGTGAAGTCGCGGGCGTCCGTTAGTATTAGTATAAAAGTATAATGAATACCAGGTTTTATGACAGCCAAGAAGGGTGGTTTAAGGCACGTCCAGATAGATTTGACTGATACTTACCCATTTAAAAAATAGTATTCGACGGCGCTAAAAGTTAACCTATGTGTGACCTAAGCCACTTTAGGTAGCCTAGATTCTTCTTTACCAAAAGCTTTTACTTTGCCAAGTCAAAAAAAGAAACAGTAAGCAATACATTCGCCGTCGACTGTACGGCGTCCTCATTTATATTCGCAAGTTTTACAGTAAATCACTCAAGTTTCGATACTCGTAGAAATATTTCGATAAAATTTTAACTTTTGTCAAGTGTGTGTATTGTGAGTTATAGTGTATCGAAAACGGTTTATTCAATATTGACTTTTGTTTCTAAGACATTAAGGCATATTTTCCTTTTGTTGTGAACGTGGTAAATATGCATCAGATTGCCAAGCAATTTTTAAACTTGACTGTTTGCAAATAAAGTGTTATTTCAGTTGGATGAAGTTATTTAGGTGCAAAAGTTTAGAATGATGTGTAATCGTTTCGGAACTTTGAAATACGTATTGTTATCTATCTATATAAAATAAAATGAATGTTTCTATGTTTGTCCTCTATGATTTTTTTTTATTCGTAGGTACTAGTATAAGCAATTAAGGATTGGGATCGTAAATAGACTAAGAGCTCTTGTCTCTCACAATCGATTCTTGTCCAAATTGTTCCGTAGTTATCACCAGACTGGTGCAGTCGCCATCTTATTTTTATAGCAAACATCATTATTCCAAATTCATGATTATACACTAGTTTTATATCTTAAAAATCCATTTATATTTTATTATTAATAATCAATTTATACAAAATATTATATCAACTATTTTAAACTATTTAATGTTTACTCAATATAATATTTCAACTCCAACGGAAGTAATTGTTTAATGCTTTAACACTTGAGATATTTTGATAACACAAATGTAAATCGTAACATTCAAGAATAAAATAATCAAATGTATTGGTTTTTAATTAAAAATAATAAATCTAAATATGTACTGATTTAAAAACGTATTAGAATTATTAACGTGTAAGTAATCATATGAATTTTTTTATAAAAAATTCTAACACTAGTTTAGATTAGTTTGGAGTTTGCTTGGATTAGTTCCTAAACCATTGATCAGATTGTGATGCAACTTTGGTCCATACTGCCCCATTGTTGGTCAAAGGTCAACAATTGGTACTTACTCTAATCATTGCAATTGTATTTGATATCAAATTTAAATATAATTCGCTAATTTCTATGCTCATAAGCGCTCATTGGAGGAGGCCCATGTCCAACAGAGGACTGCTATAGGCTGATGATGATGACAGCGCAGGGCTGCTGTGCTTCGGAGGGCACGTTAGATTATTTATTTATTTATTTATTAATAAGGAAAACCAACAGCTTAAAATCACTTAAATAACAACTAATGTACCTATAGAATACTGACAGCCAATAACAGGTTTTCACTGATAGTTAGTTAAGTAGATTGTTTGTTTAAAACTCCACTTAGTGGGATTAGGATACCGCTTTGCAAAACTCAAGTGGGCTTGGGCCGGACATGTGTGCAGACGTGGAGACGGCGATGAATCAAATTCATCATGGAGTGGAGACCACGGCAAGAGGAGCGTTGGCAGACCATCCGCCCGATGGTCCGACGACATAAAGGCATATGCCGGGACAGACTGGACCAGGAAGACCATAAATTCTTAAATTCTTTATTGCACACAAAAAGATAGAATTACAAACATTGATAGATAGGTGATGTACAAAGGCGAGTTTAACCCTAATGCCCGGGTTACACGAGGCTAGTTTTTCAAGCTAGGATAGCAAGCTAGTGTTAGTAAGCTAGCAAGCTAGTACTTCTAGCTTCGTGTACTAGCTTAGAAATTAAGCTAGTTGTGTCTACACGAAGCTAGAAGTACTAGCTTGCTAGCTTACTAACACTAGCTTGCTATCCTAGCTTGAAAAACTAGCCTCGTGTAACCCGGGCATAAAGAGTTTTCTTACAGAAAACATTAGGAGAGAGAGAGAGACTTATGAGGAGAGAGAGAGCTATGGATAGATGTGTACATACATGAGATAAAAGAGAATGACAATTGAAAGTCATGCTACTTAAATAATACCTAATAATAACCATAGAGCAGTGTGGAAGAATATTGGAGAGGCATAGCCCTGCAGTGGGCGAATATAAGCTGAAGAAAAAAAAAGAGTAGGATAAGGGCAGGGAGATGATGATGATGTTACTATAACTCTAACATTATTATTCTCAGTAAGTTGTCGCGAAGTAAACTTTGTCCAAGTAATTACTAGTTGGTTGCAGCTGGCGTCTTTGATTTACAACGAAGGAACTATAGTATTTCTATCAAGGAATAGTTAACAGGCTTACGATTATATCCCCAGGTATTAATTTATTAAACTAGCTTCCGCCCGCGGCTTCGGATACCCAGATAAAAGTAACCTATGTCCTATTCCCGGTCATCTATCGCAAATTTCAGCTAAATTGGTTTAGTAGTTGTCGAGTTATAGAGGAACAAACATACATCCAAACATCCATCCAAACTTCCAAACTTTTGCATTTATATTATAAGTGTGGTAGTATGATTGGTATGGTAAGTGTGATAAATAAATAATGCTGGACATTTCACACAGCGTCATGTAGCCCCGAAGAAAGCAGAGCTTGTGTTATGGGAACCACATGACTGATATACTACTTACAGCCTTTCTTTTTTGTTAATACATATAGGTACATATTAAACATATTAAAATCTTGATAAGATCATATATTCAATATTGTAAAATTAACAAGTGGCTTAATTAGAAATTATAAAAACCGATTTAAATGTTATAAGCTGAGCAATTTTCTGAACTCTGGAGGTGCATTTCTGTTCATAACTCCGAAAATCCTCAACAGATCCTCACCACATTTTCGTTGTACCAATTGGAAAGTTTACCCTTTCAAACAAAAAAAGAATTTTCTAAATCGGTTCAGGCGTCTTTGAGTAATCGGTGAACATACATAAAAAAAAGCAAAAGAGATTACGACGAATAGAGAATCTTTTCGAAGTCGATTTAAAACTACTATAAATAAGAGTTGTATTCGCGAAATTTTAAGACTTCAACTCAGAAATTACAAACTTGTATAAAAAGATACACAGATTCCAAGTGAGCTTACGAACTAAAGCCGAAGTCAGCTCACGAACTTGGCGAACTTGAATCCGTCGAACAATATTTTTAAGAACCTTAATCTCGACTGTAATGTTAAAATTCGGTCAAGAACAGACTTAAAGGATTATGTACCTTAACTCGGCTTAAGGTGCTGTTAAAGACAATCAACATCATCATCATCGTCTGACTGGCCTCTTAGCTCAGTTGGTTGACTGGCCTCTTAGCTCAGTTGGTAGTAGCTCTACCTTCTGCTGTAGGTCGTGGGTTCGATTCCCATCCAGGACAAACATTTGTGTGATGAACATAGATGTTTGTTCTGTGTCTGGGTGTTATAAAGTATTATAAGTATGTATATACAAAAAGTATATAAGTATTCTATCAGTTATCTGGTTCCCATAGTACAAGCTTTGCTTAGTTTGGGGCTAGATGGCGCTGTGTGAAATGTACAGCAATATTTATTTATCTACAATATTACTAACGCTGATGAACATAGCTAGCCGTGTTTGCCGAGGGGTATAGTACCTCGACTTTCGATCCGAAGGTCGTGGGTTCGAATCCTGGCAGTGCACAATGGATTTTTCGTTTCGAAAAATTTAAACGCGCATTAACACGAGCCCTAAACGGTGAAGGAAAACATCGTGAGGAGACCCGCGGCGTAATCAGCCCCACACGTATTGACCATGTTTTTCCTGTGGATATGGCCGGTTAAGCTGAGAGGATGGTGTGGGTGCTACAAGCCTACTCCATCTCAACAATGTCCCAGGCACTACAGTGTCCCGTTAAGTGTAGGCAAAGATTGCCTCCTGACTCTTTATAAATCATCTAGTAAAGATTTAAAGGCCTAAGTTTTGGAGCCGACTGTATAGGATCTGAGCGGATCCCGTAACTCCGTTGTAAGCCGAGCGTAGTATCTCATCACGATACATTGTAATATGCAATCTGTAGTGATGCTCCCTTTTCGGAGTTCGAAACTTTCGAACTTTTAAAAGTGACGACGCCAATATCTTTTCTCGAAGAAAAAAAAGTGACGACGCCAACGTTGCTCAGCAGAGTCATTCTGTAAACTCATTTCGAACGTCGAAGAGCAGAATCCGCTGTGAGATTTCGAATTTCATATTCGAAATTTGAATCTCACAATACATTCTTGTGTATTTATTGAGCTCGGTCACTTGAGTGAATTCGAAGTGAGTCTACAGAATGACTCTGCAGATGCCCGCGAAGCTTATGTAGTACTGGCGCAGAATAAATAACAGTACTACGTACTAATAATTAATTTATAAATTAAGCTAATAATTATCTAAATATTGACTCTTGCTGCGACGCAACAAAGTGCAATTCAGCTCGCATAAGCACTTAGTGTAGTAAATGTTTTGCACAGAACCAATTAGAGTGGCATATGAGGGAAGAGGATTATACCCAACATTGGGCTGTTATTTAAGCTGCCAATGATGACGGTGATGATGATTTTCATCTATACCTACAAATGTAATTAAAGGGAAGAGTTTGTTTTTTTTGTTTGAACGCGATAATCTCAGGAACTAACAGTCGGATTCGAAAAATCATTTCTGCATTTGATAGCTTAACTCTTGAAGAAGGTTATAGGCTACTTTTCATCATAATCATCATTACCATAAACCATACGGGAGCAACGCCGCGAGGGCGCTGCTAGTTTTATTATAATTTCATGATGTTTTTTCGAATCTCTTTCGGAGTTTTCGGAGTGAATTCGTCCCGTCCCTATGTTTTAGATCTAGGCTTACTGCCAACTAGCCACTGTGTAAATTACATACTTGAACAGAGAACATACTGCCTGCAAAGTTTGTCGCTGAGATTACTCTATGTGTAACTAGGTTTAGCACTCCGCTTTGTTTATAGTTTGGCTACTATGCCTTGTATAGTAAGTTCGTATGAACAAGTCGCGAACTCTGGTGACGAAGTTTTTAGGCCACCTAAAGGCCTCCATTATGGCTACAGCCACACCTCCATGAGTCTTAAGTCATAAATATTAAAAAAATTAAGCTACGTTCTGAGCTATCACAATTTAGATGGGTGACCGCGAGTTAAATTGTCTGCGCGGTTCCGCACTTCGGATTTCACGTAAAATTTTGTCAGTGCACCCTAATTTTCGTAGACCTACGCCGTAGGCCCTCTACGCCGTAGCTCCTCTACGTGGTCCTTTGAAGGTTGTTTAGACTTTATTAGAAGTGAGCCGTCAAAGTGATATGGGTCGGTTATAATTTTATTGTGTTCATTGTAAACTTGATTTATAACGGTGTGTTCCGGTCTTGAGTAGCTTAATTTTGGATTTTAATTTGAAAAAGTTGATCGAAGTTAATTGAAAATACGAGTTTACGAATGTTTGTGTGGACGTGCCTTTGACTACCCTTGAAAAAATTGTTTCCCGTCTACTAATGTTATCTTACTCTTACTAATATTATAAAAGTGAAAGTTTGGAGGATGGATGGATGGATGTTTGGTACTCTTTCAGGAAAAAAATACTGAACAGATTTAGCTGAAACTTGGATATAATAGTTTATAACCTGGAATAACACATCGGCTACTCTTTATCCGGGTAAGTACCGAACGAGCGAAGCCGCGGGCTGACACTAGTCACATCACACTGATCACACTAATATTATAAGAGCGAAAGTTTGGATGTTTAGATGTATGTTTGTTCCTCTATAACTCGACAACCACTGAACCGATTTGGCTGAAATTTAAAACATAAATAGATAATGACCGGTTATAGGACAAAAGCTACTTTTTATCCGGGTACCACTCGAGTGAAGCCGCGGGCGGACACTAGTCTAATTTTAACAGGGTTAGATTTTGAACTAATCCTAAGAAAGCACAAATATTAACGAAGTGTATCCTAACTTAACTAAACTTAACATAAACTTGTAACATAAACCGTCTTAGTCTCAGTAAATAATAGTTAGACGGACAGAGTCCACGAAATGAAAACTTAAGTTTGGAACTACGAAATTGGCGATTTCAATTGAATTTGCAATCAAAATACAGAATTATTTACTTAAATAATAAAACAAACCTTATAAGATCTAAATTGTTCCCACTTTAAAATAAGTTTGTATGAGCAAGTGGCCAACTCTGGTGACGGAGTTTTTAGGCCGCCTAAAGGCCTCCGTCATGGCTTAACGACGTAAAAGCCGGGACCGACAATTATGGTAAGCGTCCACAGGCCCGCATCGCACGCAGCGGACGGATCGCATCAAGCGGATTATCTGTGTAATGCGATGCGTACGATGCGGACAGGTGGACGCACTTATATGAGTTTCTATACAAATAATACTACGATCCGTTGCGTGCGATGCGTCCGATGCGTACGATACCGACATGTGGACGCTTACCATTAACGTGCTCTCCGAAGCACGGAAGCGTTCCTACTTTGAAACAAAGATATTGAGTATCAATAGATGACAATGATAATTGATAAATCATCATGTCCACAACATTATTTACAATCAAGCTATATGTAGACTTAATATTTGCAGACGTTTAGACAGTTACATTTTTATTAGAATAGTTATTTAGTTATTATTCCAAAAAAATAAAAAAAATAAAAATAAATCTCTGAATTAATGAAAATTGTCATTGGATATAAATAGTCATTGAAGCTTGTAACTTAATAAATATTTTTTCCACTAAATACAAGAAAGTGGTAAGCCGTGGTCTTTGCCTACCCCTGTGGGAAAGAGTGATTGTATGTATGTAAAAACTTATTTTCATCAATATCTGGGCGACCAAGCTCTGCTCTAATAGAGAAAAATTAAAACAGAAAAAAGAACAAAAACAAACATACTTTCATTGGCTGTGATTCGAACTCGCGGCCTTCGGCTGAAAGGCGGACACCCTATCCACTCGGCCACAACAAATTCTGTAAAATTACGAACCACATAGGAACTTAGACTAATTTAAATGTTTCAACTTTTAACTTTTAATTTTAATTTAATATGGGCTATAATTGTCTGAAATAAAATATTTTTATTTTATTTTATTTATTTATTGCACTGGTAAATCTTTTTGCGTGAAAATGCAGAGAAAACGACTTTTCCCAGATATGAGACCTAGCTAAATCGATTTTTCGCCCCCTTAAACCCGCGTACCGCAAACATCGAAATCGTCAGAGCCGTTTTCGATAACGTGAGTACAAACAAACAAATATTGCTCGTTTAATAGAATAGAATACAATTGTCGCTGGTTTATTGGCCACATTGTAACTTGCACCGCTGTGCGCTGTTGCTACTCACCCCAACTCAATATCTGGGCTTTCATTAAGCGAACTGTTATGTTTTGGCCAGAAAGTTTCAATAGATCCTGTACAGTCAGCTAAGTAGCTTATATTTTAACAAAAAAAGTAAAACTGTATATGTACGTCAACTTACTTAAGTTGACGCAAATATACAGTTTTATTTCATTCACGCTAAAAACCATACGAACTTACTTTTTTTGTTAAAATATACAGGGTGGAAAAAATGAGTGGGTCCTGGAGGGAAACTACTTTATATTTTTAAGATACAGTATTTTACTTAAAGGAAACATGCCTTTATTTTTAAAAAGAAACATAACTGCATTCAAAGATTTTCAAAAATTCGCTTGCCCAGGAATAGAACCAGCTAAAAATTCAAAAAATAAACACTCGCTATTTTATTCCACTAGTCGATACAATCAATGTTAAAGATCTATATCTAAGTATCTGTATATAAGTAAAGTAATCTATCTCAAAGATTTAAAGTAGTTTCCCTCCAGGGCCCATTCATTTTTTCCACAATGTATATTCAGACAAAAAAAAGTAAGTTCGTATGGTTTTTAGCGTGAATGAAATAAAACTATCGGTTTTAGTGATAACTTAATTACTTAGTGTACAGGGAATCACCAACAATGTATATGTTAAGTTTATCAAAGAAATAAATTATTAACACATAAATAAATTCGTAATAATAAAGTCCCATTTCGCACAAAGGCATTGTCTGCAAATAAAATTACATATTTTACAGAATTACGTAACACAGTGACCCACAACATAAGAGTAGTAACGAGGTGTCTGTGTGTACCTCGTTAGTAGACATTATTTTATGTAATACTAGCTGCTGCTCGCGGCTTCGCTCGCGTGGTACACGGATAAAAAATAGCCTATGTTACTCTCCATCTCTCCAACTATCTCCACACAAAAAATCACGTCAATCCGTTGCTCTGTTTTGACGTGAAAGCAGGACAAATAACCACACTTTCACATTTATAATATGGGTACGGATATGTTTTAATAGAGCCGTGTTGGCTGAGTTGGTTAGTGCCTTCAATCCGAAGGTCGTGGGTTCGAGTCCTGGCCGTATATCAATGGATCTCTCGCTTCGAAAAATTTATAAGCGTATTAACACGAGCTCTCAACGGTGAAGGAAAACATCGTGAGGAAAACATCATCAGCCTTACACGTATTGACCATGTCTTTCCTGTGGATATGGCCGGTTAAGCTGAGAGGATGGTTTAGGTGCTACAAGCCTACTCTGATTCTGAGCGCTCCCGAGCGTACGCACACAGAAACAACATGCATGTGAACACGCACACAATTAAGACCAAACGGACTTCGTGAGATAGAACAACAGTACCTCCCTTGCTCTGTAACAAAATGTTATTCCTCGCTTGACCCTTACACCCTTACATCCTTACATCCTTACTAATGAATAGCGCATTATCATTTCCGTTTGCCCTAAGCCTCCGTTGTAACGTTTAACGCTGAATGTAATGTTTACACAAATAATGTACGCTTACGTAATTAATGTGACGTTATAATGTGAATTGGACTTATGTGATTATGAGTTTGCAATGAGATTTCATCAATGGAGACGTTATACTCATTAAAAAGCTCTAAAACGCGAAATTCTGTCATAGCTACTTAGGTAGAATATACGCAGCTTTGTTTATAATTATAACACTCAAGAAAACTAGAAGATAACAGAAAAATATAAAATCCCGTTGTCAGAAAGATATAAATTATGCGCGTGCTGCGTGTAAATGCGTGTAACATCAGAGCCAGACAGAGTGCGACTGAGTTGACTCAAGCTATTTAGCTTGACTTTTTTTCGCCACGCAGAGCGGGGTACAACGCATCCACCTCAGTTTATGAAGATCATGATGATTTGATTTGATGATGTCTCTTCGCTGAAAACACGTCAACTTTCCGAAGAAAATCTTCGAATCGGATGAATTCCGAGAAGTATGAATCGCACTGCTGATATTAGTTTTGTCCGTAAGTAAGTTCGTATGAGCAAGTGGCCAACTCTGGTGACGGAGTTTTTAGGCCGCCTAAAGGCCTCCGTCATGGCTTAACGACTTAAAAGCCGGGACCGACTATTAACGTGCCCTCCGAAGCACGGAAGCGCTCAGCTCGTAATACCACTTGCGGTCACCCGTCCCAAGAGTGACCGCGCACAACGTTGCTTAACTTCAACGATCAATCAAGAACGGTCAAGTCAAGTTTTGTCCGTGACTTTCGTGATATCGAGTTCAAAGTCTTAAAAAAGTTAATAGAGTTTTCGCAATTCTTACATTTTACGACATCAATAAGGAATCTTGTAAATCTCAGGTGTTTTATTTGAACTCGTAAATTCAAAAACTAATTTGGAGCAAAATTATAATGCTGTCCTTAGGATCTGAACACCTAGAGTTCCAAATATTTGTATTTGTTGTACTTAAAATTGTTAAAACAGGCGTAATATAATTTTAAATGTTTAATTTAATTTGAGTACCTATACAATATACCTATACTTATGTATATTTGTGATAAAAAAAATTATGTTTATTTTCAAAATTCATAAATAATTTATTCAGTAGGACCACTTAGATAACTTTGAATCGTCTTAGTTTGATTATACTCTATTCTTTCAGGTATAAACATAGGTCAGGACGTTGCCCTGACTAGCCTCCTAATGTCAATGGATGTTATATTTATCAAAATCTTCTCTGGTCAAATATTTATCAAAAGGTAACTGTTATCACCTCTGCGGATACACTCGTGATGAATTTAGGGTTCACCTCACACGTAGGCTAATTTACCGAGACGCGGGGCGTCGCGCGTCGCGTGTGGCGTGGCGTCTCCGAAAGGCGCAGGCCAGATAGAAGAGACGGGGCGCAGACATTTGTTTCTTTCGCGTCCCTTTCATACAAAATGTGACGGCGCCCCGTCTCTTCTGTATGTTTTGCGGCGCGACGCTTCTATACATTTTCTATGAAAGGGACGCGGAAGAGACATAATAGCGGCCTTTACACGGTAGAGTTTTTACCACGGATCTGGACTGTACAGATAACCGCGGATAAAACTGTCAAACGTTGGAATAGCACGTGCTATTTCCCGCGGCATCTGGACTGTACAAATATCTGTACAGACATCTCTGCGTGTAAATGACCTGGCATCTGGACTGTACAGATATCTGTACAGATATCTCTGCGTGTAAATGCTGCTAATGTCTGCGACGCGTCCTCGTCTTGCGTCTTTTCTGTATGTCCCGCGCCAAAGGCAGAGCGTACACCTATCCGCGCTGAAATCTTGAAGTACTGCCAGATTCGGTCGAATATCGGATGATTCAACGCGAGCAGATGTTCAAGGTTTCATACGATTTTAATAACGAATTCTATAATTCGTTTCGATCGATTGGTTCAGCGCGTTCGGATAGGTGTGCGGCCACCTTAAATGAGGCCTTAGGAATTTACAATTTTTTTAGGATGCATGATTTTTATACTTTTTCATTTCGATATCATGGAACTCCGAGTGTCCAGGCCCATCCTAAATAAGGTCGCCCTTCGACGATAATTTCACGCCCCCTATCTAATGGCATTTAGTAAAAATTATATTCGTTCCCTACTTTTGGGATTAAATCAATTTGGTAGAATTTACTAGGCGAGCCTTTTAATATATTTACGGTAGTTATATTAACACAACTTAAAGCTTTATTAACATTCTTGCAGATGTAAAAAAAACCTATAAAATAGAAGGGATGTAAGTCAGCTTCATCCGTTTTCTTACTTTGACATTTCAATTTATTTAATTTCAACTAGTAGTTCGCCCCGAACTGAGATCTCGCGCACCGTTGTGTTGATAGCCTAGATTTAGACTTGTTTCTGACTACCCCTATACCTACGTTAAGTGCTCCTTCTAGTGTTTACCACACAATGATATCTAATGTGCTACCTCAGTATGGTAAAGATTATAGGCATGCATTCAATACATTAAGTCGTGTCGTGTTTATATTCAATAGTTGACCCCGCGAACTTCATACCGCGCCTCAGGGAAGGCCTCTTATGGGTTGAATACACCTAACGAGTACAGTGGTGAGACAGAGGTGGGACGAGGAGGGAGGTACTCGGCCTAGTATACAAATTGTGATTCTAGTGACTGTCTCGCCTCTTATTCCTCGGCCGAGCACTCGTTAAAGTGTTTATACAAACCGAGCACTCGGCCGAAGACACTGTCTCTCCACTGTACTCGTTAGGTGTATTCAACCCATTAGTTCGAGAAATTATTAAAATAGCAGTTCAATACAAAATGTATGAGAAAATCAATTTCCTCCCCCTCCCCTCCCCCTCCCCTCCCCCTCCCCTCCCCCTCCCCTCCCCCTCCCCCTCCCCTCCCCCTCCCCTCCCCCTCCCCCTCCCCTCCCCCCCATCCCCCTCCCCTCCTCCTCCCCTCCCCCTCCCCTCCCCCTCCCCGTCTCTCTCCCTCCCCTCCCCTCCCCCCTCCCCTCCCCCCTCTCCCTGCCCCTCCCCTTCCCCACCCCCTCCCCCTCCCCCTACCCCTCCCCGTCCCCCTCTGTCTCCCTCTATAATTTTGGTACATGCCCAGCCCACTATTTGCAGGAGTTAGCATTTGCATACGTGACAGGTTGCAAGCCCATCGCCGCTATTATAACGTTAACTGGTTTCCTCACGATGTTTTCTTTCACCGTTTAGAGCTCGTGTTAATGCGCATTTAAATTTTTCTAATCGAAAAATCCATTGATGAGCACGGCCAGGGTTCGAACTTACGACCTATGAATCGAAAATCGAGCACTCTTCCACTCGGCCAACACGGCTTTTATTTTCAATCTCAAGAAAAAATATCAAGAAGCAACTAAAATCATTGCAAACCAAACCACAACGATGCCACACTCTTTGTCTGATAACCAGACCTACGAATACATCGAAACTCTATGAAACGGGAGCTCTTTCCATACATCCGTTAATTGGTTTTCATCATTTTTATTTTTCTCTGTATTTCAAAAACTATAGAACCTAGAAGAAAACTAAAAACCATTTTGGAATGTATAAATTGAGTACTTTCATATGACACCCCACTCAATATATTTGGGTACCTTTGAAAAAAATTTACCCCCTTGGGAACCCCATATCTTTACAACCCCTTCATCGATTACGCTCATACGCTCCACAGCAAATTTCCATAGCACAACCTATTGACCTATCAAGTTTCATACAGATTGGATAAGCGGTTCGATAGTTATGCGAGAGGTTACGTATTGATGTCACGAAAAATACAAGACAGATTTTTGAAATCCATAGGAACGTTTGACAGATTTTTGATTTCTTTTTTTTCATAAAACAGGAATTCGAATTCCATAAATTCTTAAGCCAGATTTTCATTTGTTTTTTTTTACAAGACAGAAATACAAAATCCATCTAAACATTTTCCAAAAATTTTAACATCCAGATAATTCACTTTACCGCATGTTTGTTTTCCATAAAATTTGTTTTCCATATATTTTGTGATGCCGAAAAATCATGGTTCAGGAAAGACCTATTACAAAATTATGTATTAAATCTTTCTAAACGCCTACTAGTAGCGCCATCTAGTAATAATTCAGAGCGTTATTAATACTAGGTACCATAAAATTAAATGACCGATGTCTATTATGTAGCTTGAACTGTAGGTAGATATCTAATAAATAATGTACCTAGTTACTTTTTTTATTACCTACCTTTAACATTTCCTAACTAATTTCGTGCTAGATGGTTAAGTAACCTCACCAAACACTTTTGGCAAATTATCAAAATTTAACCTAAATCTTCCAACCATTTCGAATTTGTGACGGCTCCGGCGCTTCGGGAAGTGCAGCCCCTCCGCCCTTGCGTAACAAAACGCAGCATCAGCACGAGCCTTCGCAGCTTCGGCTGTTTGGTCGCCACCTTCGGCGGCGACCAGCCTCAGCCGCTCCAGCTCGTGCTGGTTCCGCGTTTTGTCACAGCGGGCGGGGGCTGCATCTCCCTTCGCGCCTCCGAATTCATAAAAACACTCTAGGGTAGGACAGACAAGACTACGTGGAAGTCGGGGTGGGCAGATTCGGTTCTGAGATCGATAATAACCTAAAAACGTTTCGTTTTACGGTAAGACAGACGCAACATGAAAAGCAACACAAATTACGTAGGTAAATAATATAATTGAGTAAGATGGAAAAGGTTTTATATGGCTGGAAATTTTCTGGTAAGCGTTACTTCTGTCTTTTAAAATAAGGTATAAGGATATTGTTGTCAAATGAAAAAAAAACGAACTGATAATCTGGCATTAGTGTTTCTGTCAAATGAGACTTCTGTAAAACGTTTTATCGGAGTAATAAAATTATGTAAAACATAGTATCTGGATTTCGAGTTTCTATCAAACGTTTTATGGATTTCAAAATTCGGTGTATCGTTTTTCGAAAGATAGATAGGTTACCTATGCGAGAACATAAAAATGAAACATACAAATATACAAACATACAAACATACAAACATACAAAGCAAAATCGCCTAACTTGCCACTAAGATCTTCGCTCGCTTCGCTCGCTTGATCGATTAATTTCATTAGGTTTAATTAAATTGCAACTATTGCCATCAAAACTATCCGTACCCATATTGTAAATGAGAAAGTGTGTTTATTTGTTTGTTTATTTGTCCTGCTTTCACGTCAAAACAGAGCGACGGATTGACGTGATTTTTTGTGTGGAGATAGTTGGAAGGCTGGAGAGTAACATAGGCTACTTTTTATCCGGGTACCACGCGAGAGAAGCCGCTGGCAGCAGCTACTCATGGAATAAACAGAGAATTTCTATTACAAGAGCGATCTATGATAACGTTCTAGTGCACACAGCGAAATGTTTGACATTTGGAAAGCACTAGAACGTAACAGCGCAGAGGGCAGCGTAAACATTTATAATTACCCCATTCGGAACCGAGTGTTCAGTACTGTTCCAGTCTATAAACAGGCATCTACCGTACTATAGTATTGAGTATGACGTGACTGACGCGGCTCTTTTGTCCCGTACAAAATTCAACTTTGTGTGGTCGGCTCAACTTCTAAAAATGTCATGCTTCAATTCAAATTCCATATGACCGTACACAATATAACAAAATCAGAAAATGACGTTACTCTTTTCTCAAGCTTCATTCAATCTTCAATCACTCCTCGCTTGACATTTCATTTCATTTCATTACATTTCATTTCATTACATTACATTTCATTTTTATTTTATTTCATTTCATTTCACTCCTCGCTTGACAATGACAAGAAAGAATTCAGAACTGATCGGACAGATTGTCATATGAGAATGAGTGAGTAGTCCGCCAAAATAATGAAGTCCACTGAAAATGATCGGCTCAAACGAGCCGGTTCACGGTATCGGCTCAAAATGAAAATGAACCTACTCGGACAAAAGTCAATCTACAATCATGTCATACCCAACATTACCGTACTATCCTTTCATGAAATTTTGGAAATTATCAGTTGAGTGCTTGTGTGCTTGCTTAAGTGGGTGATCAACTTACAAGCCTATACCACGGTTTAAAAGAACGTCGGTTTTACTCGCGGCTCGTTGGTGCTGATCGACTAGCGAGAGAAACAGTCGTATCGTAGTCGAATTGAGGTTTTGAATTATGAATTTGATCAAGCTGAGTAAAAAATGAAGCAAACATGACGAGCCGCGAGCCAGGCTCGTCAACTCACAAAACCGCGGTAATGCAATGATACACACCGGCGAGCTTTGCCTACGAGCCATAAGACCGCGGTTTTACTTGCTCGTCGTTCAGGGACCTAAGGCGCGGGACACACAGAAAAGATGTAAGACGCAGACGCGGTGCGGACATTTGTTTCTTCCGCGTCCCTTTCATACAAAATGTATAGAAGCGTCGCGACGCAAAACATACAGAAGAGACGGGGCGCGGGCACAAAGCTGCTCGCTGGCGCCCTGTCCGCGACGCGTCTTACGTCTCTTCTGTCTGGCCCGCGCCTTAAGACGTTCTTGATAGATCTTTGAAGTCAATTGACGCTCACGTCATAATAGGATGGGTGACCGCAAGTGGCATTAACATCTGCGGAGTTGAAAAGGATCAGAATAGCAAAAGAAGAGCAGAATCACAATAGCAATTGAACCATATACCTTCAATACCGGTCACCCATCTTTCAGAACGTTGCCACAAACAACTAAAGTCCGCAGTAACAATAGCGTGGAACATCGACCTAATTAAAACAGAATAATCTGAACATAATCAGTTCGGACAACTGGTGCGTTTGCACCGGACACGCACAACCGAGTAATGGAAGTGGTAGGTAACTGTACTGTTTGGTTTTTGAAGGCTTAAGAAATACATGAAAACAATTAGACTTTTGAAAGCATTAGGCGCGGGACATACAGAAAAGACGTAAAGGCTGTATTACACCGGAACAACACTGTGCGGCATTGCGGCATGCCACAAGGCCGCATGCTACAGAATAAAAAATGTCGCACATTGTGGCAAGAACCGTGCGACATTGCAACACCTTGCGTCATGTGGCAGACTGACCCAAGCACGATGTTGCCTCGTAAAATAGTCTGCCGCATGCCACTAATGCTGCAACTGCTTTCTATTTGTAGCATGCCACAAGTTGTCAATGTCACAATATGTAGCATGCGGCACTGTCGCACGTTGTTGCCCCGGTGTAATTCAGCCTTAAGACGAGGACGCGTCGCAGACATACGTCTCTTCCGCGTCCCTTTCATAGAAAATGTATAGAAGCGTCGCGCCGCAAAACATACAGAAGAGACGGGGCGCCGTCACATTTTGTATGAAAGGGACGCGGAAGAGACAAATGTCTGCGCCCCGTCTCTTCTATCTGGCCTGCGCCTTAGATACCTGTCCGACCAGCGGCGCTGGCGAGAAAACGACTAATTATCGACTATGTACAATAGATATACATTCCAATTCAAGCAAAAGAGATGCATAAATATCGACGACCTCTGTGGCGCAGTGGGCCAAGGCCCGCCTGTGACGCAGGAGGTTGCGGGTTCGATCCCCGCCGCGGGACAAATGTTTGTAATATCTGCAAATATTTGTCTCGGGTCTGGGTGTTTTCTATGTATATTATGTATGTATTTACAAAAAAAAATGTATTTAAGTAGTATATCAGTCATGTGGTTCCCGTAACACAAGCTCTGCTTAGCTTGGGGCTACATGATGCTGTGTGAAATGTCCAGCATTATTTATTTATTAATAGTTGATCGCTGACTGTTAACACTGCCGCCGGCGAGGACTCTCTTTACTAGTTTGTCGCTGGGCGACAAGAGCTATCAAAGACAATACTCGCTCAGCGATGCTAGCTGAACTCGCCGAGAGGTCAAGTCACTGCATCACAGAGGTCGAGATTTTTTTTTTTTTAACGAAAATAGGTTCGCGTTTGACCACACCCTGCCTGATGTAAAGCAACAGTGTGGTCTAAGATAGATAAATATATAGTTAGATGAGATAGACGCAGGAAGGCCAAACCCTTACCACATCCAGTGACTAAACATCACCCTGTATTCAAATGTGATGTTATCAGCGCGCTGCACTCGTGAACACGCTGTGTAGTACTAATAAATACATTCTGTGATTCTGACTACATTTTGCGAATACATTTACGGATGGCCATGCATTGTTTAAATTCTGAATCAGTAAGTAAGATGTTGGAACCAGGATAATGGAACTTAAGGTGGTGGATGTTTTCCTTCACCATTATGAGCTGGTGTTAATGTTCATATAAATTTTTCGAATCTAAGAATCCACTGGTAAGTAAGTTCGTGTGAGCAAGTGGCCAACTCTGGTGACGGAGTTTTTAGGCCGCCTAAAGGCCTCCGTCATGGTTTATAATCCACTAGCGGACGCCCGCGGCTTCGCCCGCGTGGACTACTATTTTACTTATCCCACGAGAACCCTGCAATTTTTCGGGATAAAAAGTAGCCTATGTCCTATTCCCGGTTATTATCTATTTACACTCCAAATTTCATCAAAATCTGTTTAGTAGTTATGGAGATATGTGGCAACAAACATTCACACACACACACGGACTTTCCCCTTTATAATATTAGTAGGAAATAGGATTAGTAGGATTAGCAGGATAGTAGGATTGGTGCACGACCGGGATTCGATCCCACGATCGTCGGATTGAAAGTCTAGGGTACTACTCGGCCAACAGGTCTCAAAGGAAGATAAGACTCAATATGCATTATGCATTTCAAATTTTGTTGAAATAGAATAGCTTATTATTCACAGATATAAATCTATATCCGAGTTGAATTCAATAACGGAAAAAGTTTTGACACTTCCCGTGGCAGCAAGGCGCTTCCCGCCACCTTCCTATTCTAAAATAAGAAAATCCTATTTCTAGGAGTGACCTAGATTTTTGCTAGACTTCTGCTTTCTATCTAATCAGCCACATTTACCGACTTTGGAATATAATATTGAAAGAAATAAATTCCTTAATTTCGAGTAACTTTTGAAAAAGTAACAAGAACATCAACTCTTTCTGTGCGAAGTATGTAAATAAAAAAAGTTAATGGAAGACATATTAATCCTTATCAAATACACTATCACGGGGTCTAAAGTGGCCACTTTAGACCCCCAGAGAGTATCATAATTATCACAACTTGCCTGAAAGAAATTGCTATCAGCGGTAAGGCTGCTCGGTACTAATATATATGTTACGGGCAACTTGATTAATCGGGCAGTATTCATATGGACCGGTCATTATGCATAATGACCAAGAGCGTCGGGCAGTTTGATAAATTTATTACTTTGACCGGTCCATATTCATAATGCCCGACGGCCCGTGGTCCATTTAATAAATCAAGGCTTGAATTTATCACTTAGACCGGGCAGTATGAATAGTGCCCTACTTCTAGCCGGGCAATGTGATAAATTGGATTAAAATCTGTAGGTTAGGTTATGTTAGGTTAGTAAAAAACTACGCGCAAGGCGAGCGAAGCGTGCCGCGGTAGCGGCCGCCGAAGCGCCAGAAATGTAGTAAATCAATTAAAACACTGCAATTCATCTAATTTATTACATTGCCCAAGATAGGGTGATCATTATTCATAATGACCGGGCAAAGTGATTAATCATGCAGTTTTTATCACATTGCCCAATTGACCCGGTCATTATGCATACGGACCGGTCATTATTCATAATGACCGGATTTATCACATTGCCCGTAACATATACACAACACCCGGAACAAATCTTTACAGAACATACAAAAATAACATCCCGTCGCGAGATTTGAACTCGGGCCTCTTGCAACTCAGCCGTGCAATCTCCCACCAACCCACAGTGATCGTGGTGAGAATGGTGAAATAAGGTATAGAATAGAAAGTAACTGACGTAGTAGATGTCGCGAACATCGTTAACCGCTACTTCAGATCTCGTTATTTATGAAAATGATTCCCCGATCCAGCCCATCGCTACCCGTTACTAAGTTCAGCAGACGTTTATGACACAAGATTTTTAAAATGCATCAAAACTTGCACCAACGAAATATTCCATTATCCTACCTAGCGATGTTACGAGTTGATTTTATTCCAACTCGGATAACTCGAGTTGACTCGGCCGCTAACTCGAATCGCAACGCGAGTTGACTCGACTCGCATCAACCGGATGGGATCCGCTTCGCGGCAGCAGCCAAACGGATCGGCGCGGCGAGTCGAGTCGAATGCACCGTATTCGTATTCTCATTCTTGAGTCGAGTTTCGGTTTCGAGTTGGCGAATCGCTGACTCGCGACCTCGCGTGCACTCGCATTCGCATAACTCGCATGCATTCGTTATCCGCATTCTAGTAGATAGGTAGGCAAGCGAATTGATTCGAGTTGCGAATGAACTTGATTCGAATCAACTCGCTTAGACTCTGATTCGAGTTATTCGAATCAGCCAACTCGACTCGCCCATCGCTAATCCTACCTACTTATATTATAAAGGCGAAATTCCGTGTGTGTGTGTTTGTATGTGTGTGTGTGTGTGTATATATGTGTGTGTATGTGTGTGTGTGTGCGCGCGTGTGTGTGTGTGTGTGTTTGTGTGTGTGTGTGTTTGTGTGTGTGTGTGTGAATGTTTGTTACCACGTATCTCCATAATGACTTAACCGATTTTGATGAAATTTGGAATGTAGATAGTTTGGGTTCTGGAATAACACATAAGATATTTTTTATCCCGGAAAAATGAATGGGATAAAAGGGCGCGGGTGAAGTCGTGGGCGTTCACTAGTTATATATAGCACCACTAGCAATGGTATATTGTGATGATGATGATGACGATGAAAAGTAGCCTATAACCTTCCTCAAGAGTTTAGCTATGAATTTTTCAAATCGGATTGATAGTTCCTGAGATTAGCGCGTTCAAACAAACGTATAGATTACAGACAAGCAAACGGCCCACCAAATAGAGAAACATTAAAAAAGGAAAAAGAAAAAAAAACTTACTTACCAAAAAAAACTTTCACTGGCTGAGATTCGTACTCGAAGCCTTCGGCTGAAAGGCGGACACCCAATCCACTCGGTCACTTTGGTCTCAACAAATTCCGTGAAATTACGAACCACATTGCACTGGTAAATCTTTTTGATTAATAATTTGATTGTGTAACTAACAAAATGGATTATTACATCTGAATAAATATATTTTCAATTCAATCAAAAATATCGTATCGTATGATATAACCATCCTTCATCTTATAACGAGATGCCTACACTCAAGTTTACAAAGAGACCGATGCATAATTAAATGCAGACTGCGTTTAAAGGCTTTGGCACACAGAGTGCAGACACTACTTGAAAAATTCTACAGCTCAAGTGTTACTTACATGCGTCAAATGTATACTTACAATGTCAAGTATGTACATAATATCCATGTTTCAAAAATAAAAAAGCGTCGTTAGTAAAATTTTAAGGATTTATTTGAAAATCTAAACATCAACAATTTTTTTATAATTGACGCGAAATACTATTATTATGAATACTTATAAAAAAATTTGGAACAGTGCGCCAAAATATAACAGAGAATATCAAAAAACCTGTCTCTCACTCTGTACCTCCTACTCTTTACCTGTCACTTTTTAATATTTTATATTCACTACGCGACCGGTCGAAAAATATCACTAAAAATCGTATTTAGAAAGCTATTGCTCGCCTGTCGCAAAATGCACTTCGGCCATTGTGCATTTTGCGACCGTAATACGATTTTTAGTGATATTTATCTACCGGTCGCGTAAGAAATTGCTATCGCATTGCTGTTGCAAGTCTTACGTAATCAGGGGGCCGGTCTTTTGAACCAAGTGTGCCCAAGCCTTAAGCTCTTCTAAGAAACTTGCTTCTGTCGACATCTTGGAAACTGGACTGTAAGCTCAATACGAATATTTCAGTTAAATTCCAATTTGATTGGAATATTGAGATTATCTTGCCAACAGTTTCTAATTTAATATGTATACAGGGTGTGACCAATTTTTGGGCACTTAAGGGTTTACACCTTTTCTTTTGTGGTTAGAAAGTTTTGTTCTTAGGAAACTATAGTCTTTTTTAGGGTTCTGTACCTTAAAAGGTAAAAAAAGGAACCCTTATAAGATCACTTTCTTGTCCGTCTGTCCGCCTGTTCGTCTGTCCGTCTGTCCGTCTGTCCGTGTGTCACTATCGATTATCTCAGGAACGGGTAGAGCTAGCAAGTTGAAAGGGCCATGCCGATTTTGTATGGGACGTTTATGCCTTTTTTTTTCACGCGGCCATCAACCAACCATTAAAATATAAACTCTTAGGAGTATAACAAACAATATTGTGAGAACAGTATACAGCTTCACTCAGCCAGGACCGAGTTATACAGGGTGGTTTTTCAAGAGTGCCTCTAGGGCCAAATCTGAAACTATAAGCAATAGCGAAAAATACTCAAAGGAGTGTCATAAGCCATTTTGATAAGAAGTAAAACTGCATCATTACATTTTAAAAATAATTATTTTCCTGGCCAGGAGTCGAACCTGTTGGTTACAAAAAAAAACTTTTTGTATTATTATACCATCCGATAGTGTAGATGATAAGGATCAATTTCTGAGAAATAACTATATACGACAAACTAATAAAAAAAGTTATGGGTAATCTACGAAATACTAAAAGTTTAAATCAGTTTATTAAAAATCAACACTTTCCGTTAGTTTGACGCATGTAGTTTCTTCTCAGAAATTGATCCTTATTATCTACACTATCGGATGGTATAATAATACAAAAAGTTTTTTTTTGTAACCAACAGGTTCGACTCCTGGCCAGGAAAATTATTATTTTTAAAATGTAATGATGCAGTTTTACTTTTTATCAAAATCGCTTATGAGGCACCTTTGAGTGTTTTTCGCTATTGCTAATAGTTTCAGATTTGGCCCTAGAGGCACTCTTGAACAACTCACCCTGTATAACTCGGACCTGGCTGAGTGAAGCTGTATACTGCTCTCACAAATATTGTTTGTTATACTCCTAAGAGTTTATATTTTAATGTTTGGTTGATGGCCGCGCGAAACAAAAAAGGCATACTTTCCGGCATAGGCTTTTATACCATATACTAAGGTCTATAGTCCCTATTGTGAGTATAAAAATCAAGGTCCTGAGTCAACACTATAAAAAGATATAGGCAAATTTAGGTTTTCGTGAAAACTTGTGAGTACCAAAACTTACCTTAATTATCAATTTTTTTTATTTTTCGGAATTTTTCCTTTACTTGTGCTGTAAGACCTTGCTTGTAACCAAAATTGACAATTCTAGGTCAACCGGAAGTACCCTAGAGGTTTTGGGTCGAAAACCTAAATGGTAGTTCCCGTTGACCTAGAATAACGAAATTTGGCAAAAAGCAAGGTCTTATAGCACAAATAAAGGAAAAATTCCAAAAAGTTAAAAAAGTTGAAAATTAAAGGGTGTTCCCATACATACATAGTTGACGCCAGTTAAAATTGTCCTCCGAGTTGTATGGGCGCTCATACAATTAAGCAGACTAGCTTAATTGGCACCATGGCTAGGTACGGAACCCTCGGCGTACGAGTTCGACTCGCACTTGACCGGTTTTTATTTAATTAATATATCATGTCCCACTGCTGGGCAAAGGTCTCCCCCTTCAACTTCCAATCATCACGCTCCAAGGCCACCGTTGCTAGTCTGGCTTCAAAATTTAAAGAAATGTGTTGGTTGATTTAAAAAAATAAAACATATTTGCATTTTTTTATTTATGAAAAAAAGTACAGTTAGCCTAAAAAAGGACATTTAAAAAAAAAGTTGGTCTTAATCGACTCTTTTCCAGTCATTTATCAGCTTTGAACAAAACCCAGGATATTTTACACTTTTTTGTTTAAATCGTCTAAAATTCCAACGCTTGTCTAATCTTGGATGCAGTCAGTTTACGAGCTGAGCTATAAAGAAAAATACCTTTACACATCTAAACCAAAGTTAATTTACTTTAAGGGGCCTGCAGACGAAATGTCCATATAAACGTCATACCAAAATCTTTTAAAAGAGCACTTTTTTATCACTTTATGTTATTCATTAAATTATGGCAGTATTTATCTAGATTCCTGTTGCGATTTTGTTCCAAAAAACTAACGACAAAACAAATGAAATAAAAACATGTAATTTTTTCTGTAAAAATGTAAAAAATTCAATTTACCTTCATTTTTAGGTATGTTTTTCAGAACAAAAGTGTTACAGGAACCTTGATAAATACTGCCTTAATCTAAATAATAACAAAGTGATAAAAATATGCTTAAATTTTTAATGAATTTGGTATTAAGTTTGTATGGACATTCGTGAATCGCTCGTGGTTTAGCTTGCTTGGACGTTCTTGATTGATCGTTGAAGTTAAGCAGCGTTGTGCGCGGTCACTCTTAATGGGTGACCACAAGTGGTATTACGAGCTGAGCGCTTCCGTGCTTCGGAGGGCACGTTAATTGTCGGTCCCGACTTTTAAGTCGTTAAGGTTTGACGGAGGCCTTTAGGCGGCCTAAAAACTCCGTCACCAGAGTTGGCACTTGCTCATACGTAAGAAGAAGATTCGTCAGTCGCCGGCCTCTTAAGAAACGTATTTTACTGAAGAAAATAAACATTAACTCACACCAAAACCGCGGCTCTTATATACTTCAACTGTAAGATCGAGAATAGTGTTGTGGCGATATCGATAAAACATTATCGAGTTGGCCTATCGCCATCTCAAATGGATGGTGTTTATCGAAATTTTGTAAAATATCGACACTTGGTCGTGAATTTATTTGTCGCGAAGATTATCTGTTTGAGAAAGAATTGTTTAGTTGTTGGAAAACAAAGTGTAGGGATTGACCAATCTATGGTGTAAGGACGAATCACACTGCAATAACATCGTCTTCGTTTGAGGTGGCTTTTTTCATGCATTCAACTTTATAGACATGACATGAGTAGTACTACTAATCCACCGCGGATTTTCTATTTCGCCTCTTCTTTGTTCCTTCTTGTGTTGTCTATTTCTCTAGTTAAGTTCTTATTATTTCTGTACTTACCTACTCTTTGTGTGTGTCTGTGCTGTTAAAGTGTGTGTCAATAAAGCTGTTATCTATCTATTAATGAGAAATTAATCTGTACCTATATTAAAGGTTTTTTTGTTTATTTGTTTGAACGCGCTAATCTTAGTCGTATTTGAAAAAATCTCTGAATTTCATAGCTGAACTCTTGAGAAAGGTTATAGGTTACTTTTTATTATCATCATCATCATCCATGCCTTCACTACGCGGGCAAGGCCGCGAGGGAGCAGCTAGTATATTTTACAACACAATTTACACAATATTTGCTTTCGCAATTATAAATACCACAGTCATCGCACAAAACATAATCAATCACACACAATCAATATTACCCATTCAATCATACAATCACTCTATGTACAGTCGGCTACAATATTTTATAAAAAAAATTTGAAAACAAAATAAATTTGAATTTTTGGACTCAAAAAGTAACATTCATTCATTCACTGCGGAGAGTAATTTAAGTACTTATAACGTAGTTATTTAGTTAAGTTTAGTTAAGCGCACTAACATTAGGTATAAGATGATTACAATGAAATATATTTATTTAATTTATTTTATAACGGTTAAAAACAACGGTTAACGGTAAAACAGGTTTTCTTTTTTCATTCATATTACTATCCAACAGTCCAATATTCAGCTTTCTAATAGCGTCGATGGGCTTGCAACCTGTCACGTATGGAATGCTAACTTTTGCAAAATGTGGGAATAAACCAAAGTAGTTTGGACATACCTCTGACTTCCCCTCAGACATCTTCTAAAAATGCCTAAAGATCTGGAAGAATATGTCTAACCTTGGGTCAGTCATGATCATATTTCATTGAATTTTTTTCGTAATTTTGTCGCTGACTATACTCAACCACACTCAAAAGTATCGAACAAAAAGAGAAATAAAATCGGTCCACGATTTATAGTACAGTTTCCAGCCCCACAACAATACGATAAAATCTTTCGATATTTTAACAAACGATCGATAAATTTTGTTCACACCACTACACCGAGAGCGTGTCAGTGCCACTGATGCATCGGTTTGTAAGTTTGAAGGCGGATTTTTCGAATGGTTTAGGTATGCCAAGAAGCATGCAGTAGATAAGAATGTCGAAAGAAAAATAATGACATGCTATTTCTTACGGAGTTTTTAAAGTTGCAATAGTATTTTGTTTGTATGAAAAGAATAAGATTTTCTACGAATTCAGCCTTAGGGAGTTTACACATTGCGTTTTCTGCAGCGCGTTTTTGAGCTGCGCGTTTGTATCGATACAAACGCGCGTTCGCAACGCGTTTTTTTCCATACAAAAGCGAACCGAGAGGGGCTGCGCGGGGGGCTGCGCGTTCGCATCGCGTTCGAATCGCGTTTGTATCGATACAAACGCGCTGCAAAAAACGCAATGTGTACACTCCCTTAATCTCTTATGTAATACCCATAACAGATTAAGGTTGAATTCGACCAAACTGGATTAGGTTTAGTCTCGAGAGTAAACTACTGTTTGTATATTTTGACATTGTATAGTTGACACCTTAAAATCAGAATAATTTGTATGTACATAATAATGTTCGGTTGCGCTTTCTAAACAATTGTATTTCGAATTAAGTTGGATAGTAGTTTACTCTCCGGTAGAAACTTAATCAAGTTTGATAGAATCCAGACTAAATAGTTTAATTTTTAACCCCCGACGAAAAACGGGTGTTATAAGATTGTAGTGTGTTTCTGTGTTTCTGTATATATTTTGGGGAACAGGGTGGAATAGTTCCCCAAAGGCAGAGTAGGTGGTTCCTCTGCAACGGGCCGGCCCATCTGGCCCACTTGCCCGTGGTCTTTCGACCGACAGTTTTTTTTTTTTTTTTTTTTTTTCGGACGGACTTTTATGTTGACTGGTCTCGTGTTGACCTTTGCAACGTTACCGGACTATGGCGAGGGCAGAAGGCTCTACGCCGGATAAAGATAGGTTGGGGCAACATGCGCAAGGGCACCACTTAGGTACGGACCTCGGCTTGGGCTGTCGCCAGGGGAGGGTTTTTTGAGGACGGCCGCAGCCCAGAAGGGGCGGAAACGGAGAGAGAGACTACGTCTACGACCCCGCCGGCGGGGTCGGTGTCGTGTGGAGTGTATTGTGTATACTATCTAACGCGGATGACTAGATCTCCGCCGCGTTAGCGGCGGTGATCTTGTCGTCGGGGTCATCAAGAACGTGTCTTGGTCGACGTCGGGATTGACCGACAGTTGATGTCGGTTGGTTGGATAAGTATAACCCGATCGGCGCTGAGAACTTCACTTGCACGATCTAGACATTCTGATGTTGAGTGGCGCCATCTTCGCTAAAGCTCGTAGTGCGTAGCATGTCCATGTAGTTCATCTAGCGACAGGTAGATGTCGCTACGTCACTCCCTTTCCAGACCGAAGGTCGATATGATCTTGTCACCAGCATTGTAGGTGTCCACGGTGAGTCGGGACGAAGTGGTGCATCGGTGCGTCGGTAGATGTCGCTACATATGTGTCTGATTATGGCATTATAGCTCCAGAACGGATGAAACCGATTTTTTTTTTTTTTTAAAGGTGTCTTTGTCGATAGTGTTCTATGTTTCATGAAAGACGCATAGACGAGACCGAGACCACAGTGTACATTATTCTTAAGGTGACAAACTTACTGTGTACAAAACTGACATTGTGTAGTGTAAATATAGGTAGTTAGACGCCGCTTTTGCATAGAGATTTCGTCGTCCGGGGTGTGTCCTAAGTCAATGTCATAGATTAAAAAAAATATATTTTGTAACATTAACAACAGAAACGATTAGCTGCAAACTTTTCGCTATTTAGGAACACTTAACCCAGTTTGAAATTAATATCTCGTATCACAGTCCGAGACATACATTTGGCAAGAGCCCAGTTCCGTTCTGTGGATAATCACAGAATACTTTTGGCTCTGTCTGTTTTTGAAATTATCAGCTTGTATTTCTACCTTTCATGAAACAAGTGGCTAAATTGAAAATAAAAATAATAACCGAGATTCGAGAGTCAATAGGTTCCTTCTAGGTAAGCGTGCTTCATCTTAGACCACACTGTTGCTTTACAGGCAGGGTGTGATCAAACGCGAACTATTTTCGTTAAAAAAAATACAAGCATACAAGTCAAGCAGACGCACGGCGCAGTACCATCCTTATCTTGTGGACATTCCATCCACTCGTACCACGCGGTTCGCCTCCACCTTCATTATCCGCACTGGTAAGGTCTAGAACTCGCTGTCGGCTTCTGTTTTCTCCGAAAACTATGAAACTGGGTTTCTTCAAGTCAAGAGTGAATAAGTGTCTTCTAGACCTTTGTAATCCATCGTCAGTTACATCATCGCTTACCATCAGGTGAGATTTTGGCTAAACAAAGGTATATCTAAATTTAAAAAAAAAGTCGTGGGTTTTAGGAAAGTAAAATAACCAGTGTGGTGAAAGGAATATATACAGAAAACTGTTGACGTGAGATTTCAGAATACAATTGAACCGTATTTGAAAGATAAGCAGAAGTTTTAGTAAACAAAGCCGGGAATTTCGCGCCAAATGTGCTGTTTTAAAGATAAAGAGTACAGGGTGTTTGTGGTTCAACTAAAAATAATATTGGATTAAATAAAATATTTTAGCATTTGGAAAATTGCGTCGGGTCTTCTCGTCACCTATACCACAGTGCTTGAAAACGAAAGTTTTCAATCAGTGCGTTCTACCCGTTATGACATACGGAGCTGAGACGTGGACACTCACAGTACGGCTGGTCCACCAATTCAGTCACTCAGCGAGCTATGGAGCGAGCTATGCTCGGAGTTTCTCTGAAGGATAGGATCCGCAATGAGACTATTCGGCAGAGAACCAAAGTCGTTGACATAGCTCAGAGAATTAGCAAGCTGAAGTGGCAGTGGGCCGGCCATATCTGCCGAAGAACTGACAACCGCTGGGGTAAACGAGTTCTCGAGTGGAGACCACGTCTCGGCAAACGTAGTGTAGGACGCCCGCCTGCCAGGTGGAGTGATGATCTGCGAAAGGCTGCCGGCACAAGTTGGATGCGTCAAGCTGAAGACAGGGCGCGATGGCGCTCATTAGGGGAGGCCTATGTCCAGCAGTGGACTGCTATAGGCTGATGATGATGATGATGATGAAATAAAATATAATACGTAGTCGCATAGTGACTTTCACTCAAAAAATTATTAATGTAGATTAGAAACTTCTTCTCTTAAACTGTTTTTTTTCTTCTGCTTTTTATGAAAAAAGTATTGTTTTTGAAATAATAGCTATTTTAAGTTCCAATCTCTGAAGCCTTGATTTTAATAGAAAAATATTGCTAAAAGAATGTTTTATACATCTGAATGCACAAAGATTTTCATTTATAAACATTTTGGCAAGTATTTTACGTTTCAACTCGACATTTTTATTTTTATTTTGATACAAAATCCATCTCTTTTCTGCACATCCTGTAGATGCGAGATCTATCGTAAGTTTTGTATAAATTTCAATATAGAGTTTCTAGTGTTTAGCACTGTTTTGTTGGTATTTGTGTTTGGTGAAGGAAAACATTTTGAGGAAACTGATTGCAAACTGACAGGTAATCATACTCAGTATAAAAGCAAATACCTAAATATTTTATCAGGCAGATTCCCATAACACAAGCTCTGCTTATTTTGGGCATAGAATAGATAATAATACTACGTATAGAATGGCCACTGTTCCCCCCCCCCCCACCACCAATCGTGGCTTCCTCACCGCGCGACCGAATTTGGGCTGGCGAGGGGCTGACTCTGAGCTAGGGACGTGCCACGCGTGCAGACACGACGACGAGACCGAGACCACAGTGTGCAGTAATTATTCATGCGGTGACAACCTTACTTCACGCACACAATTGCGCTTGTACAAAAATGACATTGTGTGGTGTCTGTGTAAATAGGTAGTTAGACGCCTTTGTATAAAGATTTCGTCAAGTGTCCGGGGTGTGCTTTGGGGCCAGTGCCAAACTAAAATACCAACTGAATTGCGGTCTCACAATTTTTAGATGGTGTTAAAAACCAGTGCTAGCTTCGTATGTTTGCAGTCGCGCCTCCACTGGCCGCCAGCCAGAGCATTTGATAAATAAAATCGGGCGGCTTACACCAAATACTGCATTTCAGAACTTTTCAAGGAAATGCTCTTGGCGTAGCTTCCTTAGGCGCGGGACATACAGAAAAGACGTAAGACGAGGACGCGTCGAAGACATAATATGTCTCTTCCGCGTCCCTTTCATAGAAAATGTATAGAAGCGTCGCGCCGCAAAACATACAGAAGAGACGGGGCGCCGTCACATTTTGTATGAAAGGGACGCGGAAGAGACAAATGTCTGCGCCCCGTCTCTTCTATCTGGCATGCGCCTTAGGCTGGTTTTAGGCTCGGACCCACCACGGTCCACTTTCGTTGTGTGAGTGTGTACTAAACAAACTATTGAATATGCCTTAATATTCAAACATAATACACAAATTGGCCTAGATAGTTCTGTTAGTAACTCAACCGAATAGGCTAATGTATAATTCGTAGCATCGTGTTTGCTCAGTGCTACGGCGTAGCGCTACCGCGTAGCTTCGTAGCTGTTTATAGTCATGGATTATGAAAACGTATGTTAAGATGTTTTGTTTGTGTAAGAATTTGTTTTGTTAGTAGAATGAAATAGATATTTGTTTAGATATTTGGCAAAGTTGGAAGTGCCTTTGATTACACCTCAGTAATAATATTCAAATGGAAATAAATCTAAATATCTAAATAAATCCTCACCGCGCGACCGACTTTGGGCTGGCGAGGGGCTGACTTTGAGCTAGGGGCGCGCCACACACACAGACACGACGACGAGACCGAGACCACAGTGTAGGGTCAGGGAGGCTAGGTTGGCTCGGATTTTTTCAGAGGACTCTAAAATGTAGAAGAACTCAAAGGATTAACCTGAAATTTGCACATGTTGTTGCTAAACTATCCTAGTTTAATATGGCATCATTATATTTTCATTAAATACTGCTAAAACAAAATTACAAACCAAAAATCAAAAAGTGAGAATTGAGCAACTGTGTACTACCAGGTGTACAGAGTGGCTCAGTGATTCAGTAATGGTAATTAGTATTAATAAATTAAAAAACGTTAATTATTTATTTTCTATTTTTTAATAGAATTAGAGAAGAATTATTCTAGTCTCAAAACGTTGTTCATATCAACCTAAAATCATTTTTACTGAAATCAACCTCATCCCCTCTTTTATTCTTTCAGCAGGAGTATTTCCTATTTTTTTCGTCGTGGTAGTCGGTGGCCGTGGCATTCTATTGATGAAAAAACAAAAGTAGAATTATAAAGTGATAAAATAATTTATTTTAGGTCTTTACACTGCACCAATACACAGTGACTCATGAGTCACTGTGTACTTTTTAAAATTGAGTCACTGTTCGCTACTACGCCGTTTTGAAAATATTCAATGACGACAATCGAATCAGCTAACAAACACATCAAAGAACTACACAAATAAGACTTCTACAATATCTACTATACGGCAAACATAATGGTCACCACAAATTACGATAAACTAAGGTATGACAAACAAAATAAACTTACCTTAGAAGTAATTTTGTAGGCGCGGAAACTAAGAAATGCGATGACACCTCGGTACTGCGCTCGATCTGCCGCCTGATTGGTTTGAACACATTTGGGGTACACACGCTTCAATTGTGCGATAGAGATAGCCATCTAAAGTACGCCGTTCTAGTCGAAACACGTGTGAGCCACTGTTGTCTCCTGAGTCACCGTACCCTCCCTGACCCTACATAATTATTGCTGCAGTGACAACCTTACTTCACGCACACAATTGTGCGTGTACAAAAATGACATTGTGTAGTGTCTGTGTAAATAGGTAGTTTTGCCGCTTTTGCATAGAGATTTCGCCGAGTGTCCGGGGTGTGCTTTGGGGCTAGATGATGTTGAACTGGACATTTCAACATCATCTAGCCCCATTATTTATTTATTAATAACCGTAATCCCGTTTCTGTTTATTTTCAAATTATATAAAAAATAACTGTTACCATTCCAACCTAACAAGTTAGTTAAAAATCTAAGTTAATTTTTCCCACCATTTCACAAACCGCTCGGAAGTAAAACGATAGCAATTTCTATAACGGGTCAGATATTTCAAATAAAACAATTTTTCTGTTATTTTCTGCACCACTGTAGATGTTATTTGTACCATTGTTGAACTATTCTGTACCTTATTATAGTCAGACAGGGTGTCTTTTGTTAGGTAACTATTTTGTTATTATTTTGGTTCTGTTACGGACTATTTATATCTACAGATATTAATAATAATAAGGTATTTATTTCAAACAACTATATTAACTTATATCTGGGTGACCGAGCTATGATCTAATAGAGATAAATTAAAAAGGAAAAAGAAAAAAAAACTTTATTTGATATTTTTGATAGCGCTACTACTTATTCGCATAAGCAATGCTACCAGCCACCGTTTATCTAGGCATTTACAATACATATAAAATACTTTATATCTAAAGACATTGAGAGAGAAAGGTGAACGTTCAAAGTGGTCATAACGGTCCTACTGAATAAATGATATTTGATTTTGATTTTGAACGGTGAAGGAAAAGATCGTGAGGAAACCCGCGGCTTAGTCAGCCCCACACGTATTAAGCATGTCTTTCCTGTGGATATGGTCGGTTAAGCTGAGAGGATGGTGTAGGTGCTACAAGCCTACTCCATCTCATTGTCCCAGGCACTACAGTGTCCCGTTAAGTGTAGGCAAAGATTGCCTCCTGACACTGTATAAATCATCTAGTAAAGATGTAAAGGCCTAAGTAGTTATCAAAAGTAATAAAATACATCTGAGTTGCCATTGTTAATTCCTACTGGGCGAATACTAAATTCAGAATTGTCTATCCCAATTTCTGACGTAATTACGGTACTTGGAACTACACTTGTTTCGGTACGGTACGGTACAGGTAGTGTGTAGTGTAATCACCGGTATATGGCGCCATCACGATGCGGCTGAGGAATTTCATGCCGCATTACTTAGGTCTGGCTGGGATCGGGGGTTGTATCGATAAATCGATATCGATAGATTCTAAGATATATATTTTTATAGTTGATTTGTATTCCGTAACATAATGCATAGTTCTATTATTGTTCTTTTTAATTAGTGTAATAAATAAATAAATAAGATTGTGAAATGACACAATTCGGTAGTACATAATTATTAGAGATTGATTTGTGTTTATGCATTAGATTTTTATTTAATTTTTTTTGCAGATATTATTTACTTAATCAATATTAACATCAGTTAGGCCTGGCGCTGCGGCAGGATCTCAAAAGGCCCAAAAATGTAGTGCTTTTAGATTTGAACCTTTTAGTGTTGAGACCCTGGGTCCCTGGGGTATCGGGGCCCATCAAGTATTCAAAATTCTTTCAGAGCGTCTAATTGAAGCGACGCATGATCCTAAGTCTGGCACTTATTTGGCTCAATGGTCAGCGGTTCCATATAGGTCACATGACGTCACACTCCTGAATGTGAATACAGAAGCATTTGTTTGAATTATATTTACGTTATTAATTTTATTATAAGTCGATGAAACTATCGATAAACTAGAACTGTCAGGTACATCACTAGTGAATCGAAAAGGTCCGGCGTTCATTTCACGTGACATTACTCGAGTTGACCCGTACGATGGCCGTTCCATCACTTAAGCCCCTCCTCAAGGCATAAGCGGCAGCGATTTTATCGGTATGATGTTTTAAACTGATGGTGAAGCGCCGGTAGATAGGTACCAGTTGTTATGCCACAGACCTTGTTAACAAAAATAATAAAAAACTGGTGTTCGACAATACTGGTCTAGTCTAGGTAAAACTAAAGCTAAGCTAAATAATGACTACTGCGTTTACTTATAAAAATAAACAAATATTTTCAAAATTCGTCAAGCTGTTTGGGAAGTAGATAAATTATGAACAAACTCACACCGTAATTGAAATGTATGAAACTAAAAAACATGCCGAATGTGTATCTATCTTGCATCTATCTTATTTTGTGAACTTTATGAACATTTTTCTTAGCTTAGCTTTTCTAACTAGGCTATAGTTTGACTTCGACTTAATATCATCTAGCTGAGTACATACAACTATTTAAACTTCTGTTTATGATCACGCAAAACTCTTTCTTACTACGCAACACAATCCGCAAACAAAGTCCTATGTTTTTTTGAAAATGAATACTTCAAGACCCCAATCCCGCTATCTCTCATGAAATCGCTACCGCCTTCCCCTTAATCCCATAGCCCACATAATCGACACAATCGTACAGAATGGCTCCATGTAACTTTTCACAAAAACGCCTTCGAATCACTTAATCACTCCAATTCAAGGTCATTGATCTCAGCAGCCATATATGGACCATTGAGGCTATTCAAGATTCGAAATCAAACTTTATTAGATGGCTTTTTAGTTTCACATTTGATTGTAATGGCATTTTTTGGTCAACAAGTATTTTTTCATTTTGACATGATGACACATACAATAAAACCACGCCTGGACCCCATAATAGGAGTAGGCAGAGACCACAGATCTCCACTTGCTACGATCCTGACACTCTTCTTTCGCTTCATTCACTCTCATCACATTCTTAATGCAAGCTCGTCAAGCAAGTGATACTTACTTTTTACCTCAAATTTTAATAAATCAAATCTACTATTTAAAAATCAATTTACAATAAATCAAAAGGCAATCAAATAGCATTAAATAGGTAAGACAAGTAATGAAGGTAGGCCTCTACTCGTTCAATTAAAAACTCATTAAAAAACTCATTACTTGTGACCAAAAATGGGCATAAAGGAGAAAGGGCGATTTTGACCAAAGTTAAAAATGCTCGAATAGTGGATATTTTGTAGTAGCTTCGTTTAGTTTGGGGATAGATGGCGCTATGTGAAATGTACAACAATGTTAATTAATTTATTTATAGTGCATTTGATAGATCATTAGAAGCGCTAAATTTTTTGTATGATAACAAAAATATATATTCCATACAAGCCGAGATAATCTCAATTGAAGATGCAAAACTTTTCCCTAGTTTTATTTGACAGATTCCATCCGTGGTTTCATCTGAGTACCAATATTTTAAAGACACGTCTAAAAATTAATTTGCCACTTTTTACAAAAGTTAGTATTCCATACGTCATGGATAGGGCGAAGTGGAGGAAGAATGTGAAGAAGGCTGACCCCACCACCATGTAGGATGAATAGTCGGGAAGAGAGAGAGAGTATTCCACACGTGACAGGTTGCAAGCCCGTCACCGTCAATTACAAAACTAGCTGTTTTTTCTTATTTGCACTCGCGCAATCGATTGTGTTTCATTTTTCGGAACATACATTAGTCCCCATTCTCCTCCCAAATTATCCTATTCTTTTTCTAAGCAATGAATCTGAGTAAAGCTAAGTGCAATTTACATGCCGCTTGCTTTAGCACGATTTACGACAATGGTCTATCGTACGACCTCAGGGATGAGGGGGGGGGGAGGAGGTAAGGGGGGTCAAAGGTGCATGTTGAGGACCGTTCTAGACTTTGCAAGATTTAGAGGGGGTACCGTGAAACCATATTAATTTTTTTGTGCTTCTCATAATGTACATATGTTCAAGGATTACTCAAAAAGGCTTGAACCGATTTGGAAAATTCTTTTTTGTTTGAAAAGGTAACTTTCCAGTTGGTGCCACATTAGTGAGGATTTGTCTAGAATCTTCGGAGTTATGAACAGAAATGCACCTCGAGAGTGCAGAAAATTACTCAGTTTAATACTGAAGTCGGTTTTTTTAATAAAATACTTGTAATAATTAAATAACATGTTTATGTAATAATTACTTACATTAAAAAAAAACGATTACTTAAAAAAAATATATTATAGGTATTAGTTACAAAAAGTGTGTCACCGAAAAGAAAGTTAGGCCCCAAACCGTGTTTGTTGCCCTGGTTCTTCACGGTGTTGGTCGCGAAGGAACAGGAGTAGAATCAACTAGCTCTTTAGACGATTCAAAGTGGTACTTAGTGATCTTATTGAATAAATGATTTTAACTTTTTTGACTTTTAATTTTTTAATCGATCGAGCGAGCGAAGCGAGCGAAGATCTTAGTGGTAAGTTGGGCGATTTTGCTTTGTATGTTTGTATGTTTGTATGTTTGTATGTATGTTTCACGAATTGTTGTTCGCGCATAACTGTCGAACCGTTCATCCAATCTGCATGAAACTTGGTAGGTCAATAGGTTGTGGTAAGGAAATTTACGGTGGAGCATATGAGCTTAATCGATGAAGGGGTTGTGAAGATATGGGGTTCCCAAGGGGGTAAAAAATTATGAAAGTTACACAAATATATTGAGTGGGGTGTCATACGAAAGGGCTTATTTTGTACATTCCAAAATGGTTTTTATTTTTAATCTAGGATGTATAGTTTTTGAAATACGACCAAAGAACAAAAACTACAAAACCAGAGCTGCAAGAGCTCCCGTTTCATAGAGTTTCGATGTCTTCGTAGCTCATTGACTGGTCGGTCTTAAATAGAGAGTGGCATCGTTGCGGTTTGGTTTGCAATGATTTTAGATGCTACTTGATTTATTTTCATGATAAAAAAATTTTTTGATAAAGAATGAAAATAATTGGGGTAAAAAAAGTTAAGTAAACAAATAAATTGAGTGGGGTGTCAAATAAAAAGGTCTTTATTTGTACATTCCAAAATAGTTATTATTTTTATTCTAGGACGTATACTTTTAGAAATACGACGAGAATTCATAAATATGAAATAAATGAAAAATTAGACACGACATTATGTATTGCATGCCAGTATTTTTTACCATGAAGAGCTAGCGCAATAGGCATACTCGGCAGTATCAGTAGTAGCACTTGAAATTATAGGGGTAGTCAGAAGAAAGTCCAAATGTAAGCCATCTACGGTGCGCGAGATCTCAGTTCGGGGCGAACTACTAGTTTATTCACTTGTATCTTTCTGACTACCCCCCCTGCATAGAATATGTAAAGCGACAAATGTGTATCGCCGACGAGTTATGCTCACGATATACGGCTTTTGTCATTTTGTAAGACCTTATTGTGTTCTGTCGTGCTACGGTGTCTCGCCTGGAGCTATTTTAAACCGACTTGGAAAGGAAGAAGGGGTTCTGGTTGTATGTTTTATGCATGTTTAGTTTCCAAGATTTGAACCAAAATAATATACTAAGGCAAGATTGGACCAAAAGTCATCTTACTCCAGAGTAGTTACTCTAATTAGCCGACAAAATTCGATTGTGTGCATACAAATTATCCTGGTTATAAGGTGTCAACTTTACAATGTCAAAATATTTAAACAAACAGTAGTTTACTCTCGAGTAAAAACTTAACCCAGTTTGGTCGAATCCAGCCTAACACGGCAAGTTTTTACGTGATAACGTCTTAATAATGCCGGCTGCACGCACGAAAAAGTGTCACGTTTCGCCTGAACAAGCGATAGAGAGGCACAATCGTTCATCAATGTTTTCTTATGACATTATCACGTAAAATTATCGTCCGTAAACCGACTTTAGAGACAACCATTTTTTTTTATAGTCTTCTTTATTCTTATAATCTGCCTTATGAGCACTGAGCGAGAGTTCAATCTTTGTTTCACGGTTGACATGAATGGTAAGCGTCCACATGTCGGTATCGTACGCTTCGGACGCATCGCACGCAACGGATCGTAGTATTATTTGTATAGAAACTCATATAAGTGCGTCCACATGTCCGCATCGTACGCATCGCATTTCACAGATAATCCGTTTGATGCGATCCGTCCGCTGCGTGCGATGCGGGCCTGTGGACGCTTACCAGAATGGAGTGTCAGAATCAGAATCAAAATCAAAGAACTTTATTTGTTAACAAGTTATAAGGTACATGTTATTATTATACTAAACGAGTTAACAAAACGGCCTCCACTCAGCATAAGCTACGGTAGACAGTCTACCATAGCGCTATCTTCCATGGTAGCACACCAGTACACCGAGTTGGCCCCTTGCTTAAACGAAAGAAGAAGAAGAACCGAGTGGCATCTCCATACTTTTACTTTAAATTAATAAAAGCTTGTAGAAACATTACTATTTCTGCAGTTAAAGTTGAAATTGTACCGTTAAGGTGTACGAAACAAACGCCTTGTAAATAACAAAACAATTTGTAAAGAATCAAAGTCAAGAAATAAGAACAAAATGGAGAATCCGTGAATTTATTCGCAGACACGTCGCAATTAATGTGTCGTTATTCTGATATTTTCTGATTCTGATTCCACCCTTCGAATCTTCGATAAGGTCTGCTTCACAATGAAAGATATACTATAGTGAGAATATTATGAAGATATGCAGGTTTGTTGTTTCACAGCTTAATGTTTTTTAGAAGCTTTTATTTAACTTGCCCGATGGTCGAATGACATTGTAAACGTGGTCGGGAATAAGTAGACGAGACTCGCGAGAGATCGCTGCGAACCCTATGTTCATCAGAGATAATGTAGGATTCTAATAGTAAAAGAATTTTTCAAATAGGTCCAATAGTTTCGGAGCCTATTCAATGCAAACAAACAATCAAATCGTTCCTCTTTATAATATTAGCATAGATAGTATAGATAAGTATTTTATTTCTAGACAAACTTTATTTAACTTTTGAAACTATCATGGTTACGAACATAAATATTATTATGGTAATTATCCCGTTGATAATAATATTTAAGTTTTATTTAGCCAGGTTTTAGGCTCTCATAATATCTTCTGCTATGTTTATAGCACATCTTTCACTGGTCTTCTAACATCTATTGCTAAAACAATCGACATTTGTAATTGTGATCTGGCAGGTGCCATCAATGACGCCACCTTGCTTTGATGTTTCATTTCGATACCTGTTTTATTATACCGGTACCGTACCTGTTTTATTTGCACCGTTAAATTGTATTTCATTATTTCTGTTGCGAAGGTGTTTAGTTACATTTGTTTGCGAGTTTAGCTTGGTTTAAAAGCGTTAGTGAGCTTGCTACCTTTTATCATATTCAACATAGTCTGCATTATCAGTAATATCTGAATATCAGTAATATCTGAACTATCAGTCAGTGTTTTTTTACAAACTTTTGGAACATGTAAATAAATGAGATAGCATGAAATTATTCTTTTTAATTTTTTTTTTACTTTAGATTTTTTGATTGATAGAATAGTTTTTTTCACGTGATTGGTTGAAAGCCCATCGCCACCTTTTAGAATAACTACTAAACCACTAATACTGGTTTTCTCATTATGTTTTCCTTCACCAATTCTCGTATTAACGAATAATATAATTTTTTTGCAAAAAATCCTTTGATGCGCAATCGGGTTTCGAACCTACCCAACAATATCACTAAGATTGAAAATCTAGGTGCATTTGACTGGCCTCTTAGCTCAGTTGGTAGTAGTTCTGCCTTCTACGCTGTAGGTCGTGGGTTCGATTCCAATCCAGGACAAACATTTGAGTGATGAACATAGATGTTTGTTCTGTGTCTGGGCGTTATCAAGTATTATAAGTATGTATTTACAAAAAAAAGTATTTAAGTAATCTATCAGTTATCTGGTTCCCTTATTACAAGCTTTGCTTAGTTTGGGGCTAGATGGCGCTGGTTGAAATGTCCAGCAATATTTATTTATTTATTATTTGGACAGAACGCGACTTACGATTTTTATCTAACTAATTAACCTTTTTTAATTAATCCACTAAACATTTACATTAAAATTTGCAACGGAAGGATGCATACAAAAAAAATCTCGTTTTCACACGATTACCGCGCGAGCATTGCTTGTTTTGTAGGAACAGGAAGCGGGCAGTGCGGATGTGGGAGCACAATGGACGTGATGCATTGTGCTTCGCACGATAACGCTGAAGTGATGTACGGGATTTATGTTATGTTCTTGTTAGCGGAAGCTAATTGGAAAAAGTATTACTATTATAAAGTAAAGAAAGTATAATTTTATATGAAAATATAAATCAAATCACGTTATCTCACATTATCGACATTATTAAAAAGCTGGAAAAGGTATTTTTTATCCTATTCTATTAAACGAGCAATATTTGTTTGTTTGTTTGTTTGTTTGTACTCACGTTCTCGAAAACGGCTCTAACGATTTCGATGAAATTTGCGGCACGGGAGTTTACGGGGGTGAAAAATCGATCTAACTGGGTCTCATATCTGAGAAAATTAGTTTTTTCGGCATTTTCATGCAAAAAGATTAACCAATGCAATTTGGTTCGTTATTTCACATAATTTGTTGAGACTCAAGTGGCTGAGTTGGCGGGTGTCCGTCTTTCAACCGTAGGCCCCGAGTTCGAATCTCAGTTAAGTTTAGTTTTTTGTGTTTTCTTTTGTTCTTTTTTCTTTTTTAATTTTCTCTAATTGCACCCGAGCAGAGCTCGGTCGCTGAGTTATTACCAGAATTAAACTGTGTTGTTGAGAAATAGTTTTTGTTGAGATTTCCTATGGACATTTGATTATCTTAGATGTACCTACTCGTACCTAATATAATAACTATAGACTATATAACTAGCGTGTTCATTTAATTCGAATACCAATTATAAACTAATAATCTTCACCTCAATTGAAACCAATAATAGGAACCACCAATTTATTATACTAACTACACCACATCACAGCAAGTCGGCGACATCAAAGGACTACATCTCTTTGATAACGCCGCCCTAATGACAGAGTCAAAATGTCAGCCTCTAATTTGGTTTTCATTTTGTGAAGTGATACCCCACAGGGAATTAATATTGCTGGCCTCGAATCTTGAAGCCTGAAACAGAATGTTGCGGGTTCGATTCCCAGCCCGACGAAACTGTTTGTATGATCTCGAAGAAAATGTCTTCTTCGGATTTGAGCATAATTAAAAAACATAACCCTTCCTTGGCAGTGGGGTAAAAATTAATGAAACGAGATGAAACAAATTCCTAACTGTGTCTCCGAAGCAGAATATAGATAGATATATAGATTAACTCTTTATTGTTACACCAGATTATTTAACTTAACTAGAGAAACTTAAATACTAACATGGTGGCTCAATGGGCGGCCTTATCGCTCAAAGCGATTTCTTCCAGGCAACCTTTGGATGGACTGGATTGTAAAGGACGTGAGAGGAGGTACATTCTTTCAGATTTTATAGACATTCATACATCCTTTATTTTACAAAATCCAGCATTTCATACGTGACAGGTTGTAAGCTTATCGCCGCTTTATAGAATACCGACTTGTTTCTTCAAAATGTTTTCTTTTACCACTTATAGCGCTCGTGGCGTAGCTTGCTGAGACGTTCTTGATTGATCGTTGAAGTTAAACAACGTTGTACGCGGTCACAATTTGGATGGGTGACCAAGTGGCAAGTGGCATTTCGAGCTGAGCGCTTTCGTGCTGCGTATACGTTAAATTGTCGGTCCCGGCGTTTAAGACGTTAAACCATGACGGAGGCCTTTAGGCGGCCTAGAATCTCCATCACCAGTAGCTCATACGAACTTACCACATAAAAATCGTAAGTTCAAATTAAACTTAACATACAAATAACCAGTGTGGTGAAAGTTCAACATACTGTGAAACTAGCTATAAAACGCGTCCGAATCTCACTCTATTCAGTCTCCGAGATAAGAAAGCCGTGATAACAAAATTTTTATAGGTGACCCATCCCGTTCAAAATTACCACTCCTAGGACGCCCCATCTAGGTCCCAAACGACAGAGATGGTAATCCGTTTGATAATAAAAACTGAACCGTTTAAGTTAGGGTTATTTGTAAACTAGCTCCTGCCCGCGGCGTCGCTCACGTCGTACCCGAATAAAAAGTAGCCTATGTCACTCTCCAGCCCTCTAACTATCTCCACACAAAAAATCACGTCAATCCGTCTCTCTGTTTTGACGTGAAAGCAGGACAAATAAACACACTTTCGCATTTATAATATGGGTATGGATTCGTAACCGTTATGACGGATGTAGGATAGCGGTGAATGTATTTTTTATGTAAGCAAAAGTGAAATTAGATCCTCATTGGATCTTTACCAAATTTTTATGAGATCAATTTAGTTTTATGGACACGGGATTTTATCGCGTAATTTACCTTATTTCCGTGGCTCGCGTGAATACGTTGATATGTCGAGATGTCAATTTTTTTTTATTGGCTTAAACGATATCTACGCCTATGAAGTATCTATAAAAAAATTGACAGCTCCCTAGCTAGACAAGTTTTTGAGTTATGGCCTTGCCAACTCCTCCATTTTTCGTATTTTAGTTGACATAACTACTTGTCAATTTTTCAAGCCACTAACACACATATGTTTTTGTAGATATTTCGATTTATCAACCTACTCATTCGCCAAAATTATATTTGTTACATGATATCTCGACATATACATATGATATTTTTGATTAACTTTTAACAAATGAAAATGTCAGGTTATGGCTAACCAAAGTATTCCGTTTAAATTGTGATGCATTGAGTTGTTCAGTTATGCCCGCGCGCTCTCGCGCTGGCATAACCGAACATGTCACTCGTATTGGTAAACAAAACGTCAGTTCAGAAATCTTTTTTTTTTTAGTATTGCTTTTACATGGAAAACTGATAGATTTTAATTATTTGTTAAACTATAATGACATTGCTTGATTTTTACAAGCTTTTATTATTAACTTGCGATTTTTGTTCGGGTCTACTTTTGAAAATTAAATTTGACTGACTTCCCAGTGTCTGATTAAGCTGAAATTTGGAATACCTATAGGTTCTTGGTGACAATGCAATATTATTTTAACAACGAGCTGATCTGATGATGGAGCCAGGAGCTGTTCAACAGAACTCACTTTTTTTTTAGTGAAATGTTGCAAGTTCAATTTGACCCACTTTCCAGTGTTTGATTGAGCTAAAATTTGGCACACTTATAGATTCTAGATAACAATGTAATATTATGTTAACAATAAGCTGATCTGATGCTGGAGTCAGGAGCTGTTCAACAAACCTCAATATTTGTTTGGATTAAATCTTGCAAATTCAATTTGACCCACTTCCCAGCATCTGATTGAGCTGAAATTTGGCACACTTATAGATTCTCGATGACGATGCAATACTATTGTAACAGCGACCTGATCTGATGATGGAGCCAGGAGCTGTTCAACAGAACTCATTTTTTTTTTAGTGAAATTTTGCAAGTTCAATTTGACCCACTTTCCAGTGTTTGATTGAGCTAAAATTTGGCACACTTATAGACTCTAGATAAGAATGTAATATTATGATAACAACAAGCTGATCTGTTGCTGGAGTCAGGAGTTATTCAACAAAACTCCTCAGTAAATTTTTCGATTGAGGTGAAACTTTGCATTTTTTTCTAGTTCCGAATACATTGTAATAATATGGTGACAATGAGCAGATGTGCTGATAAAATCTGGTTGTATTCCATTCAAATTCTCAGTGATTAACAGTAGAGCATCCGTGTTTGGGCTCATTTAAAATCAGCTTACCCTTACTATGTTAAATCTCATTTCTAAACGGTATGAATGGTTCTGAGTAATAAGTAGGTACTTCAGCAACTCAAAAAACCGGTTTTATAGTCTCTATCTGTTTGCAATCCGATAATATAGCATTGTTTACCTACCAATATTCCATACATTAAAGGTGAATAAGTTGATATCTTTTGCGGCATAACTGGACATCTCGAGACGTAACCTAAATCTCATCAATTTTTTTGTTCACATGTCTTATATCATGGAAACTATGGGGAATTTTGGTTATTTATTGTCATCATTCGAAAGAGGGCATAAAATAACCATAGAAACAATTAACACAAATACTGTAAAGTAATTTACCGAGAAACCAGAAGATGTCAAACTTTCAAACGGCCGCCCTGAAAAGTTGGTGTTTTATACATGTCAACGTATTCACGCGTGCCACGGATTTATCCCGACGTTTCGGCTATGTTGCAATAGCCGTGGTCGCGGTCAGTCTGCCCGCGACCACGGCTATTGCAACATAGCCGAAACGTCGAGATAAATAAGGTAAATTACGCGATAAAATCCCGTGTCCATAAAACTTTTCAATATGAATAGTGATCGCGAAAGTTTAAAAAAGACTATCAATTTAGTCACAACCTTACAAACAAAACAAAGAACCATTGAAATCGGATGTCATAAGGCTAATATAAAAAAAAAAAACTCTCTTTTTGACCCTTGAATGGAGAAAGTATCAAAAATCCGAGACAGCAAAAAAAAAAAAATTACTGCTCTCAAAATTTCACGAGAATTGGTTGAGAAATGCGACCTGTAGAGGAGATAAGATGGATTTCGAGATTGGCCAAAAAATGCTTTTATCCGTCTGTCTGTCAGTCTGTCTGTCCGTCTGTTCTCTACAGGTCGAGTCGAAACTGAGACCCTTCGCTCGCTCCGTCAATTATGCCCAAAAAGCTAATTACCAAGCCTTAAATAATAAATGGAGTATAACCACAGGAAGCCGGCATTTTATAAATATATCCAAATGGCGACGTTTTAATTCAAAGCTCTGAATAGGGCCATTACTGCAGACGTTCGAGATACCAATATTTTCAGTTTAAAAGTTTTGCGACGCCATTTTGTCTTGGCGACACGATTTTTCACTAATCTTACTGATTGCGCATTAATACGAGCTCTAAACGGTGAAGGAAAACATCGTAAGGAAACCTCTTAGCTTTGACTGGCCTCTTAGCTCAGTTGGTAGTGGCTCTGCCTTCTGCACTATAGGTCGTGGGTTCGATTCCCACCCAGGACAAACATTTTGTGTGATGAACATAGATGTTTGTTCTGTGTCTGGGTGTTATAAAGTATTCTACGAGTACCTATGTATGTATTTACAAAAGGTATATAAGTATTCTATCAGTTATCTGGTTCCCATAGTACAAGCTTTGCTTAGTTTGGGGCTAGATGGAGCTGTGTCAAATGTCCAGCAATATTTATTTATTTATTTAAACCAGTTAGCTTTATAATAGCGTCGCTGGGCTTGCAACCTGTCACGTATGGAATGCTAACTCCTGCAAAACATGTACCAAATATGTATTTGGACATACCTCTGACTACCCTCTTAGACTCGAAGGATCTTAAAAATGCCTAAAAAGATCTGAGAGAATGTCTACCGTGCCTTGGGGATACAGTCGTGATCATTTCATTTTCATTTTTTTTTCATTTCTTACTGATTATTGTGTGTGTGTTCGTATGAGCTGGTGGATAGCTCTGGTGGCGGAGTTTTTAGGCCGCCTGATGGCCTCCGTCATGGCTTAGACTTAAAAGCCAGTTGGGCAATTCTACTAGATGACAACGTCAATCATTCCGCTGCGGTTTGTTTCAATCTTTTAAATGTCAGCCATTTGGTGAATAGTAGAATAGCTTTTCAAAAATGTGTTCTGCCAAAGTTCAAACCTTAGCTAAAACCCCACAACTGAGTCGTTTGTCATTAGTAGAATAGGAAACAGTCGAAAATCTGAGGTTTAGTTGAGGTTTTGCATGAGGTTGATAAAAAGTTTGGTACTAGAATTGACACCCAGGACCGACAATTTAACGTACCTTCCAAAGCACGGAAGCACTTGCTATGACCCATCCAAATTGTGACCGCTGAGAACGTAGTTTAACTTCAACGATTTATCAAGAACGTCTAAGCAAGCTACGCCACGAGCGCTTCCCTAGTCTTTTTAATGTTACTGACTAAAGCTGGATCCGACTAAACTGAATTAAGTTTTTACTAGACAGTAAACCACTGTTTGTTTGAATATTTTGACATTGTAAAGTTGACACCTTATAACCAGGATAATTTGTGTGCACATAATAATGTTCGGTTGCGCTTTCTAAACAATTGTATTTCGAATTATGTCGGCTAGTTACTCTGGAGTAAGATGACTTTTGGTCAAACCCAGCCTAAGTATAGTGTATTTTTCATCTAGAAGTTGTGGGATCGAATATCGGCTATGTATAATTACTGCTTAGAGTAAGCGAGATAAAACGATACATCCAACTTCAAAGAGTCAAAGATCCGTTTTGACTACTGGTAAATAGATGGATTAGGTACAAAATCGTTCAGTGTAAATCGCAATGCGCTTCGGGGCAGACGTATCACAAACTTTCATTCAAAGAGAACTCGGGATTAAAAACTGCTTTTTGGCGAAAATGTCTTTTCAGTCGAACAGCCTTTGAGGCTTTATGTCAACGCTTCAAATAGAAGCCAATCTTATTTGATGTTTCTTAAAACAATTTGTTGAAAATTTTAACTTCTATTTTTTTCCGAATATTCTTTTATTTTTTCGATCGAGCGAGCGAAGCAAGCCAATATCTTATTGGCAAGTTGGGCGTTTATGCTTTGTATGTTTGTATGTCTCGCATAGTTTAAATTGTGTTAAACTTGGTAGGTCAATAGGTTGTGCTATGGAAATTTGCTGCGGAGCAATATGAACGTAATCGATAAAGGGGTTGTAAAGGTAATAGGGAAAAAAAATCACTAAAACTTAATTAAAATAATTATATTGAGTGGTGTGTCGTATAAGTGTTTAATTTTACATTCAAAAATATTTTTTTTTATTGTAGGATGTATAGTTTCTTAAATAAAACAAAAGAAGAAAGATTTAGCAACCGCTGTAACCTGAACTCTCGTTTGTTAGAGTTTCGATGGCTTCATAGCTCAGGTTAACTGGTATTTGATAGAGTGGCATATTTTTGATTTGCAATGATTTTGTGTGTGTGTGTGTGTGTGTTTCATAATGTTTGTTCAAATGTATGTAAGAAAAACGTCTAGACTCTAGAGCACTTGCTTGTTCTATTTATATAATAGATCAAAGCATTTTTGACAAAACAAAACAATTTTATTTTGAGAGCAAAAATCCTCAATTCATATTCAAACGAATTCTTGAACAGACAGACCTTCATAATATTAGTTTAGGATCTCGTGGGGCACTTGTTCCTATTCTTAAGCATCTGTTTTCTAGAAATATGTTACAAGATTGTTACGGCTAAGCCTATTACAAATTTAATAAAAGCTTATACTTAGAAAAAGTATATTCAGAATTTATTTATTTTTCATATTGAAGTAGGTACTTATATCAACAAAACATTGTGTCTGAAAACCTTATTAGGTTTGAGTAGTCACTCATATTCGTCGTAAATACTTAGGTAAGTATACAAAGCTGGTATAGGTAGCATAGATACTATAATAGACAATCAAAATAAGTAGGCAATGGCATAGGTATCGTATTTACAGTAGTTATTGAGGTACTTATCCTATTCTATTAAACGAGCAATAAGTATTTGTTTGTTTGATGTTTGTTTGTACTGACGTTCCCGAAAACGGCTCTAACGATTTCGATGAAATTTGTACGGGTTTTTACGGGGGCGAAAAATTGATCTAGCTAGGTCTCATATCTGGGAAAAGCCGTTTTCTCGGCATTTTCACACAAAAAGTGCAATGTGGTTCGGTATTATCAATATTTTGCAGAAGCATTCCATACGTGACAGGTAGCAAGCACATCGTCACCTAATAGAAATAGCAGCTATCTTTAAGCCGCGAATACATGCTGGCCCAGGCTCTCAATGCCTCTCTATCGCTCTCACCTTGCATCAATTCGCCTTCTCGCTCGCGCTCACCTAGGCTCGCATAGGCTGGCCCAGCGTGTATTCGCGCCTTTACTTGTCGTGTTAATGCGGTTCGAATCTATATATCAGATATCTATATATCATATAGACTGAAAATCGAGACAATTTTAAAGAACGTTAAACTACCGCCAAAACATTTTGTACACTTTTAGGTTCCTTAAATGAAATATTTGTTCATTTTTGGTAATTGAGCAATGAGCAGTCGTGCCCGTGAATAACGCTCAAGAATTTACAATATCCATATAAAATGTATTTCCTTTTAAGTTTATTAGGAAAAGTGAAAAAAAAGGAGAAACTCAGCTCAGTGGGGCTAAAAAGGCTGTAGCAGAATCACTATAGGAATTGCAATATTATGCCGTTCTTGTCACTCTGACTATGAAAAGAGACGGCATATTTAGCGCAGGTGCAGGCGGTTAGAAAAGTATAGAAAGTGTACCTACTTCGAACAATCTGTAACCACAGATTATATGATACGACAGTTGTGAAGTAACCAGGCGAACAGAAAATTGTAAGAAGTCGAATGTACCTACTTAGAAAGTCCAAAACTATCACTCCATATTGTATGATATAAAAAGTACCAGGCTATCAGAAATTCATAGGTAGTAAGTATGCTTCAGTAAACTATTTATAACCACAGAATAATACCTACTATGATTGCATTTTTCTAGTGATAGGGATTTCTTTGTACTCTGACCTAATTAAATTAACATTATAATCGATAGCTTTTATTTCGTTCACGCTAAAGACCAAATCAGGATGATATTGAAAGTAACAATTAAAGTTGCGTCGTTTTCTTCGATCGAAGGTAATTTTATTAAAATCTGAAATTGGCCTCGACTAACTACCACTTAGTTTACTACATTACGGTAACTTTAGAAATGTCACTCTGTTTGTTTTGGTCTTTAGCGTGAACGAAATAAGAGCTATCCATTTAAGGGCTCGGCGAACGTATCTACTTACCTAGGAACGTAATACCAAAATAATTTAAAATTTGAGCATATTTTTATCACTTTACGTTATTATTTGGATAAAGGTAGTATTTATCTAGGTTCCTGTTAAACTTTTGTTTCAAAAAACTTACTATAGAACAAATGAAAAGAAAAAATGCCATTTTTGGTGTACCTACAAAGATTTCAATTCAATTGGCTTACATTTCTTTTTAAGTAAGTTTTTCGGAACAAAAGTTTAACAGGAACCTAGATAAATACCTACTCTCCTAATCTAACAACATAAACTGATATAAACATGCTTACATTTTAAATGATTTCGGTATTACGTTTTTATGGAAATTCGCCGGTCGCAGCCCTCTTAAGTCATAATTTAGTCAGTGTTCAACGGAGTTTATCCTGCTCTTACTAAAAGTACCAGGCAATCATAAGTTCATAAGAGATCTAAAACTACCACTCACTGTATGTATGGAAGTCGGTGACTTGTACAGTGTTGCAATCCTCCCCGACTTGAAGGTACGTGATCTCACAGCGGTAGACCCCTTCATCCTCAGCTCGCACTGAGCTGATCACCAGCTCCGCGAAGGTGGCGTTGGGCTCGTGGGATATTGATATCCTGAGGACAAAGAAATAATGAATGAATGAATGAATGAAAATACTTTATTGTACACAATTACAAAATAAACTTAAGAACTAGTAAACCTTAGCAATAAATTGTACAATGGGCGATCTTATCGCTAAGAAGCGATCTCTTCCAGACATGATATAAGTTATGTGTATGAATGAAACAATGATATAAGTTATGTATATGAATGATCTTCTATACTTAAAAAACTGAGGTACAGTACGGCCAACGGATCTCGGCGTACGTGAAGTTCGCCGTTTCGATGCGCAGTGCAACTTTTTCATACAAAATATTCTACTACGCAGCGAAAAGCCTGACTTCACAAACGCCTAGATCCGTCGGCCCAACTGTAGATGCGTTGTACCCCGCTCTGCGTGGACGAACAAAAGTCGAGCTAATTAGCTTGAGTCAACTCAGAACTCTGTCTTGCTCCGATGTGACACGCATTTACACGCAGCACGCACATAATTTTTGAGACTTTTTTGAGATAATTTTTGAAACGGGGCAGTAAGGGCAGCTACCTTAACCGTTGTAGCTAAAGAAAAACGTTCTTAGGAGACTACCCTTACTTTTAAAGATATTTCGAACTCACGCAGCTCGTGTCTGTGTGTCTGTGCGGCTAGACACGAGCCGCGCAAACACGGACGGACACAGTATTCGCGCAAAGAATTTTCGATGTGTGTGTGAATTTTTGTGACGGCAAAAAACGCCAAAAGCTTAGTAGAACTACGTAGTACTAGTATTCTGTGGTAGAACTAACAATTTTACGGGCGTCAAAAATTTCCAATTGTTTTCGAGAAAAGGATTTTTTCATCCCAAATTGTAGAGCTATCAATCTACCAGAAGCGGCTACTTAATTGTTTGGGGGTATTTTCTGCGCAATCACCGACTGGTCATTAAGAACTATAGGATTGGAACAAGTTGATTTCCTGTGTAAATAGGGAAAAAAATGTTATTTCGTTTATTATGTAGTTTTGACCGTTGAACTCAAGAATTTATTTAAATATTTTGAGTTCAAAAATTTATTTAAATATTTTTTTTATTACATACCTACATAAATTCACGCCTCTTTCCCACAGGGGTAGGCAGAGGCCACGGATTTCCACTTGCTACGATCCTGACACACCTCTTTTGCCTCATTCACTCTCATTACATTTTTCATACAAGCTCGCCGGTCGCCTTTTTTTTATTATGCTATATTTTATTAATAAAATTTTGTCTTTTATTAGAAATGTTAGTTAAGTTACTAAAATAAATACTAATAAATAAAGAAATATTGTTGAACATTTTACACAGTGACAAAACCAAATATTGTAAATACATACAAGAAAATATTCATTTAAGTGTAAGGCTAAATTTCAATACCACAGATATTAATAATTCTAGTTATTCCAATTTAAAAGCTCGCAGTTTTCATCAATATTAAAATATCATCATTTTTCTTACCCTATCATAATAAATGTTTTTTTACCGATATGAAAAATTGCAAGAACATCAAAAATATCTAAAACTATTTTTCAGTGAAGATAATATTCCCTCGCGTATTAGAATAATTCGCGAACACATCAAAGTACTGTCGCGAGCGAACGTTGCTCGAATATTTTATTCGTTTTCTAAATGTTTTTGCAAAAGTTTATTATTTTAAAAAGATATTATAAAGCTGTGTAGTCTGAATGGGATAGTGGTTTTAGATCCGTAGGTTTGCCGTTTTTACCATTTTGGATAATGTACTTAGAAAATTATCATTACCTACCACTCAATGGAGCCGTTATAACGAGCTAGATACCTTTTACAAAGCATAGTTCCAAATGGCACAGAACCGGGATAATTGGAGAGATCAAGGGGAGGCCTTTGCCCAGCAGTGGGACACATGGTGATGACAGGTGGTGCAAAGCGTTGACGGAATAGTGGCCGAGGACTGGCAAAAGAAGCGTCGGACGTCCGGCAGCACGATGCGTTAATAATATTGTTAGCGGGTCGATCTCCAGAATTGGCGTATTTGGTTGATCGCTATGGTGCTTTTTGAATAGTGATATTATTACTGTTCTGTATTTTTATTTAGAAAAGGAGGTGTCTAAATAAGCTTATTTTCATATTGGCCCCTAATTTTATCAACCAGTTTTTGAAATATTAAGGTGTGAAAATTTCAAGACCAGAGCGATCAATATTGATGCTAAGACAGTATCTATAAATAATTTTAAGGAGTATCACTAACCTCTTGATGTTCAAAAAAGGACTAATACACAATTAGACGCATATCCCTCCGATAATTTGTGTACAATCTACCCTTATACTCGTAAATCGTAAACACCCAAATAGAAAAAATATAAGTAGAAGAGGCACAGACATACAAATAGACAGATACTGAGACAGGTGAAAGTAAATAAAAACTGTTAAAACGCTTCCTTTTTCTCATAAAATGCAATATTTTGATCGATATGGTCTTTTTGACCACAGCGATCAATACCAAAACAATCAAAAAAAGTAACTTATTCAATGATTCTGCAGAGATGCAAAACAGTAGAAAGCTATAATTTTTACATGGTAAATACATCCCTAAAACCCTTCTAATTATTGAATTGAAACCTAAACAAAGTGAATAACAAATGAGAAAAAGGTAGCATAGCAATCAAACATTTACAAATCCAAAGACAAAGTAATCAACTGTTTATCTCTATATCTCAGCACCATGGCAATGCAGTACATGCCTGTCCCCCTCAGTAGACAGAGCATACCTGATGACAGCGTACATGGTGAAAACCGATTGGTTAAAGAGTTCAGCTAGGGATGTAGACATGGATTCATGTCGATCCACAGCGATCAACAAAAACGCGCGGACATAACTTATTTTTCGAATTAAACTGAAACTATTCATTTATTGATAACTTTTAATGTAATTCAAGTCAAATAAACCTTTTGGTTTGTAGAATAAATAAAGAACATATCGTAATGTATGAACACAAAAAAGTTACGTACTATTTTTTGAATCAAACTGGAGTCAGGACAGCCCACAGCAATCAAGTTTTCGAGGTTTCTGATTTTTTTAAATACATTTACAATAACGTCAGATCAATAATTCTGAGTGCCCAAGGTAGCTAACAGGCCAAACTATCTAACAAAAAAAACTCCTGTTAAAAATTATTACTGTAAGGTAGGATTCTCCACCCGGACATCAAAAATTTTTGTTTTGGAGACTGACCCTAGCGTCGCGGGCCGGCAGTGGATCAGGCAAGCGCAGGACCGGGAAAATGGTAAAAACAAAGGGAGGCCTATACCCAGCAGTACGTTCACCGTTTAGAGCTCGTGTCGATGAGCATATAAATTTTTCGAAACGAAAAATCCATTGATGCACGACCAGGATTCCAACCTACGACTTTCAGATCGAAAGTTGAGGTACTAACCAAGTCAGCCAACACGGCCCCTAAAGCGTCATAAACAATTCATAAAACAAACAATTCGAGAGCAATATTCTCAACAAATTGTCGCACCTGCAAAACAATAAACAACAAAAAAACATCTTCGGACGGTTAATTTGTCCACGACAGTTGCAGGCGACCATTTTAATTATCGGTCTCTGCTTTAGAGTTCCGTACAAACGAAAGAGATTACCGAGTTCTAAGGCGCGGCGGACAGGGTTCCGTAAGTTAAACTGGGAATATAAAATGGGAATCGTCTCAACCATTACTTTAATAAGTAGGACAAAAATGCGTGTCATACGTTAGATCAAAGATCATTAGATTAAAGTTCACAAGATCAACGCAGTAATCCCTAAAGGTGCGTACGGATAGCGCGTACCCTGGTTACGCGTAGTCAGTTTACGCGTGTCCAGAACGCCAAGTCCATACCTGTAGCTACACATACACTCTTGCCAAGAGTGTGGACTTATGGAGGTGTGGACTTGACGTTCTGGACACACATAAATTGACTACGCGTACCAGGGTACGCGCTATCAGTACGCACCTTTACACTTTTAATTGATATGAAAATTAAATGATCATGACTGTATCCCCATGTGCGGTAGATATTCTTTCACATCCTTTTAGGCATTTTTAAAATCATTTGAAGATGTCTAAGGGGGTAGTCAGAAGTGTGTCCAAAAACATATTGGTAGATATTATTTAACACACGGGAATTACTCACGTAAAATTATCGTCGATTTAGATACCGTGTGTTAAATAATGTCTAGTACAACTCACGAAAGTTTTGAAAGTGAAATATTGGTAGATGCCCATATTTTGCAGAAGTTAGCATTCCATACGTGACAGCTTGCAAGCCCATCGATACTACTTATTAGAAAGCTAACTAGTTTCTTCACTATGTTTTCCCTCACCGTTTAGATTAGAGCGTGTAAATGTGATCTATTATATAATTTAATTGAATAAACTTTATTGATTTTGATTTTTTATTAACAGAACCCTAAAAAAAGGTTTTCTATACCAGAATTTTCACCTGTCATGTCTACCGAGCTCTTTTAATTCGCTCTGTGCTTTGGATATTGGTTTTGCGAAATGATTTTTCGCGAAAGTTTAATTGAATTCTGTTGTTGAGAAGTCAAGTGGGAACATGTTTGTTTTTGTTCGTTTTTGTTGATTCGGGTTGAAGGGTAATTAAAGTAGTGTGTTGAATTAATCCTTATCACAGAACAGTAAGGTCCATAATGATGTGTTTTCCGTTTTTGACGTTTTTTCGGCAGGTGAAAAAACATCATGTTCTGTGAAGGACGACGTCTCCGTCCCATCCGAGGTTTTATCCCGTTACGTATGCAGCGACCTTAAGTAGTGTGGTGAATAAACTTTTGCCGAGGTTTAATTGTATTTTAAAGAAGCGCTCGTGGCGTAGCTTGCTTGGACGTTCTTGATTGATCGTTGAAGTTAAGCAACGTAGTGCGCGGCCAGTTTGGATGGGTGACCGCAAGTGGCATTACGAGCTGAGCGCTTCCGTGCTTCGGAGGGCACGTTAAATTATAGGTCCTGGTTTTAAGTAGTTAAGCCATAACGGAGGCCTTTAGGCGGCCTAAAAATTGTCTAAATAAATAATATTATTATTAGGTAGGTACTAAAAACATCAAAATCTGTCGAGCCCTTTAGGAGAATAATCTAATTTATAAAGATTCAACGAATCAGCATTGCCATCCAGCGCGGTAATGCTGCCAGTGTCTTGGATCAGTTGAGCTACCTATAGATCGTTCCCAACGATCCTTAGGTGGCTAAACTGATTTTTATTGTATTTCATAATGTTATGTTAATATAGTAGGATGTACTTGGTAGTTTAGTTTCTGTAAATAAATTTATATTCATAAAGATAGTTATATCCGTACCTCCGTACCCATATTATAAATGTGAAAGTGTGTTTATTTGTTTGTTTATTTGTCCTGCTTTCACGTCAAAACAGAGCGACGGATTGACGCGATTTTTTGTGTGGAGATAGTTGGAGAGCTGGAGAGTGACATAAGCTACTTTTTGTCCGGGTACCACGCGAGCGAAGCCGCGGGCAGTAGCTAGTATGTTATATAAATAAGCTTCCATAGTTTTCAAAACATTAGCGCGGCAATCCGAACTAGTGGAGTTTACAAGCGCGTTTATTGTCCTACCCTCACTTTAATAAAACTAAAATTTACACCGAAACGTAACACTGTATTACAAATATTTTTGAAACACGTGTGGCTAAGCTAAGTGGAGACCACGGCTCGGGAAGAGGAGCTCTGATCCGCCCGATGGTCCGACGAGATAAAAGCATATGCCGGGACAGACTGGGCCAGGAAGACCAGCGATAGAGCAGTGTAGAGAAACATTGGAGAGGCATATGCCCTGCAGTGGGCAAATATATGCTGAGGAAGAAGGAAGGAAGGTGGCTAAGCTTACTCAGACTTTCCCGATAGATCGTTTAAGTTAAACAACGTTCGTAAGTCGTGAACAGCTACAACTTGGATGGGTGACTGCAATTCAAGAGGCATTAACAGCTGAGCGTTTCCGTTGGGAATCACATTACAGATTCTGGCTGTACAGGTGCTACCTACGACGGAGGCAATTAGGTAGTCTAAAAACGTTATCAACAGAGTTGGTCACTATAATAATAATTCATTCATTAATTCGACATAGTCAAACAGATAAGCACGTTGAAATGGCAGTGGGCAGGCCATATGGCAAAATAGTAGGCCTATAGGGCTGAAAAATTCTCGAGTGGAGGTCACGGACCGCAGCGCAGCGTTGGACGTCTACCGACAATGATGGACAGACCTTGTAAAGATAACAAATATAAATCTTTGAGGGAGGCCTGATTCCAGCGGACGTCCAACGGCTAAGATGATGATTATGATGAATCATTAATTCGATTAGAAAAAAACCGTGCTGGTCGAGTGGGTTAGTGCCTCGACTTTCGATCCGAAGTTCGTGGGTTCGAACTCGGCCGTGCACTGTTCTGACATTATTATGAAGGCAGCATTAAACGATTTAGCGAAATAGGTGCGTTCTGAATTGATGCGTTTAAGGCTTGACCAAACCAGAGCGTCCGCGGTGACGTGCAAGGTGGCGATCAGTTTTTGTCCAATCAGAGAACGCATCGTGACACCAATTGTCATCACCGGTGTTACGATGCGTCCTCTGATTGGACAACAACTGATCGCCATCGCCACCTTGGACGCCACGGCGGACGCTCTGGTTTGGTCAAGCCTTTCATTACATTCGGCAATTGATTTTTATTTAAATGTTGTTGTTACAGAACAGTGTGACTGCAGTCGGCTCCGCGCGTAGTTTTTACTTCAGTTTATGCGAGTTTTAATGGCGGAGTGCTAGACTCACTATAAAACCTTACTCAACTATCAAATAACTAAAATATTCTGACGCTCCTATGAAAATGAAGGAATGTGCTCTATTTTTTGGTTTTCTGAGATATTTTTCAATTATGTTTTAGATATTTTATGAAAATAAGAATGAATTTCCGCAAAATCACGAATCAGTTAACTAATATGTTTTACGTTAACTAAGTGTGTGTGTGTGTGTGTGTATGTGTGTGCGCGTGTGTGTGTGTATGGTACCGTACCTAGCTCTTAAACGGGTGAACCATTTTGAATGGAGTTTTTTTTAAAGCTGATTTTCTAGCGATGGTTCTTAGACATGTTTTATCAAAATCGGTTCATCTATCTATGCTTTAATTTTATAAAGCGGAAGAGTTTGTTTGTTTGAACGCGCTAATCTCAGGAACTACCAGTCGGATTTGTAAAATTCTTTCTGCATTTGATAGATAAACTCTGGAGGAAGGTTATAGGCTACTTTTCATCATCATCATCATCACCATCACTACGGGGGCAACACCGGGAGGGCGCTGCTAGTTTACAAAATATGGGGGGTAAAATTAGGGATGAAAAATCTAATATTTTCGAATATAAGCAGGTACCTAAATGGGGTATCAAATGAAAGGGATGATGAATTCATTAAACAGTTGTAAGTTATATGAGAATCGGTTCAACCATTTACAAGGTATGAAGGGTGAAAGTGGGGTTGAAAAATTGAATATTTTCATCTAGTTTATGAAGGGATATTTCTGGGGTAATTTTTCAAACATGAGTAATGTTTTTTGTATAGGGTAAAAGTTTAAAACTTATTGCCATATTTTGAAATAGCAGCTGATTTCCTCACCATGTTTTCCTTGACCGTCATGTGCTAAAGTTTTTCAAAATTTTTATTATTTCAGATGATAGACAATATGCTAGGTATTTTTTAATACAGCTGTTAAAACACTTTAAAACTTTAGAACATGAATAAATAAGTTGAAAAACAATAAACTTCCATGTCAATGAATTTCTTAGGAACTACCATATTCTTAGTATATTTATTAATTTTATGTATCGAAGTTCGGACTTCGCTTAAAAGCCATCATAAAAATGTTCTGTTTATGCATCCAAGTTTGCAAGTTTTGTCAGAGCTTATAAAAGAAAAGCTGGGTCACTTTCACTTGTAAATCCATACTAATGAAACTTTGTTGAACCTCATAGAATTTTTTGAAAATATATTAAAACCAACGTTCAAATGCACTGACAAAATGATAATAATCTTATACAGATCCTGTTCGATAATTTTTCTTAAATTTTCACTATTTCATTCTATTGAAAGCAGACCTTTTTTTTGTAAATAGGTACTAACTAAATTTTTTTACACCCAAACACAGAACAAACGTCTGTGCTCATCAAACAAATGCTTGTCTTGGAATGGAATCGACCCCACGACTTACAAAAGGCTATAAACTAAGCTGTTAGGCCAGGTAAATCTAATCTCTCGGTCAGAAGTGACTTAGCTTACGTTGTATTTGCTGTGTCCGATGTAGTCACTCTAATAAAGAAGTTATAAGTTTACGAGGGGATATTTTATGGACCAATTTGAAGTTGTTATGAACTCTGCCGTATTTTAACGGTTGAGATGATAAACACAGGACTTCGATTGGCACACCACTGAATCTTGTGTGCCGCGATCGAGTTGCGTTAATAAATTGAAACCGGTGGTACTGATGTTCGGCGTAGTAAAAGACTGAGAAAGAGGGTAGACCGTTTCGTCTGCCAGTGATTACCCACAAACTCGCTAAAAACTTTAGTTTACCGTGATCATGGCGCATGCTGTGCCGAAATATCGGGAGACTCGAAAATCCAAAAATCATGGTAAAAATCCCGATTATAGTGTTTACACTGAATCTTGGCTATTTTTTTTATCAACCTAACTCGTCCCACTGGTGGGCAAAGGTCCCAACTCCCTCCATCTCTCTCTATCCCTCGCCGTCTCCCACCAGTCACTCTCAAAGGCATCGATATCGTCGCTTTTTATTTAAGAAGATAAAAATTTGAATAGATACTATGAGTAGAGGCAGACCAAATAAAAGCTGGATGGACGTTGTGAAAGATCGAAGACATTATATTAAAATTAACACGGCAAATCTAATGTCTGTTGTATAATTTCAGAAATAACAAATAACTAAATTAAAAGTTTAAAAAACCGACTTCAATGTTATAAACAGCAACTTTCCGCACTCTCGATGTGTATTTCTGTTCATAAATCCAAAGATCCTTGACAAATTCTCACCAAATTGTGCCACCACTCGGTATATTATATACCCTTTCAAACAATAAAAGAATTTTCCAAATCGGTCCAGGCGTCTTCGAGTAATCGGTAAACATACATAAAAAAGCACAAAAAAACTCGACGCATTGAGAACCTCCTCCTTTTTGAAGTCGGTTGAAAAATGTTTTACATGAGAGTCAAACCTACACGAAATGCAAACTACCACTAAGCTATAACAGCTCAACTAATGCATAGAAGCTTTTAAAACAGCACAATATTGAAACAAAAGCAAAAGTATCTACACCTAAACAATAGGACACAATGTACACACGTACACACAATGTACACACGGCAACTAAAGTTGTACTAATGCACGCTATTGTTCTGACTGCATTACTGGTGAACTTTAGTGGACTAGCCTTTGTCAATGTGTCGAGAATTGAAAATGTGGGTTATTGGAGTATTGTCTTTGTGTGTAGACAGTTATGGGGTTTCTTTGATGATAAGTTGTTACTTATCATACTTGTTGTTAATTTGTTGCTAGGTCAAAAGTACGCTAAACCGGCGAGCTTATATAAAGAACGTGATGAAAGTGAATGAGGCGAAAGAGGTGTATCGGGATCGTAGCAAGTGGAAATCCGTGGTCTCTGCCTACCCCTGTGGGAAAGAGGCGTGATTTTATGTATGTATTAACACAGAAACCAACGTAGACATACGACGCCGCACGAAGGTCGTTGACGTAGGTATGCGCATCACCAGTCTGAAGTGGAATGGGCAGGATATTTGGCCTGAAGGAATGAGGCTGAGACTCCACCAAAGCGGAGATGTGTGAGATGTGTTTTAAACAACCAATAGAATTTCAAAAGACGAGATGACGTGTTTGAATAACGAAATTCTATTGGTTGATTAAAACACATCTCACACATCTCCGCTTTGGTGGAGTCTCAGCCTGACGGAAGATGGACAACAGCTGTTTCGGAATGGTGGCCGAGAGACGCCCGACGAGCGCGAGGTAGACCGCCCGCTCGTTGGTCCGATGACATCGTGAACGTGGCTGGGCAGATATGGATGAGACTGGCGAGGGATTGCAGATAATGGCGGAGTATAGAGGCCTATACCCAGCAGTGGTGCATACAAGCTGAATAAATAGATAGAAACAGAAATAATTTCATTTAAGATTAAAAAGATTTAGCTTCCGCTGAGGCTGAAGTTTTTCACCAGTAAATCAAAGTTCAGAAAAATAAAATTGGCTTTGGATTAAGTTCTTTTATTTTGATTATTTTGGTCTGTACAACACTCACAACCACAAATGCATACACACACACCCACAAATACATACACACACACACACACGCACACACACACATACACACTCATGTAATTGGCGTACCTTTCTCTAAAAGTTTTTCATTCCCTATCTACTTAGAGACTATTTTAGTAATTTCTTTTTAAAAAGTAAGAATCTGTTATTGGCAGTAAGTTAAGTCATATATTGTTTTTTTTTTTATGCAACTCGATCGTACGAAATGACTCTCAGCTCAACTGATTTTCATTTATTTTGTACTAAATATACTAGTAGTTCGCCCCGAACTGAGATCTCGCGCAGCGTTGTGTTGATAGCCTAGATTTGGACTTGTTTCTGACTACCCCTATACCTACGTTAAGTGCTCCTTCTAGTGTTTACCACACAATGATATCTAATGCGCTACCTCAGTATGGTAAAGATTATAGGCATGCATGCAATACATTAAGTCGTGTCGTGTTTATATTCAATAGTTGACCCCGCGAACTTCGTACCGCGCCTCAGGGAAGGCCTCTTAGTTCGAGAAATTATTAAAATAGCAGTTCAATACAAAATGTATGAGAAAATCAATTCCCTCCCCTCGCCCCTCCCCCCTCTCCCTCCCCCTCCCTCTCCCTCCCTCCCCCTCCCCTCCCCTCCCCCTCTCCCCTCCCCTCTTCCTCCCCTCCCCCTCCCCACCCCTCTCCCTTCCCTCCCCCTCCCCTCCCCCTCCCCCTCCCCCACCCTGGTTTCCCCACGATGTTTTCTTTCACCGTTTAATGCTCGTGTTAATGCGCCTTTAAATTTTTCTAATCGAAAAATCCATTGATGAGCACGGCCAGGGTTCGAACTTACGACCTATGAATCGAAAGTCGAGCACTCTTCCACACGGCCAACATGGCTTTTATTTTCAATCTCAAGAAAAAATATCAAGTAGCAACTAAAATAATTGCAAACCAAACCAAAACGATGCCATGCCACACTCTTTGTCTGTTAACCAGACCTACGAATACATCGAAACTCTATGAAACGGAAGCTCTCTCCATACTTCCGTTAATTGGTTTCCATAATTTTTCTTTTGCACTGTATTTCAAAAACTATAGAACCTAGAAGAAAACTAAAAACTATTTTGGAATGTATAAATTGAGTACTTTCATATGACACCCCACTCAATATAATTGGGTAACTTTGAAAAAAATTTACCCCCTTGGGAACCCCATATCTTTACAACCCCTTCATCGATTACGCTCATATGCTCCATAGCAAATTTCCATAGCACAACCTATTGACCTATCAAGTTTCATACAGATTGGATAAGCGGTTCGACAGTTATGCGAGAACATAAAAATGAAACATACAAACATACAAACATACAAAGCAAAATCGCCTAACTTGCCACTAAGATCTTCGCTCGCTTCGCTCGCTCGATCGATTATGTAATAGATTCGTTTCTAAAAACTAATGTTTTGTTAGTTAAAAATCTATTATTATTTGTAAGTTTGTTACTTGTAATTTTATATACGAATCTACTCACCTTCAAAAAATAAACAAAGACAAAGAAATCCTATTTGAGTTATCGCGCCAGAACTGAAATGGTAGTTTCAAATATAACATAATATTAGTGAGAAAGGGACAGAATACAGCCGTCTCTGTCTACGACCGCGATCATCAGTTACCCAGACAGGACAGTTTGTAACGAACCGCAAACGTCTTACCTATATATTTAGGGGTTAGGCAGGATTCAGGGGTAAAATGGGGTATTTTGTAAAATTATAAATTTTGTAAACAGTTGAGTTTTTTGTAATAATGGGGTATTTTATGGGTATTTTGTAAAACTTTGGTGTCTTTAAAATGTTTTTTTTTTTTCAACGGGGTATTTTATGATTATAAGCGTAACATTATATTAGTGTGAAAGGGACAATAATGCCTTAAGGCCAAGCTCCAAAACGGTTATGATTGTTTGCCTGCAAATTGTAACTAAACGGAATATCTCATCAAGTTACAACTCCAATTATGTGATTTTTTAATCTTTTTTCTATTTAGTTCTAAAGGCAGAAACACGATTAATAGAAATTTACATGATACTTTTACGTTTTGAAAATGACACCTTTTCTCAAGATTTTTGCATTTTTCTTGAAAACTAGTTCAGCTACATATACAAAATAAATACTCACAGAAAGGAAATTTAGTCTTTTATTTGCTTCTAAGTTATCGTTTACCTAGACTGCTTATTTTTCTCATAATAAGCAAAATTAGTTTTGAGCTTTACTTCTGAGCACAGAGAGTTAAACGGATCAACCGAAAATCAACCTTATTGAGTCCCGAGTTGCTATATAAATAAACACAGAATCGAACGCAGCTCATTCCGCTTCTGGGCGGTCACAAGGTCGGATCCACGCGCGTTTTGACATTTTGACATTTGACAAGCTATTTGCCCGCCCCGGCTTTGTACAGGTAACAGAAAATGAAACCAAAAAGTCGTAAAGTTAGTAAGTATTTAGTTTTTTTTTCGATTAGGAAAAACAATACTAACTTTACGACCTTAGTAATAATGCACAGTCCCTCCCTAAGGGTAATTTTGAATAAAATAAAAATAAAGTAGGTATTTAATTACTCTGGTGAATCAAACCAGAAAATATTTATTTGAAGTAGAACTTTATTGCAACCCCTTTAAAAATTCATAACTTAGTACTTATTATTTTATTTTTATTTAAGAAATTAGGTACATTTATTTCTTAGAAACTTGCCTCCTTTTTTCACCTTCTTGTTAGATAGAACAGAAGATCGAAGATCACTATAGATTACGAGTAGAACAAAAAATCGGCAAAATTAGTTTAGTAGTTACGGAGATACGTGGTAAAACAAACATTCACACAAACTTTTCTCATTTGTTATATAATAGGACTAGTCGAAATCGAATGTCATTCGGAACAAAATGGAGTGGAGTCGCATCCTCAACTATATAATTTGGCTTTTGTTCAAGGACTGTTTTGGCCAAGTGGGATATTACCCCGAATTTAGTTTTTTTTAGCTTCACTTGTATTCATTTATGTCAACAGAATCTTAGAACGTAGTTTTAATCCATTTCAAAACGTCGGATCAAAATGTGCACACTTATCAAGGATCAATGACATTATTATTTTACCACGTTTTTATTATACTTATATAGTCACTTTCTTGTTCGTCTGTCTATCTGTCTGTCGTTCCGGGGGAAATCTCGCGCGACTAAAATTTCGAGCACTTTCCGTGTAGCTGGCCGGCTAAAACTGTCAGGGTAGCTCACAACTCGATGACAACGCATTCTAAATAAATAAATAAAGACGTGGTTTTTAGTTTATTTTTTAATCTAAAATTAATTTACATAGTTAATTTTAGTACTGTAATTTTGTACTTTATCGACTCGTATGTAACTATAGCGTGTTTTTTAGTGTTTTAAACTCCGGTTGGTGCATATATCCAGTGTCGAGTGACCCGAGTGCTTATGGGCTTAATCAATGAAGGGGTTGTAAAGATATTAGGTACTCAAGGGGGTAAAAAAATAAAAGTTATACAAATAAATTTAATGGGGTGTCATATGAAAGTTTATGGTTCACAAATTGTAATTTACGCTAAACTTAACGTATTATGACAGTCCTAAGAAAGCAAAGTCGGCGTAGTTTGTAGTTTGTAGTTCACACAGTGAACACAGCATACAATTATTTGTGATTAGACTTATCTAGGTATAAAGAATATAATACATATTATGTCGGAGTTGGAGCTAGAAAAGGGAATGTTAATTGATTTGATACTTCGTTCTGCACTACATCCTGTTAACAACGCCATCTGTAGACTAATAATGGAAACGTCAAATAGACAACTGTCATTGTCACTTGGGTGTGGTCGACACAAAGTAGGCAGAGGGCGCTAAAGTCAGTTTTGTTGTTGGACAGTTCGCTTTCCTCGAGCGGGTGGCGAGCGGCGTGGCCACTTTGGTTCTGGCATCGGAGCGGAGCGGTCGCTCCTCGATAGTAATAATGTTCTGTGGGTAGCTTTGTCTCTTTCTGTTGAACTCACCGCGTTTCCATTTTGTTTTTTAAATGGTGATAGTAATTCTAATCGGCAAAAATCGAATCAATCCTCTGTTTAAGTCTTGTGAAAGTAATTGTGATTACAAAATAGACATCCTGACTACACGTTACATTGGTTATTTCGTGTCTTTGAACATATCGGACCATCCATACTTCACGCCCAGAACCCTCTCCCCGACAAGTATATGATCTTCTTATGAAATATTATCTTATTCTATTAAACGAGCAATATTTGTTTGTTTGTTTATTTGTACTCACGTTCTCGAAAACGGCTCTAACGATTTCGATAAAATTTGCGGTACAGAGGTTTACGGTTTACGGGGGCGAAGAATCGATCTAGCTAGGTCTCTACCTAGCTAGATCGATCGAGACCTAGCTTTTTTTAAATACATACTTAACTCATTTTTCTTTTTCTTTTTTTCTCGATTTGCACCCAAGCAGAGCTTGGTCGCCCAGATATTCTATAATAAGTAATAATAATTATGAAGGTAACAACTAGGTATCACTACCATCGAAAAAAAAAAATTGATGAAGTCTCCATGACAATGTTCGCTACTTCAACAAGATGTTAAAATTATAATTATTCCAAGATAGTTTCAAAAGTTTTAACATGTCAAAATATCGTGAATAGATAGAGGGTAGAGGGGCGTTTGGGGGGAGTCAACGATGACATTTCTTTTGAAAGCTAATCCTTAAGGAAAAATTCTTTATTTACCTTAAATCCCAAATACGTCCCTGCATTAACACTACACTCGTAGTGATTGTCTTGAGGTTCTCGTGTTAGATCTAATACTATAACTCAGTTATTTATCACATTTATGTCTCTTATTTAACACTAGCTGGCGCCCGCGGCTTCGCTCGCATGGTATCCGGATGAAAAGTATCCTATGTCCTATTTCCGGTCATTATCCGTCTATATTTCAGCCAAATCGGTTCAGTGGTTGTCGAGTTATAGAGGAACAAACATACATCCATCCAAACATCCGAACATCTAAACATCCAAACATTCGCATTTACGAGTATAATATTAGTGTGATAGTGTGATGTGATAGTGTGATGTGATGTGATTAGTGTGATAAAATACATTCTAAGAACATGATTTTGGTAGAATGTATAAAATATTTGGAATTTTGCAAAAATTAAGTTGGTGACCGCGAGCTGATTTATAAGAGCCCAAAAAAAGTATTATAGGTACTATTAGTTCCGTTAAATAGATCCTCACTCCATCATCAGATCAGCTCGCTACCATAATATGGCATTGTCACCAAAAACAGTGTGTCAAATCATCTGAAATGGTTAAGCGAAGCGAAGCGCTCGTGGCGTAGCTTGCTTGGACGTTCTTGATTGATCGTTGAGGTTAAGCAGTTGATGGGTGACCGCAAATGGTATTACTAGCTGAGCGCTTCTGTGCTTCGGAGGGCACGTTAAATTGTTAGTCCCGGCTTTTAAGCCGTTAAGCGATGACGGAGGCCTTTAGGCGGCCTAAAAACTCCGTCACCAGAGTTGGCCACTTACTCATACGAACTTAGTTATCTGAAATGGTTGAAAAATTGTTTGAAAATTGAACGTTATTACTTTATTAAACTTGCAATAACAAGACCAAGCTCATCTGGTATTTGAAATCAAAAATTGGAAAAACTTTTTTTTTGTATTTTACCCTATGCAGAATTATTTTGTAGTATGTGCTACGCCGTAGGCATCGTTGCTACAGCGTAGCAAAAGTCTACGCTTTTCAACATTTTCTGTTTTATTCAATAAAATGTCATTGTAATATTATAGCAGTTTTTATATTCATGTTTTACCTTTGTTTCAACATTTTTGCAAAAAAAATAAACTACTAGTATTTGTGAAAGAAACTTCAATACTACTTTTTTAAAACAAGTTTAATTGTACAGTCAACACCAAAATGTCAGATTTTGAATTTTTAGATTTTGAAACGAACAAAAGTTTTTGAATTTTTTCCTAAATTAATTCAGGGTGAACTTTTGAGATGGGTCAGTAAGGGCAGCTACCTTGATCCTTGTAGCTATAGGAAAACATTCTTAGGAGACTATCCTTAATTTTCAAATATATTTTGACCTGCTACAAAGATTTTGAAAAAAATGTACAGACAGCGAGAAAATGGGCAATTTACACAAAAACTTGTTTTGATGCCGATCGATACTGTTTCAAGGATTAGAGTACTAGAAAAGTCCGCGTCGGTGATCGAATCCGCATTCTACTGCGTAACATGCGGGCCTTTACCCAATACGCAACAGAGGAACAATAAATACTTGTTAATATTTATTTCAAGTTGACTGTACTCGAACTTTAAAAGAAAATGAACAAAACTTTATTCTTATTTCCTGAAAAACAAGATGTCCGTCGTCGGGTTTGTTTCTGAAATTCAGCTGAATTTAAATTATAAAGAAACAGTGCGTTATTTTTATGAGAACATAAATCTAAAGTTGGAATGACGTGAAATAGTTTATTTGCAAGAAAAATGGGGTATAAACTCAAATGCATTTATTGCATTCAAAACCCAAATGCACAAGTTGTAAAGGTCAGTAGTTCATATATTTCATCAAGAATAATACAGTACGTCAAGCTTTAGATAGACATCGGTTATTCTCGTGTTTCCCTAATATGTCCGACAGCAGTGTAAGGTTTAAGGTTTAATATATTTTATTCTCAATAAGACAAAGATTGTGTCACTTACATGAGAACAATGCTTTCATAAAGGTGAGTATTTAACAGTTTGTCGTTCAAGTTTAACTTACTAATTGGACCTATCTAACTCTTTAGTGAGTTCCTTTGTTGAGGAGAGAGTAATTTTTAGTATTTCAGTGTATGATTCCACAAAACAGAATGCGACAGAAGTGCACGTCGTTATCAGCGCAGCTCGCACGGCTTGCAACTAATTTGCATTTCTTAAAAATGACATTGATATAAAGTTGAAATTAAAAGTAATTTTCATTTACAAATGACTTTTCGTTGCAATCGTTTTTGTAATTTAATGCGATTGTTTCCGATGTTTTACGAAAAGCATTCTTTTTCTGGTTTTACTGTACTTATGCAAATTTTTATGTCAGGCTACTTAAAAAGAAATAAAATTTTAAAAAGCTTGTTGTTGAGTTGGGGTGAGTTCGTTAGCTTTTCAAAGATCAAATTATGTCATAGTTACAATGACTTTTTGATCCGAAGGTCACGGTTCGAATCCCGATAGGGCATATTTTTTTTGACGGAAAAATGTTATTTATTTTTATTTTTGCACATGGAAAACGTAATAAAATATGAATCAGAAGCATGCCTCTGACTAACCCCTCAAAGTACTAAAAATCTTTATAACAAAAGTAAATTTTTCTCAACAAAAATCCTTTGATTACCAGGATTTGAACTCGCAACCTTCCGATCGAAACTCCCTAAGCTTTTTTACCGACTATAAAAAGGTCATCGACCCTTCTCACTCACATAAAAAACATTTACAACACAACCCCATTAAAGTGGACGTGATTTTGGATCATTCCATTAATGTCTTTTGCTTTTACTGTTTTCAGCACACTGGTTTATTCGTATGCAAAGAGAATTCGACCTTATCTGCATTGAAATAAGGATTGTTTTAGAAATTTTAATCTAAAGAGGATAAAGAATAGTAAAAACTTTCTCGAATAGATTTTCATAGCTTTATTTAAAAACGTAGGTACTCTGAAATGCAATCCATAAGATTAACTAAACTTACGCCTTTACATCTTTACTAGATGATTTATACAGTGTCAGGAGGGAATCTTTGCCTACACTTAACGGGACACTGTAGTGTCTGGGACATTGTTGAGATGGAGTAGGCTTGTAGCACCTAAACCATATCCACAGGAAAGACTGGTCAATTTAGAAGTCTAAACAGTGAAGGAAAACATCGTAAGGAAACCCGCGGCTTGGTCAGCCCCACACGTATTGACCGTATCTTGCCTGTGAATATGGCCGGCTAAGCTGAGAGGATGGTTAAGGTGCTGGGCAAGCCTACTCCATCTCAACAATGTCCCAGGCACTACAGTGTCCCGATAAGTGTAGGCAAAGATTGCCTCCTGACACTGTACAATCATCTAGTAAAGATGTCAAAGCGTAAGTTTTGTTTTTAAATTTCTAAATACTTACTTGTACTACACAAACCCCCTTACTTATGAATAATGTTTAAAGTTGAACACTGGTTAAACAACGTCCTGTCTCTGTTTGTCACTATCCACAAGTAAAGACAGGACGTTGTTTAACCAGTGTTTAACTTTAAACATCTTTCATAAGTAAGGCTCAGTGAGTTTATTTCTTTTGATAAAATCTAGGCGCCCGGAGGCCTAGTCATGGCTTAAGCCTATTAACATTTACCTGAGACGGCTTAACTCAAATCTTAGACATAAAATGCCGACTACTTACTGTGCATAAAACCAGGAGTTTTTAAGATAGCGTTGATTAATTTTGACGACCGTTATAAAAATAACTAGTAGTTAGTTCGTATGAACAAGTAACCAACTCTGGTGATAACTATTAAAAAATACTTTAAACTTTAAGTTTTGATTAATCTTAGCGAAGTTTAGTGAGATCATCAAATTGGTGACTTGTAAGTATAAATAATTGAGTTATTGTATTCCTTATAACAATGTATACTTTTTTATCAAAAATAGAATATTCTTATCAACATTTTCGATTTCGACCGATTCGACGGAGGCGACTGGTCAGCTATAACCCATCTATCTATCTATCGTACTTCCAGATAAAGAATGGGCATCGGCTAATGTCGTGTTTTCTGAATATGTCCGACAGCAGTGATTCTACAAAACAGAATGCGACAGAAGTGCACGTCGTTATCAGCGTAGCTCACAAGGCTTCTAGTTTGCTTTTCTTAAAAATGGCTTATATTTTTGTTTGAGATAAAGTTGAAATTATAAATAATAAATAAATAGCATTTATTTTAGACTCGTTGGTCCTATCTTTCTAACAAAATTGATGGTTAAACAAACTTACAAAGTGAAGTTTGGCCATAATTATACGAGACGGTTACATCCGAAGAGATCATAATATTTTTGACCATGTAGTTTCACTTCTCAATGTACTAGGGCATCACATAATTTTAGAGTACTGTAAAATCTGTAAAATTAAAGCATTAGTAACAAAATAATGACACTCTGGCATCTGACATCTGGCAACCCCACTCGCTCGGCTCGCGCCAACTTCATTTCTTCAGAGACTCTTATGTCGTTAAAATAGCAAGGGCCTTTATGGGTTCGGGTGGGACCTTCTTGATCTCTTCGGATGTAACCGTCTCGTATAATTATGGCCAAACTTCACTTTGTAAGTTTGTTTAACCATCAATTATACTACGACGGTTACATCCTCAAGATCATAATATTTTTGACCATGTAGATGTTTAGCGACCTTTAACGGCATAAGCGGTTAACGCAAAAGCAGGTAGGTACATTAATACTAATGTTGTCTTACAATCAACTTACGATTGCATGTTTTGACAAAAAATGGAATCTGCAAATAAATAAATATTCAATTCAAAATATTCAATTATTTAAATATTGGTGAAACCGATAGAATACTTAAAATATTTTACAAAAAAAACATGACGCTCATCATTTTGGGTCAAATGTAGAACTTCTGACCAAACGAGTCGGTTCGTTATAAGATATCTATTGGGACTCCGTTACGCCTATGCGTAACCCGATGTGAACTCATGTCTTATGCGGAAAAAACATTCTTGTCGACGCCACTATCTGACTGACAGAATCTGCATTATCCATCGGCTTATTGTCGAGACACTCGCATTAAATAGCGGTTTGTAAGAAAAATTTATCTGTTTAAGAAAGAATTTCGAAAGATGATCAAGCACCTACAAGATTCAGATTTCAGATTATTTTCATTCTTGGAAAAAACAAAGTTTAGTTCTATTCTATCATCTTGACTCATCCGTTTACAAAATATCAGAGCAAGCGCTGTAGGAGCTAGAGTATTCAAAGTCGAATAGTTTGAACCAGATTTATATTCGCTAACTAGAAAATCGATTACAAATAGAATATAACTTCTAAAAGTCAATTTAAAGTTTGGTGCAAAAATTGCCACCATTTTGTGGAATCACAGTTGTTATTGTTTTAAAGAACTTTTGGAAAAAGATGATAGGTATATCAATTTTATAGCACTTGTTTACAGTGCTAGTCTTGAGTAGGCTTGCTCAATAACAGCGATGACACTAGGGTGTCGCTGCCAGAGTCTGAAAGTTGAAAAGAGTAACTAATGTGGTATTATGTAAACTAGTTTGCCTTGAGATATATATATATATTTAATGAACAATGAGTACCATGGTACCAAGGCCGCTAGGCCAATAAGGGACGACCAATTCCAGTAGCACGATTAGTGCTTAGTTTACTTAAGTATATTGAACTGAATGAAAAATGGAGGGAATGTGTAGAAAGAAATAAACACTCCAGTCTAGAGTAAACGCATCGATATCAAATGCGGACGGATCTCGTTTCAAGAGACGAACTTATGACATTTACATATTTATTCTAGTGGCAAATAAATCATTTTCATAAATAATTCAAACTTGTTTGAGATATACTCCATATTGTATCGAAAATAATTTTAAAACGTCTGGATCCCTGGTCCAGCCAGCTTCTTTTTTAATTTTGGATTTTTCGAATATGCTACACTATAACGCCGCTACTAGATCTTACTACTTAAATTGTTTAAATGCTTAAACTGGACACCTCTTCATCATAATTACATTTAGCGTTCGTTTTATCGCTACGGATCAAAATTTATTTTGTATCAATTTGCCAGCCAAACACTGTAATTCTATAGAAGCGGCTTTTAGTTCTAAAAGGTTGATAGTGTATCTGGCTCGGCAGTCCCAGAAACCGTTTACATGTTCTCCGTTAAAATTAAAACGCCCCAATCCTTTAAAGGCGCATTCATAAAAATCTAATAGCATAAATAGGATTATTTGAAATTAAAATATAATTTCGCCACAAAGACAAATCTGGATATAAGCTACTCGTAGGTATATGTGTGTTGTGTACCATGTAGAAGTCATAATCGTTAAATCAAAGAAGCTAGAAATTTCTTAATTTCAAGTCAATTCGAAGCGAACCTACAGCCGTCCACGGGCAACTGCAGGACAAGCTGAGCAAAGTAACATGAAAAAATTTCGTGAAATCCCTTAGGGTTAGTGAACGAATTTTAACAAGATAAGTGTTCTATTTGTGTTAAAATTCTGACAAATTCAGGCACCTGTTAGGTACAAGAGTCTAATTCGAACTTAAAAAAGTTTTTTTTTTTTTTTTTTTTTTTTGGTTAATAATAATAAAACCCAATCTTAAAGGTTTCCTTGACTCTGTCGTGGCAATTATAAGTATTATTTTATGCACTGAATTTCATTTTAGTAAAGGACTAGAATCAGTCCGTATTTCTTAGATAAGAAATGACAGGCCCTTATGGACCGGGTACTAAAAAACATATGCGCCTTGCAAGTCTATCATAGCCATGAAGCAGTCTTTAATAAGTAATTTAGCAGCGGTGCAAGTAGGTATCTACTATTTTAAAATGTTGACTTAAAGATAAATCGATTTAACACTAAATCTAGAAGTGCTTTCACGAACAATTTGTCAAAAAAGTTTTAGATAAAAATTGTCCGGAATATGTTTGATGTAAGCATCACAGATTCTGATGACTATAACTTATGAGTAGCTGAACAAAACTGCTCTACGAGTAACTCCGTATTGCTAAACTTTTGGTTAGCTTGTTCCAACATTTGTACAGGAGGCCTACTATTAAACGGGATTTTAAATACATTCATATAGCTAGGTACAGCTAATGATATTTTTCCAACAGAGACGTTATATTAAACTCATTATAGGTAGAATATTTGCAGCTTCATATACATTACATCACTCAAGAAACCAAAAGATAGCAGAAAAATACAAAACCTCGTTGTCAGAACGAGATAAATACAATTTTCACAATTACGTGAGCAGCAAGTCGCAAATGACAGCCAGTGACGAGCGACCGAGTTGACTCAAGCTATCCAGCCCGAAGTTAGTTCGCCACGCGGAGCGGGGCACAACACAACACATCTACCTCAGTTTATAAGATATAGTAGAAGATCATTGGGTACAGCAGAGTGCGCAGTAATTATTCATAAAATAGCGCAAATTGTTAGCATAAAGTAGTATTACTTACCTCTTATGCGTTTTGCGGGTCCTGAACTCAGTCTTGGTGCAGGAAGAGCTCGTGGCAGGTGGTGGTCTCCGCCCTTGGAACGGGTACCCATCTTGAGTCGATTACCTCAGATTTGGCATCTGTTCTTCGGTCCACCCCACTTGAATGATCTGGGTGGTTTAGTTCTGGAATGGCCTTCCAGTTTGCCTGCTCCTGCTTCGATCTAGAGAGTAAGCTAAGGTCATACCTTTTAATCTGAAGGCCTTTATGTTTATAGAATATTTAAATATTAAAATATTTTTTACAAGGTCTCTTTGGTTTTCTTGGTCTCGGTCACCTTCCACCAGAATCCGACCCCAACGTTTAGAGAGTTCCTATAAAGATAGATAATTATAATAATAATATATTTCTTTATTCAGACATAATGCATGAACCGATTGTCATGGTCTGACTATGACAAATAAAGTAGAGCTCCCGGTGATGGAGTTGGGTATTGTAATAGCCGCGCTCTGAGAGTGGTAGAAGACATACTACGCTTTCATCAAAGTTACAAAAGTCAGGTAATATAACCTGTACAGTACAATGTGCAGTCTGTAGTTGTTATTGGATTTTAAGTCATTGGTCGTCGTCACGTGACGACATGAGACTGAGCGATAGAAACTTGTTCGCGTCACGCAGTATGACGCAATACTTACAGGTAAACATACTTACAATCTGCAGTTTGCAGTTTTTATTATTTTAAAACCATTGATCGTCATCACGTAATAAAACAAGACTGAACGATATCAAACGTGATCGAGTCACACAATATCACGTAGGTAGGTATTGGGCAGGTATACATAATAATACTTACTATCTACAGTTTGCAGTTTTTATTATTTTAAAATCATTGGTCGTCATCACGTGACGACACGAAACTAAGCGGAATCAAACGTGATCGCATCGCCCTATAACGCTGGGTAGATATATTTCACCCTTGACCTTTATGCACAGATAGACATAATATACTTACGATCTGCAGTTTGCAGTTTTATTGTTTTAAAGTCATTGGTCGTCATCACACGACGACACGAGACTGAGCGATATTGAACGTGATCGCGTCACCCAGTATAGGTAGATTTTCCACCATCTTGACTTGTATGCACAGGTACTTACAATCTGTAGTTTACAGTTGTTGTTATTTTAAAGTCATTACGGACTAAGCGATATCAAACATGATCGTGTCACACAGGCAGGTTTTTCACCTCCTTGAATTGTATGCACAGGTAGACATACTTACAATCTGCAGTTTGCAGTTGTTGTTATTTTAAAGTCATTCCAGACTAAGCGATATCAAACGTGATCGCGTCACGCAGTATAACGCTGGGGACCTAGGTTTTTTACACCCTTAACCTGTGTGGGCAGGTAAATACATCCAATCCGCAGGCTGCCGTTTTTATTGTTTTAAAGTCATTTGGGCGATATCAAACGTGATCGCGTCACGCAGTATAACGCAGGTAGGTTTTCCACCTCCTTGACTTGTATGCACAGGTAGACATACTTACAATCTGCACTTTGCAGTTGTTGTTATTTTAAAGTCATTCCGGACTAAGCGATATCAAACGTGATCGCGTCACGCAGTATAACGCTGGGGACCTAGGTTTTTTACACCCTTGACCTGTGTTGGCAGGTAGACATATCCATCCAATCTGCAGTCTGCCCTTTTTATTGTTTTAAAGTCATTGGTCGTCATAATGTGACGACACGAGATTGAGCGATAATTATCAAACGCGAGCTCGTCGCGTAATATATCGCAGGTAGGTATGTCAACATCGTTGGTGACTTGTGTGCAAAGAAAAAAAACACCGGCCGTTTTTGGCACTTTGACAAAATTGTTATTACGAAGACGTAATCTAAATTGTTTATCATAATGGATAAATATCACAATGCAACGATAAACAATACAACGATAAACACGAGACAAAAATAAAATGAAGGTAGTCACATATTTTTTAATGTGAATTGTCGACATGTAAAAATTATTTGTCGTAAATAATTTACGGTATTATTTGTCGTATGCATCTATAGGTAATATTTTTTGATTATTGGGTGAAATTGAGTAAACAAAAAACTGTTACCTCCCTTCATCTCTCGTAGACGATGATGATTTCCATAAACTCCTTTCCAAAAGTTTAATCTTCTTTCTTATTCTATAATCACCACTTCGTTTACGTTATTTTACCAATTATAAACTTTTAATTATAACTTTCTTGCGAAAAAAATAATTTCGTAATTATTGCGATGTTGCGATGCCCGCACATAAGAAACGAATGAAGTTGGCGCGAGCCGAGCGAGTGGGGTTGCCAGATGTCAGATGCCAGAGTGTCATTATTTTGTTACTAATGCTTTAATTTTACAGATTTTACAGTACTCTAAAATTATGTGATGCCCTAGTACATTGAGAAGTGAAACTACATGGTCAAAAATATTATGATCTTGAGGATGTAACCGTCGTAGTATAATTAATATTATGAGTAAGTTTCAAATGATTTTTCGTCACTCGTTTTTGTAATTTTATGCGACTGATACCGATGTTTTCCGCAACCCATTATTTATATTGAATTAAAAGTATATTTATAAGTAAAATCTAAACTCAACGTACGTATTATAACAGTGTTAGTTTCATAAAAGGCCAGGGTATAATGCTATCTCCTACAAACGTTATGGCGGTTGAGAAATGGTTGAAGCCCCGACATTTGTCTCCGTGACTAAGGCGGTCATAATCTTTGTCTAGATTTACACGTTTATGCCGAAACTGATGGTAAAAAACTAGACAAGTGAGAGTCGAACTCGCAAGGAATGATTCCGTATCTTAATTATCCATCCTAATAATCACACTAATACTATAAATGTCATCCATCCTATTCTACTAATCACAATATTATAATGCGTTTAAGTTTGGATTTTGGATGGATGTATGGATGTATGTTTGTTCCTCTATAACTCGACAACCAGTGAACCGAATTGCCTGAAACTTGAAATATAGATAGATAATAACCGGGAATAGGACATAGGCTACTTTAACCCAAGTATCACGCGAGTGAAGCCGCGGGCGGAAACTAGTAATATTATAAATGCGATAGTTTGGATGGATGGATGGATGAATGTATGTTTGTTCCTCTATAACTCGACAACCACTGAACCAATTTGACTGAAACTTGAAATATAGATAGATAGTGACCGGGAATAGGACAAAAGTTAACCACGCGAGCGAACCCGCGGGTGGAAGCTAGTTTTTTTAGACTAGATTCGTCTGCAAACTTTTTGTGTTCGAAGTACATATAGGAAATCGGAAAAATTGGAAAATTCTTTAGCAAAATTCTCCCATTTTCCTGAAAATTCCCGCACAAATCCGTGACAAACAGGAAGATATCCGAGTCAACGTAACATCCGTGAAGATCATACCGGCTTAGTTCGAGCTGGCTTATGGCGATCTATTGTCATCCCCTAACCCTAAAATAAAAAGACTGTCCAAAGGATAACAGTGTTATTGAGGACGTGTTATGGATAAAACTTTGTTTTATTTGACTGAGAATGGTGCAAACAACATTTTATTTCTTCTATTTTTATTTTATTTGTTTTAGGGAAACTTAGGTTTAAGGTTTAAGATATTTATTTCTCAAAAGAATTATTACAAATTCACTTAAAGAGAAACATAAAAACTTATGGTAAAAAGTTTTGCCTTAATAGCGTAGCTTAATAATAGGTTAGGTAATTAATAACAAGTAGGTTCTATGTAGTGTTGTTAAGTAGGTAGGTATAGGTAGTAGGTATGTAAACATAGGTAGGAATTATATGAGTAAGTACCTATGTCTTAGTAAATAATAAAAATAAAAATAAAAGTAAAAATAAAAGTTGTAGCGGGTAGTTTTGGTGCATCAGTAGGTAAAAAGCGGTGGGTACATTCTGCGTATTGTCGCTGTATCATGTTTACTAAAGCCTATGCCATAGTGAGGCTGAGAGGCAAATGTCAGTCGATGCATTACCGTGTCTATTTCGTAATAAGGTGTTGTTTAGTCATTATGAATCAATTAACGAAAAATCCTTTGAAATGTGGTCTTTTAGCAATTTTTTAAAAGTTATGTTTGAATTTGTTTCTTTAATATTTTTGGGCAGTTTATTGTACAGTTTCGCGCCTTCGAACAAAATGTTCTTTTTTCCATAGTTTGTCCTGGGAGCTCTAAGAATAATATTGTTAGCTTGTCTAGTTAACCGTTTTCTGACCTGTATGTGCTTAGTGAATGTAATCTGTGAATGTATGTCTCTTGTCAGAATTTTTCTTATTAATAAACATGTGTTATATTTATAGATTTGTGTTAAATTCATAAGTTTAGTTTGCTTGTAAATATTAAGGGTTGGTTCATCATAGTCGTATCCGAATAAGGCTTTAATTATTTTATTTTGAGTTGTTTGTAAGCTATGTAAGTTCGTCTTTCGACATTGTTTAATTATATAGATATCAAAGCGCATAATCACATGCGGAAGACCGATTAAAAGTTTCCACAAAATTATAAGCAATAATTAGAAGTATCTATTCATGAGATGCCGTGTTAGTTGTGGTTTTAGTACTTTGACTTTCAATCCGAATATCATAGGTTCGAAACTCGGCTGTGTATCAATAGATTTTTCGTTTCGAAACTCAAATCATTTTTAAACATGAGCTCTAAAAGGTGAAGAAAAACATCGTTTTTCTGTAATTGTAAACGTAATTTCTACAAAATGTGGGCATGTACTATAATTATGATTTTGGACGTGCCTTTGAATACCCCCTTAATGTCTTGAATCTAAAAAGATCTGAGTTGGAAAGTTTGGAGAAAGACAGTTGGGATCTGATATCTAAGGAGATATCATTCCTGGGACTAAAGTCGTAAGCATGCTTACATTCAATAAATGTTGTTGAAGATCTTCATTCACAATGTTAATTTATAGCTAAATAAACATAGGAGAATGTTATCTTCGTTTATGAAGGCCATCAATCACCAGTGTTTCGAAAATGAAGGTTTTACGCACCATGAAGTCTTAACCCTTAAATAGAATTAAGTCCCTTAAGGCCCTTCCCTGAGCTAAACGCTGTACACACTGTACACTATGTTTCCCTGTCTAAAAACTTACGTGATAAATACCCGGATACATTATGTATTTATAATACACAAATACATACCTACATACAGATGAATACGGATGAATTGAAACATTGTCGACATTTCAAGCGTTTGTAATTAATTGTTATTATGAAGTACAAAAAACGCACCGTTAATCTTTACACATAAAGATTAAATGAATTCACATAAAGATTTTACATTTGTAAACATATTTCTGTAGCTTCATTCCCAACCGTCAACTCTGTAATTTCGTTTAATTCAAAACAGCATCTAAAATATTACAGCCAGGGCCGTGATCCAATGTTTATGTCAAAGGACGTAAGAAAGGTTTCATGTCCTATTCCCTTAAGGGATGCTTTATATCCACGGCACTTTAATATGGGAATTGGCGGAAAACGTACTCTATTACGTTGGATTTAGAATCAAAAGTTCTTGTACTATGTTAATTTCTTAGAGAAAATAGTAGAAATAATCGAAATTAATTAATGAACGCCCGCGGCTGTACCCACGAGGACTTATATTTTTTACCCCACGGAAACCATAAATTTTTCCGGGATAAAAAGTAGCCTGTGTTATTTCAGAACCTAAACTATCTAAGTATATTCCAAATTTCATCAAAATCGGTTTAGTAATTATGGGGATACGTGGTAACAAACATTCACACACAAACGATGTTTTTCGCCTTATAATATTAGTAGGATAATCAGCTACTGAAAAAATATGTAAAAATGGTGAACTCAAAATCGAAAATATTTGTCTACTTACATAATTTTATTTTAGTAAGTACTTATTTTTACTTTTGTGGTTTTACGAGTAGAAGCGTTTGTGTACTAGCCATATTACACTATCTATACTCGTGATCGCTTTAGAACACTTCAAAATGTATAGGAATTGACGTTCTGACCACGTGACTCATCATCACCTTTAAACGTCAATTCCTATACATTTTGAAGTGTTCTACAGCGATCGCGACGATAGATAGTGTAATATGGCTAGGGGGCAGAGTTTTCCACTAGCTCAAACAAACTTACCAAACTTAACTCATTGAAATTTTCTATTAGGGAAAATTACAATGATGATGATGATCATTCAGGAGATATTTCACGCCCAAAGTAACTACTAAGTATTCCGCGTCGTGATGCCATGTTTACACTCAATTTGAATGATCGCGACACTTCAAGATATTGCGTTTTAAGGAATTTATGGATCATCTCAAAATGGCGGGCGCGCAATAAAAGTAATGGTATGGCGTAAAATACGAAACACGGCGGATTTATGAAACTTTTTGGGATAAATGTCGAAATTGAGAAATACTTTGATTGTAGGATGTAAAGATTATATTGCACATTTGGACGGTGAAAGGAAATGGTCACAAAAACATACCAAATAAAAATATACCTACTATATTCGTAGCCACACCCCGGACATTCGACGAAATCTCTATGCAAAAGCGGCGTCAAACTGCCTATATTTACACTACACAATGTCAGTTTTGTACACAGTAAGGTGGTCACCGTATGAATAATGTACACACTGTGGTCTCGGTCTCGTCTACTGCGTGACTGGCCTCTTAGCTCAGTTGGTAGTACCTCTGCCTTCTGCACTATAGGTCGTGGGTTCGATTCCCTCCCAGGACAAACATTTGTGTGATGAACATAGATGTTTGTTCTGTGTCTGTGTTATAAAGTATTCTACGTACCTATGTATTTACAAAAAAAAAGTATAAGTGTAAGTATTCTATCACTTATCTGGTTCCCATAGCTTGTACAGCTTTGCTTAGTTTGGGGCTAGATGGCGCTGTGTGAAATGTCCAGCAATATTTATTTATTTATGCGTCAGCGCGTGTGTTCCGTGCTCAAAGTCAGCTCCTCGCCAGCTCAAACTCATAGTGTCCATTCTATACGTAGTTTTATTATCTGTTGTGCTATAGCACAGATATTTTGAATACGAACTAAAATGTTCTGGAAGCACGAGTGATAATCTCTACTTAAATTTCTTCTAACAGCTAACATCATAATCCTCCTTTAAGTTTCAGTCGGGTAAACCAAGTTAATCCGTCTGAGTACAAAGATTTGGCAGCTTAAGCAAAGCTATATTTGCTTAAAAAACCAAGAATATCTAGCACGACGCGTAAATGTTGAAAAAACTGAAAAGATTGCTTGTATAAAACGGCCACCAACATATAACAAACGCAAGTTTACTAGACATTATTTAACACACAGGAATTTATTACTCACGTAAAAATATCGTCGATTTAGATACCGACAATGTTTCGATTCATCCGGAGAATCTTTATCTGAGTAAGGAGAGAGTTGCGGCAAGGTAAACTTATTTATTAGGTAACTAGGTCATTGCTTCGTCTATCAAATAATTTGAAAATATTTGTCCCCCCACCGATCGGGGCTTCCTCACCGCGCGGCCGAAATTGGGCTGGCGAGGGGCTGACTTTGAGCTAGGGACGTGCCACGTACGCAGACACGACGACGAAACCGAGACCACAGTGTAAAATAATTATTTATGCGGTGACAACCTTACTTCACGCACACGAGTACAAAAATTACATGACTTCGCTTTTGCATAAGATTTCGTCGAGTGTCTGGGGTGTGCCCAAACTAAGCAAAGCTTGTACTATGGGAATCAGATAACTGATAGATTAATACTTTCATTTACCGTTTAAGCGCTTTTAATTTTTTTTTTCACTAAAAATCCATTGATGCATGGCTGGTATTCGACTCCACGACCGTCCGATCAAAAATCAAGGCACCATCCCACTTAGCCAACATGGCTCAACTATTTAATGATACATAAATATAATCTACACAGTTGAAAATACATACATACAGTTGAAAAACACAACCCTCCTTTTAACGCAGTCTGGTAAAAACGCCTGTGATATAGCGTCTCCGCTTTTCAGAAAACGAAGGATTAAGGGAAGCACACACGTAATTCTTAAAGAGATAATCCTTAGATAAAGCGTCCTATTTATTTTGTTGGGCTACGCCGCTTGTAGATTATGCTTATGTCCTGAGAACTAGGCTTATTCTCCCTTAATTATGAAAGATGTATAAAGTTGAACACTGGTTAAAAAACGTCCTGTCCGTGTTTGTCACTATCCATAAAGACAGGACAATAAACAAACAATAAAGACAGGACGTTGTTTAACCAGTGTTTAACTTTAAACATCTTTCATAAGTAAGGCCCATTATGTTACGAAACGAATATAATTATAAAAGCGAACGCCCGCGTAGACTACTATTTTTATGCAACGGGAACCAACAATTTTTTCATGCTAAAAGGAGACTGTATGGTTATTCCAGTAGGTATTTAAACTATCTACATTCAAAATTTTATCAAAATCAGCTTAGTAGTCATGGGGATACGTGGTAACAAACATTCACCCACACACGAACTTTCGCCTTTATAATATTAGTAGGATTAGTTTTACACGTCTCTAACATTTTTTTAGAATTCTTGATTGATTAAACAAAGCTGCTTATATTCTACCTAAGTAGCTATAACAAAATTTCGCCGCGTTTTAGATCTTTTTCTAATAAGTATAACGTCTCTAATGTTAACTCTCCTCTCCTATTCTATATTCCCGACAAAACGCCATATTCCCCACAAAACGCCATATTTTATACAAAACTCGCTACGAACACACGCTTATTTTGCAGCCCCATTGGGTTAATCTCCCAAACACCACTTGATAAGTGGTTCGTCTCAAAAACGCGGGAAAATCCTTAAAAATTACCGCTTCGTGTCGACACCGCCGGTTTTGTCATATCAAAATGGCGGGAAATGAAATTTTTGCGGTTCAAACTTTTTAGAGTTCCGTATCGTTATTGATTATTGGCATTTGAGTAAGAGAAAACGACTGGTTATTAAGATGTCAATATTCTGTTATTTTAGGCCGCTTCAAGGCCTTTGTTATTGATTTAAGATTGTTTACAGTAAGACCGAAACATTAATGTAATTAATTTTATTTATTTCGGCTGTAGAAAGCAATAAAAATCATTCTGAATTTTTGTTGTTGAATACTGCAGAAATGGTTGGCTATATTTGTTGTTTATTTCACTCGCCCGCGGCTTTGCTCGCATGGTTCCCGGATAAAAAGTAGCTTTTTTTTTATTCTCAGTCATTATCTATTTACAATTTACAGCAAAATCGGTTCAGCGGTTGATGAGTTATAGAGGGACAAACATACATCCAAACATCCATTTAAACAGCCAAACTTTCGCATTTATAATATTAGTGTGAGTGTGATTTGAAATATTGAAATCAAGAATCATCATAGTCCAAATACTTACTAAAATGTAACAATTACACTATGCTACAACTACAAAAAATGTTTTAAAAATGTTAATGAATGTGAGAACCAAGAAAATGTAAACTTTTCAACTACAGAACCCAGCATTACTTCTCTCAACACGCACTTCGCTGTTTTTTGCGGTTTTTGCGTTGAGGGGCGAGTTCTAATAAACGGTCATTAGTTTCGGTGACGGTCCGCACTGATTTATTGAGGAAATTAGATTATTCCCAGCTGAGCTGACGCAGAATTATTCTCGTTTTTTTTAAGCCACTAGCGGATTAATATCTCTTTTGTGTTGTCTAACGATGATGAAATTGAAAACAAAATAAGAAATAATATGATACTCGGTAGTAATGCTCGTGACATGGCTGGTTTTACTGTCACGCGTACCGTCGGCGCTGATAGGCGAGTGATCTTTATTACAATGATATAAGGATACTGATTGTCCAGCACTGATAAGAGCAATCAGCGTAGCCATTTCTGCTAAACAATCAGTATCCTTATTTGACTGTACCTAACAAAGATCACTCGCCTATCAGCGCTGACGGTGAGCGTGAGACTAAAATCAGCCTTAGACGTACAGTACTCTTTTTTTCTTTATTGACTTTGACGAGACTCACATTGTTCGACTGGCTCCCCTATTTGACTATTTAGATTTAAGCGGATGGATCACAGAAAAGAAAGCTAGGCCCCATACCGTGTTTGTTGCCCTGATTTTTCACGGTGTAGGTCGCGAAAGAACAGGAGTAGAATCACCTAGCTCTAAGACGTTTCAAAGTGGTCATAGTGGTAGGTACTGAATAAATGATATTTGAATTTTGAAGTTTTGAATTTTGAAACTCGCCTGCAATAATAGGTATGTATGACACTCTATTCTTTTTGAAATCATGACACAGAAAAACCTATGGCTGTAGGTGTACTTACAACATAAACTGAAAAATGATTTAGAAATGCCAATTTAGAATAGAAATCTATAAATATAAATAACTAATTATGACACTAATATTATAAATGCGAAAGTTTGGATGTTTGGATGGATAATAACTGACAACCACTGAACCGATTTGGCTGAAATTTCAAATACACGTAGCCTATGTCCTATTCCCGGTCATTATCTATCTATGATAATGACCGGGAATAGGACATAGGCTACTTTTTACCTGGGAACAATGCGAGCGAAGCCGCGGGCGGAAGCTAGTAATCCACATAAATTAAAACTAAGAATTCATTTTCACAAAAAATAGTTTTTTATGCACCTAACAAAAACTTTCTACATTTTCCCGCTAATTATCTCAGACGCTTCCGGTTCTCGTTATGATTGATGATTTCACTTCCGGTTTGAAATATCTTACTTCTTTAATTATTTAATTTAGTTTCATTAAAAACTAGATAAAATAGTGCAATCACTTTTAGCTATAGTCGTTAGTAAGTAAGTTCGTATGACCTAGTGACCAACTCTGGTGACGGAGTTTTTAGGCCGCCTAAAGGCCTCCATCATGGCTTTTTTCATGACTTTTTTAAGTCAAAAGCCGGTAGACAATATAACGAGCCCTCCGAAGCACGGAAGCGCTCAGCTCGTAATGCCACTTGCGGTCACTCATCCAAATTGTGACCGCGGACAACGTTGCTTAACTTCAACGATCAATCAAGAACGTCTAATGGGGGACATATACGCTACGATAAATCGTTACGATCAGACTGTACCGTTCGAACGGTACCGATAAATCGCTAAATGTATGTTATAAAACTGTACAGTTTTCAGTACAATTTTCAGAAACAGAAACTGTACCGTTCGAACTGTACAGTCTGATCGTAACGATTTCTCGCCTACTAAACATGTATTTAATTTTCCTTACTATATCGCTAGCGTAGCTTGCATAAGCATAGCGTAGCTTGCATAAGCTTGCATAAGCTTGCATAAGCATAGCGTAGCTTGCATAAGCTTACTATATATAGCGTAGCTTGCATAAGCAAGCTACGCTATATATAGTAAGGAAAATTAAATACATGTTTAGTAGGCTAAACTACGCAAGTTTTCGGTAAAAACACCGACTTTTGTTCTACAAAATCTTACAAACAAAATTCGCTTGCACCAGTGCTCATAAACTTTCGACCCAAACATTATTTAAATAGCAAAATATCCTGAAAATTCCTTTGTTTGTTTGCGTTGAAAATAGTTTGCATTTTAACGAAACTTATATGTTAGAGACCGAGTTGGTTGTGTCAGCTTGCAAGTGTCGGGTGTTATAAAGTATTATATGTATGTTTTTCTATGTATATTATGTATGTATTTACAAAAAAAAATGTATAAAAGTAGTATATCAGTCATGTGGTTGCCATAACACAAGCTCTGCTTAGCTTGGGGCTACATGATGCTGTGTGAAATGCCCAGCAATATTTATTTAATTATTTTATTTGTTTATGTATTTACAAATATGTAAGTATTCTATCAGTTATCTGGTTCCCATAATAGGCAATATGCGTCTGATTCAAAAGCGGGTTAAATGTATTTTATTATGAACATTGTTGCTTTAGAGGTATGTGTGTGTAATTATTTTTTAATATTAAACCATTTTCGATTAGAAAATAAATTTTAAAAATTGCAAAAAATAGTAGGAATTTCAAAATACTTGAAAAGGATGTGAAAGGATGTGACGACACGAGTTCATAAGAAAAGTCAAGGACGAGTCAGATATGACGATCCATAGATAAGTTTTTTTTTTAATTTTCACAATTCCTATACTCGAACTTATTGTTGTCACAGATTACTGTTGTACTTAGTATCAATTTGACGTCACACGTCAAAGTTCACAAATTGTTACTACAACGGTAATCTGTGACAACAATAATAATCGTGTTTCAGATGCGTGAAAATGTTGGTAAATTTCAAAAATTATTTTTGTTATAAAATTTTAGTATTTCGGCGCTGGAATTTTTATGACGGTTATTTGACGATATAACCTATCGTTTAAAACCATAAAAAAAATTGATGCATATTGCCAATTAGAGCCGTGTTGGCCGAGGGGTATAGTACCTCGACTTTCGACCCGAAGGTCGTAGGTTCGAATCCTGGCCGTGCATCAAAGGATTTTACGTTTCGAAAAAAATTATATGCTCATTAACACGAGCTCTAAACGGTAGAGGGTAACATCGTGAGGAAACCCGCGGCTTAGTCAATCCCCCACGTATTGACCATGTCTTTCCTGTGGATATGGCCGGTTAAGCCGAGAGGATGGTGTAGGTGCTGGGCAAGCCTACTCCATCTCAACAATGTCCCAGGCACTACAGAGTCCCGATAAGTGTAGGCAAAGATTGCCTCCTGACACTGTATAAATCATCTAATATAGAGACCGAGTTGGTTATGTGTCAGCTTGCAAGCCAAACGACGACTAGTTATTATTAAGTTATATACTAGTTATACTAGTTATTATTAACATTAATGTATTCTAATTAGTTTTCTCACAAAAACAGTGTGTTCCTTCACCGAATGTTCTATATGAAAAATAAAATATGATCGACTGTATCCCTGACGTATCGACGTATCGACGACTGTATCCCAAGGCGCGTTAGACATTTTCTCAGATATTTTTAGATCCTTTGAAGGCTAAGACTCCACTAAAGCGGAGAGGAGAGGAGATGTGTTTGAACAACCAATAGAATTTCGTTATTCAGACAATGTCATCACGAGATGTGTGAATAACGAAATTCTAATGGTTGTTTAAACACATCTCCTCTCGTCTCCGCTTTGGTGGAGTCTCAGCCGAAGATGTCTAAGCAGTTAGTCAGAGGTATGTCCAAATACATATTTGCAAAACATTGTTAAGACTACACAGGACAAATTATAAAAAAATTATATATGTCAAATAATTTACAATGAACCCCGCACTAGGCAAAGCCTGTCTGCCATACTTGTAGATACAGCCGCGAGCATATCCTACTAATATTATAAAGGCGAAAGTCCGTGTGTGTGTGTGAATGTTTGTTACCACGTATCTCCATAGTTACTGAACCGATTTTGATGAAATTTGAAATGCAGATAGATAATAACAGGGAATAGGATATAGGCTACTTTTTATCCCGAAAAATTGCACGGTTCCCGAGGGATAAGAAAAATAGTAGTCCACGCGGGCGAAGCTGCGGGCGTCCGCTAGTTAACAAATAAAAAACCGGAGCTTAACCCACACATTCTCTATGGCGATATATTAAAAGATATGAAGGTTTCAAGCAGCTCCTAACAAACAAAATGAATGCTCAGACCGCCCCCATGTCGGCCACCTACGCGCACAATGCAATAACTCACAATTTCACCTATTTCTCGTTGTCTTTTTCTATAATGTTGCAACCGTCAATTCACATCCGTTTTTTGGATTCTTTGCTACTAATTTCAAGTCTTTGCCGGCGTGGACTACTATTTTTTTATCCCACGGGAACTGTACATTTTTACCGGAATGAAAATGCCTATGTGTTATTTCAGAACCTAAACTATCTACATTCAAATTTTCATCAAAATCGGTTGAATAGCTATGGAGATACGTGGTAACAAATATTCACACCCACACACACACACGGACTTTCGTCTTTATAATATTAGTAGGATGTTAAAAGTATTACGGTTGTCATAATCTGTCTCCGTTGTTTTAAAGCCGAAGCCAAAACGACATTCTCGACCTTTGAATAAATAATATTCTGATTTCTTACTTTACGTTCGCTCATGAGAGTCTTATCCGATTGCGAGGAAAAGAAAATTATGAGTTCTGACGGAGCCGAATAAAAGACTTCATAAAAATAAAGCTTTCTAGTTTATTTCAAACAATTTTGAAACGGAAATTTATGAAAGAGATCGTAAAAAGAGGATAAAACGTATAACAGTTTAATTTTAACAGAAAATTTACTAATTGCGATTAAATTTGACCGAAGAGCTTGGGACTTATGTTGTTACTCAAATTAATAAACATTGAGAAAAAAATGTTCAAAATAATCCAAATGATTTCAATGAATAAAAATAATTTCGTCTTTGATGTTTACTACCCAAAGATGTAAGTTCTTAAAAAAATAAGTATGATGATTACGACACCTGGGTATACAGTCGTAAGTTTAAAAGGCTCATTTACATGGTGCGAATTTCTCGCCCCCAAGAGGCAATTTTCGTCATCAATGTTAAAATAATGACAATGTAAATTAAACTTTGAAATCATACGTGGAAGGACGATAATAGCTTGTCACTGAATTGTCATAGAGCTAGTTTTTATAGGTAAGAAACTCGCACCATCTAAATAAGCATTAACATTACACTTTTAATATCTACCGAACATCTAATAAACATTTGAACTCTTCATTATTTGCTGAGCAAACTCTCAGGTTAAATCAAAATAAAGTAGAGGAAAATCTAACGAAACGTTGAATCAAATTGGAGACCTCAACTCTAAAAATAGAACTAAAAATCCAAGTTCTTGGCTGAGAAAATTCTTAAAACCAATTATTGAAAGTAACATAAATCAAGGATAGGGGACAGAGGGGTGAAGTGGGTTCGGATTGAAAAATTAAAAAATATTCTTTGATTCTGCTAAAATGCCCGTCACAGTGCTTGTGTAGTGTAAGTTACAAGCTGAAGCAATTGAAAAAGATTTTTCGTTATTTAAAGATTTCACCATTTTAAAGACTTTGCTATTAAAAAGTAGTCAGTATGGATCCACGTAGACTTAGTTTATTATGCGTTAAACAGTTTATCGCGGCATAAAATATACACAATCTGAATTTATCTTTTATTTTCTTCATTATCATTAGTATGGTATACAGATTTCGAAGCTTTATAATTTATAGAAAAAAATATTATCTTAAGAAGAAATAAAGAAAAATAGATGTAGGTATGGTTTTATATCAACAATAGTTATTGTAATTAGAATTACAAACAACACCTTACGTTGTACACACCCACATAATCTGAATATTGTTTAAATTAGATTTATATTTTTTAAGGTTTCAGTAATGCACAACACTTTCACAATTTCGAGAGAATTTTTGTTGTGTGAGATGTTTTTAAATCAATTATCGTCTAAACAAATTCTCTATTGGAAATAAATCCCTTGACACATAAAAAAACAAAAAGTCATCCTCAAATTGAGTTTTTATCTGTCGAGTCACGAAATCGCTGTCGCTTCCACTTGGGCTGTTCTTAGAGTAGAAGGGGCATAAATCAACCCATACTTACCAAAACTCCGTATGTAAATCCTACGTGAGTTATTGTCAGTTATCTTATTGTGAGCGTAGAGGTGCGGGTTCAATTCGATAATTTGGAATTTGATTTATTTGAGAGCATGTTTTGGTTGGGAAATTTTCTTTGAAACTACTTATGGTTGAAAGGAAAATGTTGGAATGATTATATTGAGATGGTAACGTAACATTTTTATGAGTTTGATTTCTTTGTAAGATGCAGACATAAATATTTTTAACCTATTCCAGATAAATACTGGCAATTTATTTGGTATGATCAAACTTATCTAAACACTGTTGTATTGTTTTGCCCTGCATCATATTCTCAGCACAATAATAAAGTCTTGCTACAACTTCTTATGATGGTTTTTTATGTCTTGTATGCAAGACTAGTGAACAACCGCGGCTTCGCCCGCGTGGACTTTTATTTTTTATCCCACGGGAACAGTGAATTTTTCCGGGATCTGAGAAAAACATCCAAACATCTAATCTTTTGCATTTATTATTAGTAAGATAATCTTGTATTTACAGTTCTTAGGAATACCATCATTTACAAGTTTTCTTACAAAAGGACAAAAAAACGAAGATACAGAATTCATAGTGGCCTACATTGGTTCTTTCACAACTCTACTTTTATTTTCGGTCGAGGCCTTAATGTTGCTATTTACAACTTACACCAAAATATTACATAAACAACCCACATAAACGATACCACCCCGACAGAATAAGTACCTGATAAAATATGCCCTTTCTCCCCATACGCATTTCCGAACTAATATAACGTGTATTGTATAAAAGTCATTTTATTATTGCCTATATCAATCTACCCCAGCTCACCTAACCAGCGTACCCTGAACTGCGACATTTCATACAAATCCGAGACTAGTATACAAAGTTACACTAGAAAACTAGGTAAAGAGCTCAAGTAATACTGGTTATGCAAGTTCGCTATTGTATTTAGCAAAGTTAACTTATGCGGCTATTAAGATCTTATTACAAGGAGATAAGGTGTATAATTGAGTGAGAAATTTCGGTGTAACATTGTTTTTGGAGTCACGTTTCCCTTTATGGTCACGATTAAAGTTGGTTAAATGGGGTTGGATGTAATTTTGTGACGTCATTCTTAGCATATTGATGTGGATGTGTATTTAGGATATTAAAATTACCTGAACGTGTGTATGTAGGTCATTTGTGTAGTTATTGAGCTAGGAACACAATGGTAATTAATACTAGCCCAAGGCATTTTATATGTTCGATATGCGGTGAGATAAATAAATATTGCTGGACATTTGACACAGCGCCATCTAGCCCCAAACTAAGCAAAGCTTGTACTATGGGAACCAGATAACTGATAGAATACTTATATATTTGTAAATACATACTTATAATACTTCATAACACCCAGACACAGAACAAACATCTATGTTCATCACACAAATGTTTGTCCTGGGTGGGAATCGAACCCACGACCTACAGCACAGAAGGCAGAGCTACTACCAACTGAGGGAATTGATTTTCTCATACATCTTGTATTGAACTGCTATTTTAATAATTTCTCGAACTAAGAGGCCTTCCCTGAGGCGCGATACGAAGTTCGCGGGGTCAACTATTGAATATAAACACGACACGACGTAATGTATTGCATGCATGCCTATAATCTTTACCATACTGAGGTAGCGCATTAGATATCATTGTGTGGTAAACACTAGAAGGAGCACTTAACGTAGGTATAGGGGTAGTCAGAAACAAGTCCAAATCTAGGCTATCAACACAACGGTGCGCGAGATCTCAGTTCGGGGCGAACTACTAGTTTTAACCACTTACGAAAAATTATATTTTATTCAAATTTTATAGTGTTAGACCACACCACAGAATAAATAGGCACCTATTCTGTGACCACACTAAGGCTGATTATAGTCTCACGCTCACCGTCAGCGCTGATAGGCGAGTGATCTTTATTACAATAATAATAATAATAATAATAATAGTATTTATTTTCAAGTAGGTTTGACAAAGGTATCACTTATGTATACTATATTGGTATAGTCACTTTATATAAGTAAGTAGTTAGTAATACTTATTAAAATTACAAAGGAAATGATACCTTGTCCAAAACCTGAGCAATGACAATGCGTCAACTCCTCGCTCTAACTAAGTATAGAAAATACTTGTAAGTAGATACAAGGGATCTCTGCTTCGGCATAGTACTTCAGGTATAGGACTTGGCAGTCAGCAATTTGTACATAAAGTTGTATCAATCATACCTAAGACAAGTTAAACTTAAGAATTAACAAATGAAAACAACAAAAAGATAAAAGAGAGAAAAAAAGGCATGCAATACGAGTAAAAATAAAATAAAATATAAAAAGCCTATTTATTGTGTGTGCGCATGTGTGGGTGTGTGTGTGTGTGTGTGTGTGTGTATGTGTGTGTGTATGTGTAGGTGTAAGTATAGGTAGGGTGAATGTATTGTGTAGGTAAGTGTCTTTTGTGTATGCATGTTGTTTGAAGAGATTTAAGAAAGGATTTCTAATAATTTTTCTGTTTCTTTATAGTCCAGACTTTGTAAATATTCTCTTAGCTTTATTTTTAATTGAAATGGTGTTGTGTTGTGTATGCAAATTTTTTTTGCAATTTGATTAGATAGGTATGGTCCTAGAAATGTCGTGTGTTTCTGTGCAAACTTCGTTTTGCACAATATTTGTCGGAATAGGTTTGCGTTTCGTCTATTTGCTACTACGTTTTCCCTAGGTGGATGTTTTCGTAGGTGCCTAAGCAAGACTTGCTGTAAGAACAGTTGCCTAACAGTTAAAACTTCGCATTCCTTGTAAAGTTGAGTGGTGGCGTATCTGTACGGGCGTGAGTAGGCTACTTTGAGTACCGCTCTCTGTGCTTGACAATGAAATAAGTTTACTGATTGTTTAGCAGAAATAGCTACGCTGATTGCTCTCGTCAGTGCTGGATCAATCAGTATCCTTATTTCATTGTAATAAAGATTACTCGCCTATCAGCGCTGACGGAGAGCGTGAGACTAAAATCAGCTTAGGGTATAAGTAATTCATTGAAAATGAAAAATGTTATAAAAATTTACGATTACGACGGGACTCGAACCCGCACTGATACAAGCGATCCTCCTTAAGCCGGAGTGCCTTTACCAACTCGGCCACGGAATCCTTATTCATCGGGTCGAAAATCTTGATAAGCTCATATCGGGTAAAGCCCCGATCAGCGCCATCTACATTTTCATTTACATTATTTTTCATCTAAGAAAAAGTAATTCTAAAAATAAAATCTTCCTTCTCGTAGCGACACAATCTAATTTAAATTCTCCAAAAAATTTGGATGAATTCTTAAAATTTAATTCGGCGCAGCTCTTATCGCTAACTGATAAGAAGCTTAATTAAGTTAGGGACTTTTATTAAATCCCAAGGATCTCCGATTTGTTATTTCTGAACTTAGAATTAAATTTTGGAGGGAAAAATAATTTCGCGTCGTCTTTGGTAACGAAATAAGAAGTTGGGAACGCCCAATTGAACTTCGAAATTATCTTAACTAACACATAAAGTTTTATCTATTGTTTTCTTAACCAACACATAACTTTATCAAAATTGTATTCTTGTCACTTTTGAAAAGTATTCTGCTTTAAGGACCTTTTTAGCCCCGCAGAATCAAAATGATGTTTTTATTGACTTATGATTTCAACAAACATTGTTAGTAGTGTAAATTGCACTCTATGCCGTTTCTTTTCTATCATGAGAGTGACACGAACAAAACGTAATAAGAATCATTATAATTCTGCTATGACGGCCTTTTTAGTCCCACTGAAATAGAATCACAAGACGATTCAAAGTGATATATTCTTATGGTCTAAATATAAATGTTAACTGAAATTCAGTTTGATTGAAATGCATACAGTCTGGCAAAAATGGGTAGACACAGCAACTAAAATTTCATTACAATGGAAACCCTTTCTCTACTAATCTATGGTAAAGTGCAGGTTTCTTGTCTATGGTACAGGTACCGGAGACGTCAGTCAGAAGTAATAATTTCCTTCTAAAGGAGAATTTATCTATTTCGCGTATTTAGCTTGCACAGTGGCGCCCCCATTTATGTATATTATTTTTAGCCAGATTATACTTACCTACTGATACTTTCTTAGGCTGTTTTTGATTCCTTAACGTACCTGAAACAAAAACATACAATTAAGTTTATTGTTCATAAATGTATGAAAATGACCATATTTTAATGTTCAAACTTTAAATGCTATTGTAAAATATTTTTAATGCCTCCACCATTACTTTTTAATGAGTTGCTTATAAGGGCAATAAAGGTTTTTTATTTATAGTTTTAAAACTGTACGAAAGAAAGTTATTAATTAGAAATTCATGTCATAGATAGAGATTTTCCAATCCTGACACATCTTTTTAGTCTCATAATTACAAACTTAACTCATTGGTTAAAGGTGGCCGCAGGTTCAAACCCGGGCGTGCATCAATGGATTTTTCGTTTCGAAAAATTTATATGCGCATTAACACGAGCTCTAAACGGTGAAGGAAAACATCGTGAGGAAACCAGTTAGCTTTCTAATAGCGTCTATGGGCTTGCAACTGGTGGAATGTTAACTGCTGCAAAACGTGGGCATACCTATGCCAAATGTTTTTTGGATATACCTCTGACTACCCCCTAGACATCTTCAAAGGATACAAATGCCTAAAAAAAGAGAAAGAGTGTGTCTACCGTACCTTAATATCTATTTGGACATACCTCTGACTACCCCCTTAGTCATCTTCATGATCTTAAAATGCGTCAAAAGATCAGAGAGAATGTCTACCGTGCCTGAGGATACTGCCGTGATCATATTTCATAGCATAAAGCAGTGTAATTGAATCCGTGTATTACATGGGTAGTTTGAAACTTGGACAATGGTAGATTGAGTCACCCACTTCTCATACCCTTACTATTTGCTGGCGAGAGAAAGTCGAAATGAGATAATTGAATCGAGTGAGGAAAGAAGTGAGATAAATTGAATCGAGTGATGATAGAAATGAGATAAATTGATAAAACTATCATGGTTGTAAACATTGTTTGGGGAACAGGGTGGAATCATTCCCCAAAGGCAGAGTAGGTGGTTCCTCTGCAACGTGCCAGCCCATCTGGCCCACTTGCCCGTGGTCTTTCGACCGACAGTTGTTGTCGGTTGGTTGTATGTAACCCGATCGGTGTCGAGTAGTTCATTTGCGCGATCTAGGAATTCTGATGTTGCGTGGCGCCATCTGTTGTGCGTAGCATGTCTATGTAGTTCATTTAGCGACAGGTAGATGTCGCTACAATTGTAAACACTATAAACGGGATATTTACCATGATTTTTGGATTTTTATGTTTCCCGATATTTCGGCAGCACAATAACATGCGCCATGATTACGGTAAACTGACCTTATGACTGACTTAACCGTGATCCATGGCGCATGCATCTATGCCGAAATATCGGGAAACTCAAAAATCCAAAAATTATGGTACATATCCTGTTTATAGTGTTTACAATGAGATAAATTGAATCGAGTGAGGATAGAAATGAGATAAATTGAATCGAGTGAGGAATCATGTATTTTCGCATGAGTATAGTCAGAAACAAGTCCAAATCTAAGCTATCAACGTAACGGTACGAGATCTAAGTTCGGGGCGAACTACTAGTTTATTATTTATCGTTTTTATTTGGGTAAAGAAAATTCTAAGCAACTAGATTTTACTTGTTACGTGAGTAATTACTGTGTCGCAAGTCCATTCATAATTCGAGTTAAAAAAAGTACCTTCGCACCTACGTGCAGAAGTTTTTGGTCACTCCGGATTATTGGGAGCTCAAAGCAAGGAATTCGCTTTGTGCGGGAAATTTACGTGTCAGGCCATTTCAGTCTTTATTACAAGGTAATAAAGTCGAAGGAAATTTAGGAATTCTGCTGCAAGAATTCAGACTTTGTGTTGTTGGGGTAAGAGTTAGTGTTGACTGTGTGTATTGGGGATAGTTGAGTAAGCAGGTAAGTTCACACTTTGCTCCTAGTGTTGCTAGTAATAAAAATAGGTTAAAAGTGTTGACATCAAGCTTTACATCTAATCTAGATGATAATACACCGTATTCCCGAGTATTAGGGTACATTTTATAGCATGTACTAAAAAGGGTTGATTGAATGAAAGTGATGTTTTGTCAAATAACAAAAACTTATACTTACTTACTATTTTCAAAAGCGTTGACCGAGGTCAGTATTTCGACTTTCGATCCAAAGGTAGCAGGTTCAAACCCGGGTGTGCATCAATGGATTTTTCGTTTTGAAAAAATTGTATGCGCATTAACACGAACTCTGAACGGTGAAGGAAAACATCGTGAGGAAGACAGTTAGATTTCTAATAGCGTCGATGGGCTTGCAACCTGTCACGTATGGAATGCTAACTTCCGCAAAGTGTGGGCATGTAGGTATTGTACCAAATATGTATTTGGACATACCTCTGACTACCCCCCTAGACATCTTCAAAGGATCTTAAAAATGCCTAAAAAAGATCTCAAAGAAGGTCTACCGCGCCTTGGGGATACAGCCGTGATCAGATCAGGTTTAATTTAATTTTTGATACAAAAAATCTATATTCTAAATTCTACGCCTATTTGAGAGTAAAAAGTAGGCCCATTATTTATTATAATTTGTTGATTGAACAAATATACAGGGTGAATTTTTGAGATGGGGCAGTAAGGGCAGCTACCTTAACCGTTGTAGCTAGAGGAAAACATTCTTAGGAGACCATCCTTAATTTTTGAAAATATTTCGACCTGTATTCACAGATTTTGAAAAATATGTACAGTCAGCGAGAAAATGGGCCATTTACACAAAAACTTTTTTTGATGTCAATCGATCCTATTTCATCTAAGGATAAAAAGGCTCTTTCAGACCAACTGAGGTTAGAGTACTAGAAAAGTCAGAAATCGCTAAAATGTATTTCTGAGACAAGACAGTAAGGGCTACCTTAACCGTTGTAGCTACAAGAAAACGTTTTTAGGAGACTACCCTTAACTTTTGACGATATTTCAACCTGCATTCACAGATTTTGAAAAAAATGTACAGTCAGCGAGAAAATTGGCAATTTACATAAACACTTTTTTTGATGCCAGTCGATCCTGTTTCATCTAAGGATTAAAATACTCTATCGGACCAACTGAGGCAAGAGTACTAGAAAAGTCAGAAAACGCAAATACCTTTGATTTACATTTCGTACGAAATCATTTTGTCATTTGTCATAATTTTTCATCATTTTGTCGAAATATCTTCAAAAGTAAGGGTAGTCTCCTAAGAACGTTTTCCTGTAGCTACAACGGTTAACAAACTGCCTTTACTGCTCCGTCTCAAAAATACATTTTAGCGATTTTTGACTTTTCTAGTACTCTTACTTCAGTTGGTCCGAAAGAGCCTTTTAATCCTTAGATGAAACAGAATCGACTGGCATCAAAAAAAGTTTTTGTGTAAAAATTGCCCATTTTCTCGCTGACTGTACATTTTTTTCAAAATCTGTGAATGCAGGTTGAAATATCGTCAAAAGTTAAGGGCAGTCTCCTAAAAACGTTTTCCTATAGCTACAACGGTTAAGGTAGCCCTTACCGTCTTGTCTCAGAAATACACTTTAGCGATTTCTGACTTTTCTAGTACTCTAACCTCAGTTGGTCTGAAAGAGCCTTTTTATCCTTAGATGAAACAGGATCGATTGGCATCAAAAAAAGTTTTTGTGTAAATGGCCCATTTTCTCGCTGACTGTACATATTTTTCAAAATCTGTGAATGCAGGTCAAAATATTTTCAAAAATTAAGGATGGTCTCCTAAGAACGTTTTCCTCTAGCTACAACGGTTAAGGTAGCTGCCCTTACTGCCCCATCTCAAAAATTCACCCTGTATTGTTTTTTCTTATCACTCGTGTCAATGAAAATGAGCCCACGATTTAGCATCTGAACTCTAAGAATCCTCTGTGGGGCTAATAAGGCCGTTAAAGCAGAATCACAGTTATGAATTGCAAGACAAGAAAAAAACATTAATGTTATTTATAAAAGGAATTGCGATAATGGTCATTTTAGCCTCTCTGAGTCCATTATGAAATACACGGTTAATCTTTGAACAATTGATCTGAATATAAAATAAACAGTGGTATTTTACTAAACGTCGTAACCTTACCTAGTTTGATAAACTTTAACCGTCACGTAAGTACAACGTAAAAATCAACGTAACTACGTGACGCGACACCGCCGCACGTAGTCAACTGAACTCCATCAAAGTCGGCTTAGCAGGATTCCATTGTACCTACAACTTTTATAAGCGTTCCGTTGATGGAGTGGTTAATGAGAAAAGTTACATCGAAAACAGCTTAGTAGTTTTAGTATATTGATTTTAGTTTATTGGATTTAAATCATTTATACTAAACAGGCTCACAACTGTAGCCCTAAGATAATGAGAACTAAGATCACCGAGAAGAACCGTGTTAGCCAAGTGGGGTACTGTCTTGACTTTCGATTCAAAGGTCGTGGGCTCGAATCCCGGCCGTGCATCAATGGAATTTATGTTTCGACTCTATGTACATACTTACATTTTGAGTAAGCGTTAGTTTTAGGTACCAAACAGATCACAAAGAAAAAAAAACTCAAAAATGGCTTGACCGATTTAAAGAATTTTTTTTTTGTTTTATTCGATCGAATTCAAATTTATGATTTAAAAAAACAAAAAAATAAAATAGGGAATATCCAAAAAACAGCTTTAACATCGAAAAAATCTGAATTGGTAGTTTTGAATGGGCACTACTTCGGATATCTTTCAAGCAAAAAATATTTTCTAAAGGACATTGACCCACAGAGGGGTGTAAAAATAACCAGTGTGCCAATAAAAGTTTCAACGAGATGCATAGTTAATTGGATCGAAGTTGCTTTTCTGTAACGATACGTAATTGTCGAATGGTTGCCTCAGCGGAGTTTAGGTATATTTATACTGAACGATACGTTTTTTTTTTAATATTTTTAACCACATGCCGGAAGAACTGAAAACCATGTCGCAAAAAAGTGATGAGTATGAGTGTGACAGGGTACACAAGTAGAGGAAGGCCGAAGAAGAAGTGGTTGGATTGTGTGAAAGAGGATATGAATGTGAGAGGAGTGGATTCAGAGTTGACGAATGATAGAGGTGAGTGGAAGAGAAAAACATGTTGTGCCGACCCCACTTAGCGTGGGATAAGGGCAGGAGAATGATGATGCCGGATAAACTGTGGGCCAAAACTACCACTGAATGGAGCCTTGAGACAGTGAGACGGCGCGGTAGACCAAGCAAGTGATGGCGAGACGAGCTAGACACCAGTGACTATCAGTGGCAGGCAATGGCGTTGGACCGAACTACCTGGAAAACTCGAGGGGAGGCCTTCGCCCAGCTGTGGGACAGTGTAGGCTAAAAACAAACAAACAAATATTTTGAACGTCACAAGCTTTTAGTAGGCGCGCAAGTGGCATTACGAGCTGAGCGATTCCGTGCTTCGGAGGGCACGTTGAATTGCCGGTCCCGGCTTTTAAGTCGTTAAACCATGACGGAGGCCTTTCGGCGGCCTAAGCACTCCGTCACCAGAGTTGGCCACTTGCTCATACGAACTTATTTTACACCGAATCAATTAACTAGGTATATAAAAGATGTACAGGCTGCCTACCATGAGCTTTATATGCGATCCAGTTTAGGTCCTAAACTAAACTGCTTCGCTTGACGTATGCTATGACGCCGACAAAATATCAGAACCTAAACATGACCTAAACGGAACTGTTGGATAAAGTTTCGTTCACTCAATTCGTACCATGACCGTTTAATACGCGTCGAGTTGGTTCACTTTTGTTGTTTGTCACTTTTAAAACAGGTCATGGTACGAATAGTTTGCGATCCAGATTAGAACCTAAACTAGTTAGCTCCTAAACTGAATTGTTTACTAAGAGGTCATGATAGACATAGACATACAGGACATATGATACAGGACTTGCTGACGTTTCGGACAAAATATCTTGGGACACAGTGTCCCAAATGACACTTTTGATTTTAATATTTTTGTTACTGTCGTTTCGGACACCATCAAATTATTGAAGCTGTCAGGTAAAAAAAAATTAAGCAAAATATAATAAATAATATGATAAAGCTTATCAAAGGCCCAATATTTTTTGTTCTAGAATGGAAATCGTATTCATAATCGTATTTTGTAAAATGCCGTGGTCAGTGAAGTTTAAATTCTTTATTTAGCCTTTCAGCACGATGTTTACGACGGCTCCTACTAGATATTTATGGTTCTAGGAAATGTAGATTCTAGATTCTAGACATTTATTATCAGTTTGTAGAGAAACAAAGAAAATGGAGAGCTGTTTTGTTAGCCTAGTGGGACTTGATTTTTCGATCTTAAGGGGCCTTATAGACGAATTGTTCATGTTCAAAAATTTGAGCAAAAACCACTTAATGCAATGATCTTCTATACAAACTGAGGTAGATGCGTTGTACCCCGCTCTGCATGGCGAACAAAAGTCAAGCTAATTAGCTTGAGTCAACTCAGTTGCACTTTGTCTTGCTCCGATGTCACACGCATTTACGCGCAGTACGCACATAATTAATCTCTTTCTGACAACAGGGTTTTATATTATTTGATATTTTTTAGTTTCTTTGGTTGATATTGAACAAAGCTGCTTCTATTCTACCTAAGTAGCTATAACAAAATTTCGCCGTGTTTTAGAGCGTTTTACTAAAAGTATAACGTCTCTATTTGTAAAATCTCATTGATTTAATGTAATAATTTAGATTAAGGAAGTATTTATTTAGTGCCAATTCAGACGTACCACAACCACACGACACCGACAACCACACCACAACGACGCGACGTGGTCGGGCGTATATTTGTATTGAAAATGAATTTCCAATTCACACGTACCACATTTTGTCGTTGTTATCGACCACCTGTGTAATACGACCACATCGCAACCACATCGCAACCACATTGCGACGACATGACGTCATCAACAGCGCGCGCCTAGCTGGCGCCTGCCACATCGACATTTTGTCGGTACCACAACGCAACTGCAAAAAGTCGCTGCGACACTATTCACACGTAACCACAGCTGGACCACATTTTGTCGCTGCGACGTGGTGTGGTAGTGGTACGTCTGAATTGACGCTTAGGTCCCTGTTACTTTTTTGTCCAAAAAAACTTACTACAGAATAAATGAAAAGAAAACATGTCATTTTTGCTGCAATGTTAAAAATTCAATTTGCATACATTTCGTTGTAAGTATGTATTTTTTTCGGAACAGACCTTGTAATCAATTCAGTTTAGAAGCTAACCAGTTTAGGTTCCTAATCTGGATCGCAAACTATTCGTACCATGACCTGTTTAAAAGTGACAGTTTTGACACAAAAGTGAACCAACTCAACGGGTATTAAACGGTCATGGTACGAATTGAGTGAACGAAACTTTATCTAACAATTCAGTGTAGGTCATGTTTAGGTTCTGATATTTCGTCAGCGTCATAGCATACGTCAACCGAAGCAGTTCAGTTTAGGACCTAAACTGGATCGCATATAAAGGTCATGCAGGCAGCCAGGAATCTTTTCATAGACTGACTTTACAAGAACGGCATTATTGCAATTCATATTGTGATTCTGCTATAGCGGCCTTTTTAGCCCCGCAGATTATCATCAGACTGCATACATGTAGTTAGGAATACTTACAGAAAAGAACGTATAGAACCTTTTATAAAAAAATACTGTTATAAAGAAATAGAATAACAAAACCTCCAAAGCACGTGAAACCTAGTTGGGTACCTAATAAAATAAAACATAAAAATATTTTTTCACTTTTCCATTGACATGTTTGCTCACACTCCCCTTCCAATAACATACTCCTCAACACACTTGGTCAATATCCTCACAACAAAATATCCCAAAATGTTACAACTTTGACCTAAAAATATTAAATTCTCCGACATGCCTTCAATAAAGGTGGAGACCGTAACAGGAGCCATCTTTATATTTATGTGTGCTGTTACTGCCTGACCGGATGTACGTAAAAACTGTACGTGACTGGACAATGGTAGCTGTTTCCTAAGAAAGTGTAGAAATCTGGGGTAAATAGAGTAAATTCCACAGAATTCAATAAATAAATATTGCTGGACATTTCACACAGCGCCATCTAGCCCCAAACTAAGCAAAGCTTGTACTATGGGAACCAGATAACTGATAAAATACTTATATATTTGTAAATAAATATAACACCCAGACACAGAACAAACATCTATGTTCATCACACAAATGTTTGTCCTGGATGGGAATCGAACCCACGACCTACAGCGCAGAAGGCAGAGCTACTACCAACTGAGCTAAGAGGCTAGTCAGCAAAGAATGTATGTACCTCGCGTGCCAAAAAGAAGGGCTGAGAACTTGTTCGCCGCGAAGTTCATTCCATTGCGGCTTCTTTTGACGCGCCAGACTTGGCGAGCATTGAAAACCAGCAATGTAAAGATAAGCAATCCAAATAATCCCTGGAAGGTTAAATGAACTTTTCAATAAGCAATTTCAAAATGAAATCCTGAAACAAGGGGTTACATAAATCACAGCAGATATTAGAATACCCCATGCATACTGAAACCACTTATCTCTCGCACGTTGAATAACTTAGCGGGTTCGCCAACGCTGTAATAAAGGGTTTAGCGGGGGTTAATAAAAATACAGGGGATGACTGAAGGGAAAATATTTTAGCTTTAACTCAAAGAAAAGGCTTATTTACAAAATAGGATACCTACCTACTGTACTGCCGTCATAATCAAAAAGGGCGCATCTTCCTTACTTACTTTATGGAAGTCACGACCTATTTAGAATGTAGAAAGGTCGTAATTTCCTTACATACTTTAAGGAAGATACGCCCCTTTTCCGTATGACGGCAGTGTAGGTATCCTATTTTTTAAATAAACCCTTATTTTGACACTAGGGGGCAGCTCCAGAGTGTGATAAACTTTGGCCTTTACATCTTTACTAGATGTTTTGTACAGTGTCAGGAGGCAATTTTTGCCTACACTTATCGGGACACTGTAGTGCCTGGAACTTTGTTAAAATGGAGTGGGCTTGCCCAGCACCTACACCATCCTCTCAGCTAAACCGGCCATATCCACAGGAAAGACATGGTCAGGTCAATACGTGTGGGGCTGGTTAAGCCGCGGGTTTCCCCACGATGTTTTCTTTCACCGTTTAGAACTCGTGTTAATGCGCATATACATTTTTCAAAACGAAAAATCCATTGAAGGGCCAGGTTTCGAACCCAGGACCTTCGGATCGAAAGTCGAGGTACTAATCCTCTGCCAACACGGCTCCACAATAAGAATTGTCAACTTTGTGATTTCTAATACGAGAATCTCGCTATGAATCATTGATTATGCTATATCCTTTTTAGCCCCACTGTTCTAATATACCTCTAATGTACGAAGGTTTTCGTTTGAACGGTTAATGCTTAAAATTCAGCCGTCGAAAGCAATATTTATAGTGAGTAATAACGTTGCGATATCACAAGCGGTTTGAATACGTCGCTTCTGAAGGGTATTTGTTTAGGGGGGTGTTGTGGGGAAGGCATTGGGCGTTTTTCCACTAGACGGTATGGCACGGCAACGGCAACGGCGACCGACGGCGACGGCGACGGCAACGGCAACGGCAACGGCAACGGCGACGGCGACGGCGACGGCGACGGGCCGGTGGTGGGGATGCAAAAATGTATGAAACCGTGCCGGTGCCGGCGCCGGTAAGTAGAAAGGCGAGCCGTACATTTTCATACATTTTTACGTCCTCGATTACCGTGCCGACGCCGTTGCCGTTGCCATGCCGTGCCGTCTAGTGGAAAAACGCCCATTCCCCGTACATTTTCATACATTTTTGCGCCCATGATTGCCGTGCCGTCGCCGTCGCCATTGCCGTTGCCGTGCCGTGCCGTCTAGTGGAAAACGCCCATTCTTCTATCTCAGACCACATCACAATTTATTTAGGGGTCCCCCTTAGGGCGACAATAAACAGGACAGCGTGACCAAACGTTTGTCCGACGCGCGACGAATACCGCAATTTGTTTGTCGGTTTGTCAACATTTTATATTGATTTTACACATACTTATAGACATTACACAAGCCTTCCCTACCTTTAGCAAGTGAGAAGATGTAAAACCAAAGTCAACAACCTTTTTCACTTTCAAAACTTTCGTGAGTTGTAGGTACCTACTAGACATCATTAGGTATTAATTATTATTAGTTATTGTTATCATTATTATTAGTGTAAGACGGGACTGCGAGGAGTAACCTTGCCGCAACTCCCTCCTTACCCAGATGAAGATTCTCCGGATGAATCGAAACATTGTCGGTATCTAAATCGACGATATTTTTACGTGAGTAATTCCCGTGTGTTAAATAATGTCAACAACCTTTATTCAATAAAGATCTCATTGAATAAAGGTTGGGGACTAACTTTATTTAAAGTGATTCATCTTTTTAAATAATAGATAGAAAATATCAGTCCTAAGTGTTATTGTTATCCAAAGTCTAAGTGTATTTTTGTGTCCATAAGTTACTTTGATGACTTTAAGATAAATAAATAAAATAAATATAAATATTGCTGGACATTTCACACAGCGCCATCTAGCCCCAAACTAAGCTTAGATAGAATACTTAATACCTTTTTTTTGTAAACACATTGTAGGTAGGTACTTAACCTACTACTCATATTAATACTTTAATACCCAAATGTAACCAATAAAGAGTTTTCATTCATTCTTCATTCATTCAGTGCAAGCTCAATTAAAAAACAATAACAGAATGTTCCACACGTGCAATCAAAGCCTAAACCGGTATTTTAGCAAATAACCGCATTCTGCAATTAACCCGTCTATACACGTGTACCGGTTTCGTACCGGTATTCGTGGAGTGGTCAATTAGTACCATCCGCTTCGGTATTACGAGTTTTGTAGTTGGAGTGCTGTGTGGAAACTTTTTGATTCTTTTGATGACGTTGGAATGCTTTATTGGATTTGTTTAATTTTATTATCGTCATAGGATTTGTAGAATTTACTATAGAACTAAGTTGAATTAGTAATAGTCATTTATGATCACAGAACATATCGCTTATCCGGTGTAAAAATGACGCCATTAACATTTTTTCAAAATTTAGTTAATGAAAGTTTAGTTTAGTTAAAGTTAAATTTTTTAAAAATGTTTATTGAGTCATTCTCCCATCAGATGAGCGATTTATAACCGTAACAATGTGGAATAAAAATCCTCAATGACGACCATTAATTAAGTAATTCTTGTACGTTTAGTAATTTTTTATTTTGTTTCTCGGATAATATTTACCATGATTTCTGAGTTTTCTCAGAAATCCACTAATCATAAAAGTTCCCAATAAAGTGCTTGCTATGTAACTATGATGATTTCAGAGTTTAATTACTTCCTAGTTATTCTAATTCTGTAAAGTTTCATTAGTTTTATTTCTATAAAAACTGTAGTACTTGTTAGTGCTACTTACCTATAAAATCCGATCAATTTGAAAACAACCAAAAGCTACAGACAAATCCACGTAAACCAGATTTTGAACGGATGCCAAGTAAAACCGGTTTTCTGCGGTAGTTTTGTTCTTGTTTGAACCGGTCTCGTCTCAATTCGGACATGCGGAAAGATCGATGTGAATAGATTTTTATTGGGAATAGATTTATTTTGTAGTTTTGTCTTTCAGTTTGTATGTTTGATAAAAAATGTAGCCAGTAATAAAAATTGACGATAGACGTGTTATATTTAAAACAAGGCTGATTATTTGTTAGTAATGATAAAATAACATTTAAAATAATTTGTTAGAAATCTAAAACCGTTCTTATAATAAATGTCATTATGTCATCATCATCATCATCATCATCATGAAAGTGCCTTTATCAAACTAAATCACTAGCTATTTAAAAACTTATACGAGGGAAAATATTTGCTTAAAACTCTAACCACTTTACTTTCAATAAGTAACTAGTAAAGTGTAAAATACTGTTTTTGACAAAAACTTGTTTTTTTTTTTTTTCAAAATATCAATAAACAAACTACGAGTAGTTCACGAAAAAACTTTCTACGTAAATCAGTCTCAGTAAAGTCCTTTCATTAAACTACTAAATACATCTAAACATACAGTTACTAATCAGAGTATACATCGCATTTCTATTAGCAGAGCGCATCCATTCCAGCGCGAGCCGGTTTCAACCGGACATTTCTGGTTAAAACCGGTATTTTCCGGTTGGATGGCGTGCCGGGCGAGGGCTGCCAGATGCTGGGATTTAGCCGGGCATGTCTGTTGTTTGATTGTGGTTGTTGTTGTTTGTATAAAGCTGTTTTGATGATTTTGTTAATAAAGCTAAATAAAATTAATTGAATTGTGAAATGTATTGAATTTCAATATTTATACTAATTCTGTCCGTTTGATACATTAGTATAATTAAATTTATGCTACAGTTGTTGATATTTTGATGGTTTATTTAGTATTTGGAAATTGTTTATTAAATGATGTACTCGTTTATTAAAATACGTAAGTAGTTAAAAAACTTTACGTCTGACATGATAAATACTAAAAACCGGTTTTTTTTTAAATGCTTACTGGGACATCACTACCTTCCCCAATTCGGGTCATGGTCCCAATGTTATTTACTTACAAAGGGTAGGAATGTTTGTATTTTTGCGTTCTGATGTTCTGTTGGTACCGGAATAAAGACCTTTGTACACGGTACTATAACGTACATTATGGCAATTTTATCAGATGGCGGGACATTTCAAAATACATTTACCTTGTTACACAAATGACAGTGAGTGTATATTTTCGCATATTTCATTTTTAAAGCGTATAAATACATCAAAGTATACATATTTTTTGGGAAGGTATTTAGAAAAATCTGAAAAAAAACTGTATTATCAAAATGAACATAAATAAATGAATGCCCTAAGCCTAAACTATATTTTCTGTTCAGTATTAAGTAGCTAAGTACAAGAGTGGACTCATCATCATCATAGCATATACCGCTTGACATAGACAGACATCCCCTAATAAGCACCATCGCGCCCTATCCTCAGCTCAGAGTAGACTCAAAAAGTAAGCTTAAAATGTATCATAGTGATTTCAGTGGTCTACATAAATAAATATTTATTGACTGTGACTTAACCCTGACTTTTTAGTTAAGTTAGTGTTTGACTATTATTTCACCGAAAGCAAGCAATGATGAAGTTTTGAGTTTTTGAGTTTTGTCAGTAATGTATATTTTCACATCGTTTGGTCATAAAAATATACATTCATCATTATAGTTGTCGTGTGTGACAAGCTTAAATGTACGTATGTTGGTATAATGGAACACTTTTGAGGTTGTTTTTGGCGGCAGATAAACCTGTCACGGTTACGTTTGACAGCGGTTGTTTATCCCGAATATATTTTAAAACCATTAAATTTTAAATGGTTTTGTATTTTATAATTTAAAAAACTGCTTCTTTTATAATCTTATCAAAATTCTGTATAATATTAACAACTTCTTCTCTTCAGATTTTTTTGAAAATTTCAAAATATCTAATTTTCAAAAAAATCTGAATATGGACTTCCGCAAAGTCACGCCTGAATCAATTAACTAACTTCTTCTCTTGTTAAAAAATGTAGTAAGTACAACTTTATATTTAACAAGGTTTTGATATTTTTTAACAATACATTATTTGTGTATTAATTACCTATACCATGCTACTTTTAGTTAGGTTTATTATGAAACACAATGTTTTTGTTACAAAAAAACTTATCATTTGATTTACAGTTTCTTATTTTTCTACCATGAATCCAGGACCTGGGGCCCTAGCCATATTACACGATCTATCGTCGCTGTAGAACGAGCTATCGCCGCTGTAGAATAGAACACTTCAAAATGTATAGGAATTGACGTTCTGACCACGTGACTCATCTACTTGAAACGTCAAATCCTATACATTTTGAAGTGTTTCTATTCTACAGCGACGATAGATAGTGTAATATGGCTAGGGGGTATGGCTGGTTAGATGGTTAGACAACAAAGGACGTCCAATAATGTAATTACTTGAAATCATAACATAACAGACCAATGAAGGGTTCTTAATAAATCTTAGTTCATAAATCCATGAAATGGCAAACTCTGACACCAAAGTTGACCACTAGCTTATACGAACTTACTTAGGGTGGGTGATTTGAAATGGTACCAGCTATATTTGATACACCACAAATGTTTTCCACTAAGTGCTCGCTCGAAGTTTCGTGTGAACCACCAACTTTCTAACGAAGTAATATTACTAGTTTGAAATACAAAGCTCCGCTATACTCGCGAGCAAAAAGACCGAACCATGAAATTTCGAAAATTTAAGTAGGTATAGAAGAAAACGAAATTTCTCGAATACAATGTACGAAAATCAAATACAAAAACTTATAGATGAAAACGAATTAGAAATAATTTTGAATAAAATATAAGTATGAAAATATACATTTACACGTTCAATGCAAGGAATCTGGAGTTTGTAGGGTTATTAGTAGGCTGTAGCATTGGTCCAAATAAGTACAACATGAAGTCGTTTGCAATCAACAATTTGTTACCCAATTAATATTAGTAAAACCACACAATATTTAAAGCTTTCATCAAAAACCTTAGGCGACTTGACTAGCCTTCTGCGCCATAAGATTATAGCTTCGATTTCTATTCAGGACAAACATTTATCATGTCGTCTCTATCTATACTATTATTATAATCAATACTAATATTATAAAGAGGCAAAGTTTATTTGTATGTAGGAGGTTATCTCCGAAACTATTCATCCGATTTAAAAAAACTTTCAGATTGAACTTTCAAAATGAACATTGGCTATAATAATGTTATGTAGGTAGGTACTTCACGAGCAACGCCACGGGCGGAAGCTAGTAATAAATAAATCTGAGATCACTACTTTTTTGCACGCAAGTGTATCAGCGAAACTTTTCCATAACAATTCATAAAAAGTTGGTACATATTGACAATGACATATTGCGTCTATGTCAATACAAACACAATGCAATATCAAGGCAATATCGTTTGAACTGCAAATATAAGGCGACCTGCCGATTGTAGATATTGTATTTTAGTTCATATAATATGAGCTGCCTAGTCGGAAAGTGAATTCAAATCCTGGTTTTTAAATGCTTTTTTGTTTCAACAAAAGTATATGTAGGGAACCAGTTAGAAACATAGCAATTCTACTACAAAACTTTTTATGAACCACAAGCAAAACCTCAACTAAATCTTAGATTTTTGACTGTTTCATATTCCACTAATGACAAACGACTCAGTTGTGGTGAGGTTTTAGCTAAGGTTTGGACTTTGGCAGAACATTGAAAAACCATTCTACTATTTACCAAATGGCTGACATTAAAGAGATCGAAACAAACCGCAGCGGAATGATTGACGTTGTCATCTAGTAGAATTGCAACCCTGAATAGACAGCAATGGTCTTACAACTTTTTTAAATCAAAATACTTTTACGTTTAACCACGCTCTGCCAGATATAAAGCAATAGTGTGGTCTAAGATGGAGCACGCTTAGAAGGAACCTTTTGAAATTTTATGCTTGTAAAGTATGGAATGCTAACTTTTCAGATTGAGCCTGAAAGGTATTTGGACGTGCTTCTGATTCTGAGTACTCAAACATCTCTATCTATAAAAACCGGTAAAAAACTACGAATACGAATAGAGTACCTACGTAATTGTGTAGGTACCGGTTTTTTAATTCCAATTTCAAATAACAGTTTCCACAAAAACCAAACTGCGTCAGTCCAATGACACTGCAGTGCTTTAACGGAAAATCCATTACATTCTATCCCGACCGGTACATAAACCACCTGCGTTTTAAAAAGTACCCGAATTTCGGGGTATTAACCTAAAAACGGTAACTACCAATACAAATCAAAGTCGAGCCGAACTGTAATGGGTCGATTCAGATACAGCGGGGATTACCGTTGAGTTATGTCGGAGATACCGGTTTTGTACCGGTTTTCGACTAATCAAGTTGAAATTGCATGACTGATTTTGTAATGTACAATATTGTGTGTAATTGATGAATATCTGTTTGACTGTAGCACATTATTTTGTGTACCTATTTATTCTGTAGAATAGGTCCATTGTATTTTTTTTTAAATTAAAATAGGGTTGCGTTTGATACTCTGCATGATGTGAAGAATGTTGATTTTCATCGAAATTTGAATCCGTGATCTACTAAAAGTAAGTAAGTTCGTATGAGCAAGCCTAACTCTAATGACGGAGTTTTTAGGCCGCCTAAAGGCCTCCGTCATGACTTACTTAAAAGCCGGCACCGACAACTTAGGGAGTGTACAGTGTACACATTGCGTTTTTTGCAGCGCGTTTGTATCGATACAAACGCGATTCGAACGCGATGCGAACGCACAGCCCCCCTCCCGGTTCGCTTTTGTATGGAAAAAAACGCATTGCGAACGCGCGTTTGTATCGATACAAACGCGCAGCTCAAAAACGCGCTGCAGAAAACGCAATGTGTACACTCCCTTAACGTGCCCTCTGAAGTACGAAAGCGCTCAGTTTGTAATGCCACTTGCGTGTCATCCAGATTGTGACCGCGCACAACGTTGCTTAACTTCAACCGTCAATCAAGAACGTCTAAGCAAGCTACGCCACGGTCGTTTTGCACTATACTCCTTGGCTGACATGGCTCTTCCTTAAATTATATGATCACGACTGTATCCCCAAGGTGCAGTAGACATTTCTCGATTCTATTACCAAACTTTTTACCAACCACAAGCAAAACGTCAACTAAACCTTAGATTTTCGACAGTTTCCAATTCTACTAATGACAAACGACTCAGTTGAGGTGAGGTGTTAGCTAAGGTTTGGACTTTGACAGAAAACATTTTTGAAAAGCCATTCTACTATTCACCAAATGGCTGACATTTAAGAGATCGAAACAAAACTCAGCAGAATGATTGACGTTGTCATCTAGTATAATTGCCACCCACAGATCTTATTAGCTCTACCTTAGCCAACTTTAATTAGCCTTCAATTACAACAGCCAATTTAGTATTCATTGATTAGATTGCTATGTGGTCAAAATCAAATGAGCGTCACGCGTAATTCCTTTATAATCATAATTTAATGATAAATTAACTATTAATAATTACGCAGGTATGTTATAATAGGCTTAATTGGACTAGACTGCTCAATTTGATACTAATCATCGAAATAAGCTAGATCACTGGAGTTTAATTATAAATAGATAGACTTGAGCATTCACTTGTGTAACAGAACATCGAGCCTTCGCCGTTTTTTCCCGACTGCGCAACGCAAAGGAAGGGTAATGTGTTTATCGGTATATGTATGTATATATGTTTCTAGGTGGCGTTCTAGTAAAAGCTAGTAGTTAGTAGTTCTATTTAGTAGTTTCTGTCCAAAGTATCATGTCGTTGTTTTTATATATTACTTTTGTGTTTTGATATATTACTACACTGAAGGTTTCCTAAGAGAAATCGCTCTCAGCGATAAGGCCAGCCATACTAATTTACACTTTATCTATTGAGTGTTAATTCATTCATTCAATCACATTTTTAAAGAAGATCCATTTTCGTGACAGATTGCAAGCCCATCACACCGTTTATTAGAAAACTAATAAAAGCTTTCTCAAGATTAATTTTTGTAACCGTATTTCACATACCTACTTACCTATAATTTTTATCATCGTTTGCCTCAACGACGCTTTAAAAAATTCAGAGCTTTTAAAATTTTGAGTTTTACCAATTAAGATAATGCATCCGTAAAAACAGAAACACATTAAAAACTGCAGCTTCCTTTACGACACCATAAAAAACGGTTCCATTATTCGCCCTGTGGAACCCTACCTAGACGTAGGTAGTATGCATAAAAACTGCATAAACGGCATTTTTATTTCTCAGTTTATGACCTCATAAATATTATAAAGTACCGGTCTAGAATACCGGTTTTATGAAACCGGTTTATTTGTATACCGATTTTCTATGCATGCCATTTGCCTGAGTTAAATGGGCGTTCGGTTTGTTAATACCGTTTTGGTTTGAGGTATCGTATTTTCATTATGAATTAGAGTTGTGCTTTTAACCGGTTTCCGTGAATTCTCATTCATTCAAATGAATGAGTAAATAAATAAATGATAGAATGAGTCAATGAATGCACACTTAATATTTGTGGACATTTCACACAACGCTGTCTGCTCAGGTTTATAACAACCAGACACACAAAAAACAACTAGGTACGTTCATCACAAAAATGTTTGTCCTGGGTGGGAATCGAACCCACAACGTATCGTCGGTCGCAAATTTCCCGTTTGTTAATATAAAATCTTTAAGATTTAACTTGTTCTGGGCGGATTTTAAATCTCTCCCAGACAACACAAGCCCACTTTGAGTGTTTTAGCGTTTTCGTAAATAATTGCAGTCCTTTGTAAAGCGACAGATATTTATTTTCCTTTTGTTTATTGTCCGGGGGATAAAAAATGGCGTGTTTTGTATTCGTTTGATAAATTTTCAATTTGTTTTCCTCGTTTTAAGCAATATTTTAAATGAATTAGAAGAATTTTTCGTTGATGCGCTTATGTAGCTTGCTTTGATTTGATAGATAATAGAAGTTAAACGTTCTGCGTGGTCAAAAAATGGATGGGTGGCCGCTAGTAGCTTATACAACTGAGCGCTTCCTTTCGTAGAACACATTAAGTCGTTAAGCAATGACAGAGGCCTTTAGGTGTCCTAAAATCGCCATCACATAAGTAAGAAAAAAAAATGAACTAGGATTCTCTGTTCTGAATATCATCATAAAAAAAATATTTATTAAAATAACTCTGTCCTTCCATAGTCATGGTAAATGTAATTTTATCAAAATAGGCATATATTACATTTTCTTCAAAGAATAACCTATTGCTTTTAATATTTAATTGTACCTGTCTAGACTTTAGGCATTCTATTTGGAAAATAGAAAAGTTTAGTCAAACGTGATTTTGCATTATGTATTCTGTAACTAAGTAATAAAGTTAGAATTGGTTTGTACATAGTTTGCGGTTAATAGAATTAACAATGAGATTACTTTTATTACGTGTTGAATTTTTTAGCACAAACCCCTTACTTATGAAAGAAGTTTAAAGTTGAACATTGGTTAAACAACGTCCTGTCTCTGTTTGTTACTATCCACAAATAAAGACAGGACGTTGTTAACCAGTGTTTAACTTTAAACACCTTTCATAAGTAAGGCCCTTATTGAATAAAATAAATAAATGAATGCTGGACATTTTACACAGCAGCATCTAGCCGCAAAGTAAGTAGAGCTTATGTTATGAGAACTACTAATATTCTTTTTTTTTTTAAATACATATTATAAAAAAAAAAACCACCTAGATCCGAGACAAACATTTCCTTGCAGCGGGAATAGAACCTGCAACCTTCAGTGTTTCAGTCGCCTATTTAAAAAGAATAACTTAGGTTTTTTTAACTAATCAATTAGGCACCGTTCTTTCATATTTTATTTATTTCAAACAATTCTCTCACAAATGAATCTAAAGTCATCTTACTAAAAATATCAGTTTCAATAAGAAAAAGCCATTCCATTAATTAACCAACCGTTAAACCAGGCTTAAATTGTACAAGATGGAATAGCCGATAGCCAATCAAGGCAATAGGAATTAATTGCGTTCAGTACACGTAATCCGGGAGAATCCTTCCTATCTATTCTGAAGAAAGGATTACATGGGGTGAATATGGTCACAGTATAAGATATAGTTAGTATGTTAGCTTTTCACTTGTATTTATTTATTTAACGGAAATCAAAAGCGGCACTGATTGTCGCGAAAGCGAAGAATTGTAGTTGCATATAGCTATAGCTAGGCTTGTCGGGACTAGTCGGAATGGATCGGTCGGCGCCGGCAGGCGATCGCTCGCGAGCGGGTCGCCGGGCGGCCGGACTGACATTCTGTTCCGAGGCGGCAAGCGAGATACATGGGTGAGTGATCTTGACTTTACACTGTGCATGTAATACGATATAATTGCCATTGATTTAAAATACCCATGTGTTAGCGTACAGTGTATTTCTAGAAGTGTATTTGCCGATGCGTTCGGAAAGATATATAAATATTAGAGAGGGTATTTATATGAAGCGTGACTTGCCGGATGCGTTCGGCAAGACACCAAGAGCGAGGCTCGGGGTGGCTATAGGGGAGGTCGGAGGCCACACGGGGATAAGCCCCATAAAACATAAGAGGGAATAACCCTGCCCAGGGAACAAGTGGACCAGCCACTACATCCCAGGGCCAGGCTAAGGAACAAGTGGACCAGCCACTATATCCACGGCCAGGCTAAGGAACAAGTGGACCAGCCACTATATCCACGGCCTAGGGAACAGGTGGAACAGTCACCATATCCCAAAGAAGGTGGAACAGCCACCGCATAAAAGTATAACCCGCTAACAACAATGTGCATTATAAGTAGGTACATCAACACAGAATATTCGTCATAATCCAGTTTTTTAGGTACTTGGCGACATGGTGGAGATGCAGGGATCTCCTATTTTATTCATTCTAAAAATAGATTGTTTACTCTGGTTATAAAAATCGAAGCGCGGGTAGTTCTGTTTTTGCGTTTGCTTTTGTTATGTTCGACGTAATAAAATCATTACGTACAAAAATAACAAAGGAATTTAAATAATCTTTGAGATGCAATATTTTAAATGTAATAATATTATGTACGTATACCTGCCTACTAGTTGGTTTGTTCATAACGTTTATGATCGCATATCTGCACAAAAGGGATCGAACTATGCAAAAGTTTTAGATTACACAAAATGAAAAATGAAGTAGGTAGGTACCTATACCTAAATAGTATCAAGATACTACTAACACAAGTTTTGTAGAAGGTACATAAAGTATTTTTTTTTACGAGACATACCTAGGTACTTACTTACATACATGTTTGTGTTATAGCAAAGTAAGCATAGGTTGCGTACATTGCGTTGCGAAGCGAAGTTAATGATTGTAGGTTGATCGTAGTACCTACCTACCTACTTACCTACATTTTTATTTGTTTTTCTTATCGATTAAAACATAATCTATGGTGCATACCATTTACGTAGCATTTGGTTTTTTTAGTTTTATTGAGACTTGGGTTTTTTTGACGTGATAACGTCTTATAAATCGATGTTTTATTAACATGTTGAGACTTTGTTTTTATTTTTATTTTTGACGTGTCAACGTCTTATAAACAGTTAAACGCCGGCTGCATGCATAAAAAGTGCCATGTTAAGCCTGAGCCGAGCGTGCAAGCGAGAGCGCGGAACAAACTATACAGAGGCACGATTGGCCTAAGTGTTCTGTGCGACTTTTCATCAATTTTTTTTTGTGACGTTGTCACGTAAGATTATCGTCCGTAAGCCGACTTTCCAGACAATCAGTCAGTTTTTTGTTTTGTTCTGAATGAGTTGACAATATGTAGGTAAAGAATAACAACACTAAAATAATTTACCTACTTCCTTGAAATGGTACATAATTACTTAAGTACTTACTTTATGAAGAAAGTAATTTTCTAAGAGAGTTGCTTGGTACATACATTTACCCCCTTATTCATAATAATTTTCAAATTTAGCAAGGCTTTAGAGAACGATTTTTTCTTATCACTTTTGTGTCTGATAAGAGACAGTAACAAATTTAGCACTCATCTGTACTCTAAGAAGCCTGTGAGTCCATTATGAATAAGAAGGTATTAAGTATTAAGTATTAAAGTTAAAGTTAAAGTTTAAGTTAAAGTTAAAGTTAAAGTTAAAGTTAAAGTTAAAGTTAAAGTTAAAGTTAAAGTTAAAGTTAAAGTTAAAGTTAACCTTTAACTGGTGACGTGGTATTTGTGTAACGTTAGTGGTGACGTTGGGCCTGACAGGCCTCGGTTGAATATAAGTATAATTCGCGATTTATATAAATTAATGACTGTAGCCTACCTATTTGTGTTAATATGGTTATTGAGGTATTAGATAAAACGATTTTGTGTATTCTAATTATCACTTTTATTTAAGAACAGACATATCAAAATTAGCACTCGAATTTTTACAAAAAAACGACATGAGATCTACATTTGGTCATAAAAAACAAAAATCAACATTCTTATCCATAAAAACATTTTTAAATCTTAGAATAGACTCGAATCATCTTATAAAATAACATAAACCTCTTATCAAATTTGTAATCACAAAACTGACAATGGGTAAACTTCACAAATTTTTATTGACACTCAGGACACAGGAAACTGGATTTTCTTGGTCTGGGTATGGTTCGTGCTCCTCATTATCAGATGTGCTTTCTACAGTGTCTGAGTTGTGGTCAATTTGCTATGGAACACAGTTTTTTTCTAAATCATCAGCTTCAGAACCACTAGAGTCTTCACTCCCCAACAATTCTTCGATTTGTTGATTGAAATTCAAACTGGTTCCCAATATAACTTTTCTACTAGTACTTTGTACTAAATTTCTCTGCTCCAGTACTCTAGGTCTTATTTAAGGTAGTTCTGTACCATCCAGGCTATAATAAACCACAAATAACAATTTAACAACACTGACAAAAATGTAACGTAAGTGGTGACGTAGGGCCTGAGAGGCCTCAGTAAAACTTTAAATACGCATAACTCACCGAATTTGCTCTCACCGACACTATTATCTTTGTCCACGGCGTGGGCGCAACTAAACTCGAAGCTACTGAGACACACAAACCCGGGAAACGCGGGGAAAGGGGTGAAATAACGTTTCGTTAGTGATCTGGGGCCTGTGAGGCCCGACGTCACCAGTTAAAGGTTAAAGTTAAAGTTAAAGTTAAAGTTAAAGTTAAAGTTAAAGTTAAAGTTAAAGTTAAAGTTAAAGTTAAAGTTAAAGTTAAAGTTAAAGTTAAAGTTAAAGTTAAAGTTAAAGTTAAAGTTAAAGTTAAAGTTAAAGTTAAGTTAAAGTTAAAGATAAATCAAGGTCATATATTTTTTTTAATTGTCCCAACAAGTTTTACCGTCTAGGTACCGGTATAGATAAAAAATACATAATGAGTCATTCATAATTTTGTTGTAGATTTGGACAAAACTGAACAAACAAGATCTTGCTCTTGGGTAGTTTAGGTACTGTACTAAAAATGGAAGATGTCCTCGAAACTCGTTTAAAGTTATTATACGAATCAGTCCAGTCGTATATAAACTCTGCCCAGTGTGCTCTTAAAGAAGTAGACAGTGATGCTCATTACAAAGAATTAGAATTGATCGGAGCTAAACTAAAAGGTGCTAATGAAAGGTTTGTCGCTGAAATACATAATTACTGCAAATTATTCAAAGAACCCGACATAAGTCAAATAACCCAATACACTTCCACTCAAATTCAAGCTGAAGATTTAGTGTCCGAAATAAATGTTCATATCAAACGCAATGACCGAAAACGAACTTCAGCTATGGACAGTAGCGATAACTCCAGAATTACGAACAAATTGCCGAGAATGGAGTTGAGCAAATTTGACGGTGACATTCTCAAGTGGTACCAATTTTGGGACCAATTTTCTTCGAACGTGGATGCTAGAAATATAAACGAGGTAGATAAGCTGCTTTACCTACAATCAGTTTTAGAAGGGGACGCGAAACAAGCTATTGAAGGTTTAGATATCACCAACAAAAATTATAGTATAGCTGTTCAAACTCTCAAAGAAAGATTTGGTAAACCTGCTGCTATTATTGACGCACACTACGTGGCACTATATCGAATAAAACCAGTTACAACAAGTCAAGTGAAAGATTGCCGACAGGTTCTCAATGAAATAGAGAGGCACCTTCGTGTATTGAGCTCCCTGGGCGAAGATGTGAATCATAATCATCTCCGAGTCATGATAATGGAAAAATTCCCTGAAGATCTGATTTACGAAGTAAGAATGAAAATGACAGACGAAGAAGAGAAAATAGATAGTATTAGGAAATATCTAGAATATATTATATCGGCTAGAGAAACATCAAATAGACTGAAAAAAGACACAGTAGGTACAAAAGTAACAGACTCGACAAACAGTGAAGGCAAGGACATGACTGAAAGCTTTACGACAGGTTCATTACATATCAAATCAGAAGAAAAGACAGACAATAGACAGCGTAGAAATACATTATTTAGGAAAAATAGACCAAGAAATGACAATAGGAATAACAATAGTAAAACACAACATTCATATAAAAGACAACTTGACAGCTCTGATACCAAAAATGAACCGCCAAAAAAGAAATTTAGAACTAGGAAATGCATATTCTGTAATCAAGACCATTTCAATGATGAGTGCACGAAACACAAAACATTGCAGAATAGGAAAGCATTACTAAGCAAACGATGCTTTATCTGCTTTCAGGAAGGCCATAGGGTAAACACATGTCGATCAAAACGTCCGTGTAAGCATTGTGGCGAATCAGGCTCACATAATCGAGCTTTGTGCCCCAAAAGGTTTGCACAGCCCATGAAGTCATCAGAGACTGATAGTTTACATGTCAGCACCGAAACAAATACCACGATATTACAAACTTGCCTAGCTATGGTAGGTAGCACCGATAATGACTCGAGGCAGCGACAGTGTAGGATCCTACTCGACTGCGGTAGTCAACGGTCTTACATTACAGAGTCTATCGCGAATAGCCTAAAATTACCTGTTACAGAAAAGATAAATCTATCGATATTTACTTTCGGTGCGAAATCACCACATCAGATTGAAAGTTCCGTAGTCAATTTTAAACTAGTAACCCGAACAGGCGTGACCCGCCAAATACATGCAAACGTTGTACCTCATATCACACATGCCATACGAAAACCCGTGTTCAATGACTCAATGAAGATAGGAAATAATATCAGATTGAAAGACCTTACATTAGCAGATGATGGATCAGGCGGTGATATGGTAGATATCCTGTTAGGTAATGATTATTACCACTCGTTTATGTTACACGAAAAGATTTCGGTCACTCAGGATCTATATCTAGTTAATTCCGACTTTGGATGGGTATGGTCGGGTAGGATTAAAGAAAACATTGACTCAGATCAGCTAACTGTACTGACCTATTTTCAATCAGATGGGGTTTTTGAAACAAAACTTTTTGAGCCTGATTTACCACTAAAGGTAGATGACGTGAAAAAATTGTGGGATCTTGAATCGATAGGCATCACGGATTCTCCCAAATCTACTCGTGATGAGGAAGCTATAAAGCATTTTAATGAGACTATCCTTTATAAGGATAATAGATACCATGTTCAGTGGCCGTGGACCGAAGCGCAACCTGATCTTCCTAATAATTTGGGTCTATGTTGGGGTCGTCTCAATAGCTTAGTAAAACGGTTGAATAAAACTGAAATGATGGCATACGATAACGTCTTACAGGAAATGTTACAGAATGGAGTCATAGAAATTATACCAAATGCTAATATCGAACAGACACATAAGGTTCATTACTTGCCTCATCATTGTGTCCATAGCCGCGATAAGTCTAAGAAACTACGTATTGTCTATGATGCGTCTGCTAAAACCGGTGAAAATCGAAGTCTGAACGAATGTTTATATCGAGGACCATTGATGCTAGAAGATCTAACTGGGTTGCTGATTAAGTTTAGAGAACACCCTATAGCTATTGTAGCAGATGTTGAAAAGGCCTTTCTACAGTTAGGCCTCCAAGAGCTAGATAGAGACGTAACACGCTTCCTTTGGCTTAAAGACATAAATGGTAAAACTAGTTCCGATAATATCTTACACCTTCGCTTTTGCCGCGTACCATTTGGTGTAATATCTAGCCCATTTTTACTGAACGCAACAATCAGATTTCACCTGACGAGGTCAAACAGCTCCCTCATGAAAGATCTAGCCGATGATATTTATGTCGATAATATAGTTACTGGCTCAAAAACCACATCAGATGCTTTAAACCTATATGAAACCTCGAAAAAATCATTTGACAAAATATCCATGAATTTACGCGAATGGAATTCAAATTCAAAAGAACTAATTTCTGCGATTCCAGAAAGATTTCGAGCCAAAGAAAATAAGATAGTAAAGGTATTAGGTTTAAATTGGGACATAGATTGTGATCACCTTTCCTTGAAATCTAATTTCACTGATAAAGACTTAGACACAGCTCGTACGAAAAGAGACATACTAAAATTTATAGCCTCAGTCTACGATCCTTGTGGTTTTGCAGTACCGGTACTACTCCCAGCAAAGCTATTCTTTCAGAAATTATGGAAGGATAAAATTAAGTGGGATGCTAATTTGAATTCCCAATTGCTTAGTGAATGGCAACAAATAGCCTTAAAGTTTAGTTATCTGAAGGATATTAAAGTTGATCGCTACTATGCTCATAGCCTAAATACCGACGAAGGCTGTGACCAAATAGAGTACGAAATGCATTGCTTTACCGACTCATCAATGGATGCGTATGCAGCGGTCATTTATTTGCGCAGTTTTTTACGCACTAATAATATTGTCAGTTTTGTTATTGGCAAGTCCAGATTAGTGCCGTTAAAAGATCAAAGCAACTTACAGATTCCAAGACTAGAATTGCTGGGAGTACTTATTGGGTGTAGACTTATAAATTACGTCATGAAATTCTTGCGTCTAAAAATCAAATCGCAATTTTTGTGGACTGATAGTCAAATAGTTTTGAGCTGGTGTAAATCAGACAAACTTCTTCCACCGTTTGTCTCGCGAAGAATTTGTGAAATAAAACAGAACAAATTGTTACAAATTAGATACGTACCAACCAAGCTTAATCCATCTGATGTAGGAACTAGGGCAGAGCGAATTGAGTCATACGATAGATGGCTTAAGGGTCCTGAGTTTTTGAAGAAAGACTCTGAACAGTGGCCTACTGTTTCTAAGAACAATGAGGTTCAGAACCTTTCTTTGGGTGAGGAGGGTCTTACGAATACTGAATCAATGAATATAACGGAATCAGACGTAAATAACGCAGAACCTATTACAGTAGATGAATCCCACTGCTCAGAAACAGACAAACAAACAAAGACAATAATAGATATTCAGACAAAATATTTTCCCAAAGAAACTGAAGGTAATGTGACTGACTTGACGAGATCATTACATTTGTTCAAAGACCATGAAGGAGTAATTAGGTGTAGAGGTAGGTTTAGACATACAGACTTGTCAGAAGACCAGAAAGAACCTATACTCCTGCCCAAAAATGCGGAATATACTCAGAAAATAATAACAGAGTTGCATCAGAAAAACTATCATGTCGGAGTCTCTCATACGTTATCCCTATTGCGTCAGAAGTTTTGGGTTCCTCATGGTAGATCAACTGTACAGAAAATAATCAGGAAATGCCCACAGTGTGTCAAATACGGCGGAGGTCCATTTAAGCTACCAGCAATGCCTGATTTGCCAGCTGAAAGAGTGAAGCTAAGTTTACCATTTGCTTTTACTGGCATTGATTATTTCGGACCGCTTTATGTGAATGAGGGCATGCAAGAAAAACGCTGGGTATGCCTATTCACGTGCCTCACTATTCGGGCTATTCATATGGAAGTAGTAAAAGACCTTTCAGCTGAAGAATGTTTACTTGCCATAAGAAGATTCGTTGCAGTCAGAGGTTTGCCACAGCTAATTGTTTCGGATAATGCTACACAATTTAAACTTACCGCAGATGTTCTTACTTCAGATTATTGTATACAGAATAGCTTGCGATGGAAGTTCATTCCAGAATTGGCCCCCTGGTTTGGAGGATTTTACGAGCGACTAATCGGAGTTGTGAAACATAGTATTAAAAGAACCTTAGAGAAACATTTAATAAATCACAACCAGTTGTGTACCGCAATGAAAGAGCTTGAAGCCATTGTAAATACCAGACCGTTGACCACAGTAGGAGCTGAGCTCGAACATGTATTGACTCCGCAAGATTTTCTCCGTGTAGGCGGATCAGTGACCACCGAAGTTTCGGACCGTGAGTTCTTAGAATCAGCTACTGTAACCAAATCCAATCTGATTGATGGGTGGAAGAGAGGTCAAATAATTATTGCAGAATTTGGTAAGATGTTTACCAATCAGTACCTAACCAGTCTCAGAGAAAGAAATGACAAACATCGACAATCAAGAGTTGTGGTTAATAGAGTTCCAAAGTTAGCAGAGACAGTTCAGTTAAAATCGGAAGGCAATAGAGCACACTGGAAGGTAGGAAAGATAGTACAATTGCTAAAAGGTTCGGATGGACAAATAAGAGTTGCGAAAGTTAAAATATCGTCAGGAGAAACATTGACTCGTTCAATAGGTCACTTGTTTCCACTTGAACTTGAAGAACAGAGTACAGTACCAATAGTAGACCAAACTCCCACGATGAGAGCACAAGGTTCTGCGGAACCTGAATGTTCTGAAGAGTTCCAAAGCACACAAGAACACCAAGTAGCTGCTCAATCAGAATCAGCAGACAGCAGAAAGAGACCAATCAGGGCTTCTGCAGCCAAAGCTAGGCAAAGGGTCAAAGAGTGGACATCCCAGTTGCTTGTCAGATTGTTTCACCAGTAGATTAAAAGAAACAGAGTCTAGAGAGATAATATTAGTCAAGATTGTTAATTGTACACCATTGTTGTAAATAAATATGCAAATTTATCAAATCGTTTTCGTTCTCTATCTTCCTTGGGGGGAATGTCGCGAAAGCGAAGAATTGTAGTTGCATATAGCTATAGCTAGGCTTGTCGGGACTAGTCGGAATGGATCGGTCGGCGCCGGCAGGCGATCGCTCGCGAGCGGGTCGCCGGGCGGCCGGACTGACATTCTGTTCCGAGGCGGCAAGCGAGATACATGGGTGAGTGATCTTGACTTTACACTGTGCATGTAATACGATATAATTGCCATTGATTTAAAATACCCATGTGTTAGCGTACAGTGTATTTCTAGAAGTGTATTTGCCGATGCGTTCGGAAAGATATATAAATATTAGAGAGGGTATTTATATGAAGCGTGACTTGCCGGATGCGTTCGGCAAGACACCAAGAGCGAGGCTCGGGGTGGCTATAGGGGAGGTCGGAGGCCACACGGGGATAAGCCCCATAAAACATAAGAGGGAATAACCCTGCCCAGGGAACAAGTGGACCAGCCACTACATCCCAGGGCCAGGCTAAGGAACAAGTGGACCAGCCACTATATCCACGGCCAGGCTAAGGAACAAGTGGACCAGCCACTATATCCACGGCCTAGGGAACAGGTGGAACAGTCACCATATCCCAAAGAAGGTGGAACAGCCACCGCATAAAAGTATAACCCGCTAACAACAATGTGCATTATAAGTAGGTACATCAACACAGAATATTCGTCATAATCCAGTTTTTTAGGTACTTGGCGACACTGATTAATATACTGACTAATTATACTACGACGGTTACATCCTCAAGATCATAATATTTTTGACCATGTAGTTTCACTTCTCAATGTACTAGGGCATCACATAATTTTAGAGTACTGTAAAATCTGTAAAATTAAAGCATTAGTAACAAAATAATGACACTCTGGCATCCCTATCTGGCAACCCACTCGCTCGGCTCGCGCCAACTTCATTCGTTTCTTATGTGCGGGCATCGCAACATCGCAATAATTACGAATTTATTTTTTTCGCAAGAAAGTTATAATTAAAAGTTTATAATTGGTAAAACAACGTAAACGAAGTGGTGATTATAGAATAAGAAAGAAGATTAAACTTTTGGAAAGGAGTTTATGAAAATCATCATCGTCTACGAGAGATGAAGGGAGGTAACAGTTTTTTTGTTTACTTAATTTCACCCAATTATCAAAAAATATTAGCATACAACAAATAATACCGTAAAATATTTACGACAAATAATTTTTACATGTCGACAATTCACATTAAAAAATATGTGACTACCTTCATTTTATTTTTGTCTCGGGTTTATTGTTGTATTGTTTATCGTTGCATTGTGATATTTATTCATTATGATAAACGATCTAGATTACGTCTTAGTAATAACAATTTTGTCGTATTGCTATTTCAAAGTGCCAAAAACTGCCGGTTTTTTTTGCTTTCTTTGCACACAGGTCACCAACGATGTTGAAATACCTACCTGCGATATATTACGCGACGAGCTCGCGTTTGATAATTATCGCTCAGTCTCGTGTCGTCACATTATGACGACCAATGACTTTAAAACAATAAAAAGGGCAGACTGCAGATTGGATGGATATGTCTACCTGTCAACACAGGTCAAGGGTGTAAAAAACCTAGGTCCCCAGCGTTATACTGCGTGACGCGATCACGTTTGATATCGCTTAGTCCGGAATGACTTTAAAATAACAACAACTGCAAACTGCAGATTGTAAGTATGTCTACCTGTGCATACAAGTCAAGGAGGTGGAAAACCTACCTGCGTTATACTGCGTGACGCGATCACGTTTGATATCGCCCAAATGACTTTAAAACAATAAAAACGGCAGACTGCGGATTGGATGTATATGTTTACCTGCCCACACAGGTTAAGGGTGTAAAAAACCTAGGTTCCCTGCGTTATACTGCGTGACGCGATCACGTTTGATATCGCTTAGTCCGTAATGACTTTAAAATAACGACAACTGCAAACTGCAGATTGTAAGTATGTCTACCTGTGCATACAAGTCAAGGAGGTAAAAAACCTACCTACATGACGCGATCATGTTTGATATCGCTTAGTCCGTAATGACTTTAAAATAACAACAACTGTAAACTACAGATTGTAAGTACCTGTGCATACAAGTCAAGGTGGTGGAAAATCTACCTATACTGGGTGACGCGATCCCGTTCAATATCGCTCAGTTTCGTGTCGTCGTGTGATGACGACCAATGACTTTAAAACAATAAAACTGCAAACTGCAGATCGTAAGTATATGATCGTAAGTATATGTCTATCTGTGCATAAAGGTCAAGGGTGATATATGTATATCTACCCAGAATTATAGCGCGATGCGATCACGTTTGATTTCGCTTAGTCTCATGTCGTCACGTGATGACGACAAATGGTTTTAAAATAATAAAAACTGTGCAGATAGTAAGTATTATTATGGATACCTGCCCATACAGGTTAAGGGTGTTAAATACCTACCTACGTGATATTGTGTGACGCAAATACGTTTGATATCGTTCAGTCTTGTTTTATTACGTGATGACGATCAATGGTTTTAAACTAATAAAAACTGCAAACTGCAGATTGTAAGTATGTTTACCTGTAAGTATTGTGTCTATTGTAAGTATAAGTCACCAGGGTTAAATAACTACCTGCGTTATACTGCGTGACGTGAACACGTTCCTGTTGCTCAGTCTCATGTCTCATGATGACGACCAATGACTTTAAAACCAATAACAACTACAGACTGCACATTGTACAGGTTATATTACCTGACTTTTGTAACTTTGATGAAAGCGTAGTATATAGTATATATAGTCTTCTACCACTCTCAGAGCGCGGCTATTACAATACCCGACTCCATCACCGTGAGCTCTACTTGATTTGTCATAGTCAGACCATGACAATCGGTTCATGCATTGTGTCTGAATAAAAAATATAAAATTATTATGATTATTATTATTATCTATCTTTATAGGAGCTCTCTAAACGTTGGGGTCGGATTCTGGTGGAAGGTGACCGAGACCAAGAAAACCAATAAGACCTTGTAAAAAATACTTTAATATTTAAATATTCTATAAATATAAAGGCCTTCAGATTAAAAGGTATGACCTCAGCTTACTCTCTAGATCGAAGCAGTAGCAGGCAAACTGGAAGGCCATTCCAGAACTAAACCACCCAGACCATTCAGGTGGGGTGGACCGAAGAACAGATGCCAAATCTGAGGTAATCGTCTTAAGATGGGTACCCGTTCCAAGGGCGGAGACCACCGCCTGCCGCGAGTTCTTCCTGCACCAAGACTGAGTTCAGGACCCGCAAAACGCATAAGAGGTAAGTAATACTACTTCATGCTAACAATTTGCGCTATTTTATGCATAATTACTGCGCACTCTGCTGTACCCAATGATCTTCTACTATACCTTATAAACCGAGGTAGATATGTTGTGTTGTGCCCCGCTCCGCGTGGCGAACTAACTTCGGGCTGGATAGCTTGAGTCAACTCGGTCACTCGTCACAGGCTGTCATTTGCGACTTGCTGCTCACGTAATTGTGAAAATTATATTTATCTCGTTCTGACAACGAGGTTTTGTATTTCTCTGCTATCTTTTGGTTTCTTGAGTGATGTAATGTAAACGAAGCTGCGAATATTCTACCTACTTAGCTGTAAAACAATTTCGCCGCGTTTGAATGCTTTTATAATGAGTTTAATTAATATAACGTCTCTGTTGGAAAAATATCATTAGCTGTACCTAGCTATGTGAATGGATCCCGTTTAATAGTAGGCCTCCTGTACAAATGTTGGAACAAGCTAACCAAAAGTTTAGCAATACGGAGTTACTCGTAGAGCAGTTATGTTCAGCTACTCATAAGTTATAGTCATCAGAATCTGTGATTCTTACATAAAACATATTCCGGACAATTTTTATCTCAAACTTTTTTGACAAATTATTCGTGAAGGCACTTCTAGATTTAGTGTTAAGTCGATTTATCTTTCAGTCAATATTTTAAAGTAGTAGATACTTTCACCGCTGCTAAATTACTTATTAAAGACTGATTCATGGCTATGATAGACTTGCAAGATACATATGTTTTTTAGTACCCGGTCCATAAGGGCCTGTCATTTCTTATCTAAGAAATACGGACTGATTCTAGTCATTTATTAAAATGAAACTCAGTGCATAAATGATACTTATAATTGCCACGACAGAGTCAAGGAAACCTTCAAGATTGGGTTTTATTATTATTAATCAAAAACCTTTTTGAGTTCGAATTAGACTCTCGTACCTAACAGGTGCCTGAATTTGGCAGAATTTTAACACAAATAGAACACTTATCTTGTTAAAACTCGTTCACTAACCCTAAGGGATTTCACGAAATTTTTTCATGTTACTTTGCTCAGCTTGTCCTGCAGCTGCCCGTGGACGGCTATAGGTACGCTTCGAATCGGCTTGAAATTGAGAAATTTCTAGCTTCTTTGATTTAATGATTATGACTCCTACATGGTACACAACACACATATACCTACGAGTAGCTTATATCCAGATTTGTCTTTGTGGCGAAATTATATTTTAATTTCAAAAAATCCTATTTATGGTAATAGATTTTTATGGATGCGCCTTTAAAGGATTGGGGCGTCTTAATTTTAACGGAGAACATGTAAACGGTTTCTAGGACTGCCGAGCCAGATACACTATCAACCTTTTAGAACTTAAAGCCACTTCTATAGAATTACAGTGTTTCGCTGACAAATTGATACAAAATAAATTTTGATCCGTAACGATAAAACGAACGCGATATGTAATTATGATGAGGAGGTGTCCAGTTTAAGCATTTAAACAATTTAAGTAGTAAGATCTAGTAGCGGCGTTATAGTGTAGCATATTCGAAAAATCCAAAATCAAATAAGAAGCTGGACCAGGGATCCAGATGTTTTAAAATTATTATTGATACAATTATGGAGTCTATCTCAAACAAGTTTGAATGATTTATGAAAATGATTTATTTGCCACTTTAATAAATATGTAAATGTCATAAGTTCGTCTCTTGAAACGAGATCCGTCCGCATTCGATATCGATGCGTTTACTCTAGACTGGAGTGTTTATTTGTTTCTACACATTACCTCCTTTTTTCATTCATTTTAATATACTTAAGTAAACTAAGCAATAATCGTGCTACTAGAATTGGTCGTCCCTTATTGGCCTAGCGGCCTTGGTACCATGGTACCCATTGTTCATAAAAATATTTATATATATCTCAAGGCAAACTAGTTTACCTTAGTTTAGTTAGTATGACCACATTAGGTACTCTTTTCAACTTTCAGATTCTGACAGCGACACCCTAGTGTCATCGCTGTTATTGAGCAAGCCTACTCAAGACAAGCACTTTAAGCAAGTGCTATAAAATTGATATACCTATCATCTTTTTCTAAAAGTTCTTTAAAACAATAATAACTGTGATTCCACAAAATGGTGGCAATTTTGGCACCAAACTTTAAATTGACTTTTTAGAAGTTATATTCTATTTGTAATCGATTTTCTAGTTAGCGAATTTAAATCTGGGTCAAATTATTCGACTTTGAATACTTGTCATTCAGCGCTTGCAATATTTGGTAAACGGATGAGTCAAGATGATAGAATAGAACTAAACTTTGTTTTTTCCAATAATGAAAATAATCTGAAATCTGAATCTTGTAGGTGCTTGATCATCTTTCGAAATTATTTTCTATAAATACAGATAAATTTTTTTCTTACAAAACGATACATAATGCGAGTGTCTCGACAATAAGCCGATAGATAATGCAGATTTTGCCAGTCAAATAGTGGCGTCTATGCGTAACAGAGTCCCAATAGATATCTTATAACGAACCGACTCGTTTGGTCAGAAGTTCTACATTTGACCCAAAATGATGAGCGTAATGTATTTGGGTTTTTTGTAAAATATTTTAAGTATTCTATCGGTTTCACCAATATTTAAATAATTGAATATTTTGAATTGAATATTTATTTATTTGCAGATTCCATTTTTTGTCAAAACATGCAATCGTAAGTTGATTGTAAGACAACATTAGGTATTAATGTACCTACCTGCTTTTGCGTTAACCGCTTATGTCGTTAAAGGTCGCTAAACATCTACATGGTCAAAAATATTATGATCTTGAGGATGTAACCGTCGTAGTATAATTGATGGTTAAACAAACTTACCAAGTGAAGTTTGGCCATAATTATACGAGACGGTTACATCCGAAGAGATCAAGAAGGTCCCACCCGAACCCATAAAGGCCCTTGCTACTTTAACGACATAAGTGTCTCTGAAGAAATGAAGTTGGCGCGAGCCGAGCGAGTGGGTTGCCAGATAGGGATGCCAGAGTGTCATTATTTTGTTACTAATGCTTTAATTTTACAGATTTTACAGTACTCTAAAATTATGTGATGCCCTAGTACATTGAGAAGTGAAACTACATGGTCAAAAATATTATGATCTCTTCGGATGTAACCGTCTCGTATAATTATGGCCAAACTTCACTTGGTAAGTTTGTTTAACCATCAATTAAATTAAAACTAAAACCGGTAGCTCTTATTTAGTTCACGCTAAAGACCAAATCAGCATGACATTGGTGATGACCGACTACCAATTGCTAAATTATTTATTTTGTTCACGCTAAAGACCAGTTTTATGCCATGACTTTACGAACTAAAATCCTGTAATAACATTTTAAAAGCTGGGACTGACAATTTAATTGTATTAATTAAAAATAAAAGCATTTTAATTTATTTTATTATATTTTGGACTACAAAACATTGTAATAAAGCCTATTTTACACTAAAAACCGGTTTTAGTGAAAAAGGCTTTGATTTTATAAGGGTGAGTGGCGGTTAATTATTAAGTGACAGTTGCACGAGGGTGAAGGAATGTTGCTGTTTTTACCGGTTTTTCCCTTAATAATAGGTTCTCGACACTATGTCTAATGGCATTGTGACAGAAATAACGTTATTTAATAGCCTGGTCTGTTATGAAATGAGCAACGCAAAATGTTTAACGGTTTTTTTTGTAGACGTTATAAAATTATATAACGTTAAAAAAATCCAAACCAATAAAAACCGGATAAAATCTCTTATAATAACAAACTATTAAGTTTCATTAAGTAAATGATACATATTTAATTTTCTGAGAGTTCAAAATAAACCAAAAACAATTTTTAACATAATAATATTACTTTTATTATATTTTACCGGTTTTTCAAAGACTAAAACTTACACAAATATATGGAAAACATTAAAAAAATCAAATGACTCATTTTAACACATTTCAGCCACACAAAGCATTCGTGAAATGAGATAGATAGCACTAGTTTACGAGTATTTGTGTACCATACCAATGTAAACATAATTTTTAAATGAATTCTATTATATTCTTTTCTATTTTAGTTTATAAGACGACATTCAAATACGATTGTGAAATTGTTTATGAAAAAAATTAAATGAAATGAAATTATCATTGAGAAATTTATTATTTCAGTCAAAGTCAAAATAAAAATCGTTTCAATGTAAGTATTCTGAAAGGTCTGTCTTTTACTTACATTGAAACGCCATTCTTACGAGCGCTTTCTATTCTTACATTCTTTATTGTACACAAAAACATTAACAAACACAGGCAAAAATTCGCGCTCAGTGTCGCTCTTTTTCGGAGAGCACCGTAGTGTTTGAGCAGGGAATGGGTTTTTGGGGAACTTGGTGGAATCGTTCCCCAAAGGCAGAGTAGGTGGTTCCTCTGCAACGGTCCGACCCATCTGGCCCACTTGCCCGTGGTCTTTCGACCAACAGTTGATTTTGGTTAGTCGTACTTAGGTCTATCGCATCGGAAAACTTTGCTTGCGAGTTCTAGACATGTTGATGTTGTGTGGCGCCATCTGTAGTGCGTAGCATGTTTCTGTAGTTCATCTAGCGACAGGTAGATGTCGCTACAGGTTAAATAGTAAATGGCTCTACAATGTTTTCCTTCACCTTTATCCTGTTAGGTTAGAAACTAGTGCTATCCATATTCCGTATATTACAATAAAAGAGCGTGCTCTGACATTATCCCGAGAAACGGGGAGTTCCCTTATTAGGAGGGAAACATTCTTGAAAATTTAATGCATATGAGGGGGTGAAGAAATAAGCCCTTTCGGGAAAAATATTCGGTTGGGGTAAATAATTTTGACAAAAATATTTTTGTGTGTAAAGGCTGATTTACATTGATACAGTAGCTGTATTCAGCGGCGCTGGATTGCAGAGCTGTATTGGCTATATAAACACTTCACTGGAAACTGGATTGGATTGAATAGACGAGCGAATTCGCGCGTCGTAGAAGTGTGGTAGAAGCGTGGAATCGAGCTACCTGCATAACACAAAGACGCTTCGCTTCGCTTCGCTTCGCTTTGCTTCGTTGAGCCTAAATCAGCTTTTTCAGACTTACTTCATTTTATTAGTAATCTGTCTTAAGCAACAAAACTTTTCAAATCCCACTAATTATCGAGTTCTTAGGACACATTGCCCAGCGAATAGTCACTGGCTCTGTGGAGGGCAAGAGGGGAAGAGATTGCAGTTCAATGCGATTGTTCGACCGGCCCACTGATTGTTTATCTTTGATAGAGACCAAAAAATTTGACCAAACTGTCAAATATGACAGTTCAGTGACCACGCAAGTAGCTGTCACTCTTACCTCAGACCGAACGCTACAAAAGATAGGATAGATAGGATACCTACGCGATCGTTTTGACAGTTTGAGACCAATATGAGGTTTGAGATAAGTTAGACAATCAGCCTGCCAGACAGATCATACAAACATTTGGAATCGATCCCGCATCTTTTTTAAGTAGGTAGTGGCAGATGGCTTAAAGTTTCAAGCAATGTCTACTAAAAGCTATTTAATAAACTCAAACTTCACACACAAACTTTTTATTAAAACCTGAAATTACTGAAACGATTCAACGGCAACTACGCTAAGAGTATTATGGCACTTAGCAGTTAAACCACGGTTAAACTGAAACTTTAGTTTTGAACTGTAATCCGCAGTTAACGTAAAAATTATCGGTTCACCACAGGCGGTGTTGCGAGTCAAATTTGGAGCCAAAGATGTGAGTCAGGGTAGAATGGTTCTTTTGGATTTTTATTTCAGTATAGATTGTATGTATGTTCTTGTAAGCTAGTTAGTATGAGCGAAGTTTTTAGGCCGCCTGGAAGGCCTCCATGGCTTAAAAATCGGGACCGACAATTTAATTTTCCCTCCTACTACGATATTCCTACTATATCCTACTGAAAATTTCAGGGTACCTCACATCTTGATGACAATGCATTAAAAATAATAGTATAAAAAGTTGTTTTAGATTAAATTTATCAATCAAAGAATTTTTTTTTTATTATTAAAAAATGGTGTACTCAACAGGTTATGGGCCTCTCTAAAATTCTTTCAAAACCCACTGTTGCCGTTTCATAATATCCGAAGCAAATGGTTTTATAAATTTTGGATTACGTACCTTGCTGAAAACTGAAGTTGTCTACATTCACGTATTTCCGTTGTCATAACAGTTAGAACTGAGTTTTAACTGCTCATTACGCGAGCTAATTAGGTAAGTTTAAATAATTCGGTACCTACATTTGCTATTTTGCTGCACATTGTATAGTCGGCCGCGAAAGTTTGTTAACCACTAGCTCATAACATACATACAACAAAAAGTGTGCAAAAAGTGTACAAATAACAAAAAATAATTGTCTCTCAATCTGTCTGTTTGTTCCGGCTAATTGCTCAAAACGGCTACACCGATTTCGATGAGACTTTCACTGCCAAATATGATTCGAACCCATGACCTGCGAATAAACGCCTTAATAATTGACTCCGATATCTGCAATAATACTCTAGTATGACACACATTGAAGTCACATTAGCAAAGTCACTTTTAGTAGCAGCCTGCAACATTTCTCTAAATAAAACAAGGAGGAAAAATTATTAAATTAATTTAATGAATGAACTTTCAATACAACAATATTATTGACATTTTCACACCATAAATTTTGATGGGCTTGAAGCCTGATACGCATAGAATTTTAACTTTGCAAAATGTGGGTGTTTATTTTTTTATTTTATTTTAGATGCACTAACCAAATACTTGAACATACCTCTGACCAGTAACCGTACCATGAGCTCTTAGAGCAATGTCAAAACAAGGTGAAAACCATTCCTGCCTAAGGCTTGTTTTGTCATTGTTTTGGTCCAAAAACAATCTTATTTTATTCCTGCCTTGGTCTTAACGCAGGATTTCAGCAGGACATGCGCATTACACTCTCTCGACGCTCTCTCTGCGCATGTCTTGCTCGATGACATCGAGCAGGACATGCGCAGTCCTGCATCTAGTCGATGTCATGTCACCAAAACATCCCTGCGTTAAGATTGTTTTGGTCAAGGCAGGATTAAAACAAGGTTGATTTAGGCCTGATTTAGGATGGAGTTATGCCTGCGTCAGTCTTACTTCAGTCTTATCTAAGTACGGACCAAAGTAATCTTACTTTGACATTGCTCTAAGACTTGGCTGTACGACCGCTGACCTTAGACATCTTGAAAGGATCTCAAATGTTTAAAAAAAAATCTGAGTAAACTACCGCGCCTTGGGAATACAGTCGTGTTCATATTTTTATTTTACATTTTTAAAAATGGTTTAATTGACTTTTGATACAATGACCTCTTATTTGCGTTGACCTGTTCTAGTGTATAATTCGGTACTCTGTAAAATTGCGATGTTCTGAAGTCAAGGCAATTTGGATCAGATGGTGCAGCTCTAAGAACTCAGCTAGGTCACTCAATATTTTTTTTTATGTTACTAATTTTCAACAAATATTGCGAGAAAACTGGTTTTGTGTATTTGTAAACATCTAAATTGTATTATGATGTAGTAATCTAGTAAGATTTCATAATAATGAGAAATGTTTTGAGAATGATTTGCTTAGTTTGGGGATAGGTGGTTCTATGTGAAACATGTTTTAACCGGCTTCAAAAAAAGGAACAGGTTCTCAATACGTCAGAATCTTTTTTTCTTGTGTTTTTTTTGTATGGTCACCGATTAATCGAAGACGCCTGGACCGATTTTTATGCACATAATAATCTTAGGTAGCGCTTTCTAAACAATTGTATTTCGAATTATGTCGGCGTAACTTCTCTGGAGTAAGATGACTTTTGGTTGGATCCAGCCTAACTAGATATGTGATAAGTGACCTAGCTGAGTTCTGCGTCCTAGGTCGAATATTCGATTGGCTATAGAGTCCTAATTGGGCCACAAGGTACAGAATTAGATGAATATTTTTGACGACGCTTCGATTCTCTCGGGATCTCTGATTCGTAGGTACCTACGTTATTGAATCAAGATTCGATCTGAATTTAATGTTCCAGATTTAGATAATTGAAAAAGAAATTATATTAAACAATTATTAGAAAAAATTGTAAGCTTACGGAGTCTTTAGGCCATCCCAAGGCAATTCTTTTATAATTTATTTTACTAATAGCATATTTCATTCTAAGCCTCCCTAGTATCTAGATCTATCGTTTAGTCCTTATTAAATTTTAACCCCTCTTCAAGATTATCTAGATATTTTATTCATACTATAGATAGAACATCTTTAAAAGATTTTTAAATCTAAGAGAATTGTCTAAAGATTTCAGTTTTATCAAAATTTTCAATTCTGACGGGATTAAAACCCGCAATCAATGGTACAAGCGATCCTTATGCCGGAGTGCCTTTACCAACTCGGCCACGGAATATATCTTCATCGAGTTAAAAATCTTGATAAGCTCATTTACCTATCTATCGATTAAAGCTTCGATTACTATTTCAATCATGTAGTTAAACATTTGACCCCGTTACTTATGAAAGATGTTTAAAGTTGAACACTGGTTAAACAGCTATCTATTCGTCACTATCCACAAATAAAGACAGGACGTTGTTTAACCAGTGTTCAACTTTAAACATTCATAAGTAAGAACCTTAAAGACCTAGACATTATTTAACACACGGGAATTACTCACGTAAAATTATCGTCGATTTAGATACCGACAATGTTTCGATTCATCCGGAGAACTACAACAGCGTGCCCCCCACTACTCCCTCCGCGACCCTCGTCCCGCGCCGAGCGTTACATTGCTCGCAGTGTGAGACGCTCGCTCGAGGAGTAACCTTGCCGCAACTCCCTCCTTACCCAGATGAAGATTCTCCGGATGAATCGAAACATTGTCGGTATCTAAATCGACGATAATTTTACGTGAGTAATTCCCGTGTGTTAAATAATGTCTAGTACAACTCACGAAAGTTTTGAAACTTAAAGACCTAGTTATTGTACGACCCCACTCAGTCAGCATTCTTAAAATTAAAACAGTACAATCCTCAGAAAATAAAATGTATCTTCTCTTATCACTGGCACGTTTCTTCGTAGCTCAGAGAATAAATAGACGGCCATTTTAAAGATTAGTCCCGTTAAACTAGTGTTATCTCTTACACATGACTTAATCGTCGACACAGTAACTGGAGCAGAAGGTGTACTACGATAAAATGGGATGGAAGCCAATTATGACTGGCCTTTTACCTCAGTTGGTAGTTGCTCTGCCTTCTGCGCTGTAGGTCGTGGGTTCGAATCCCATCCAGGACAAACATTTGTGTGACGAACATAGATGTTTGTTCTGTGTCTGGGTTTATAATGTATAATAAGTAATGTTTTTACAAAAAATATTAAGTATTCTGTCAGTTATCTGGTTCCCATAGTACAAGCTTTGCTTAGTTCGGGGCTAGATGGCGCTGTGTGAAATGTCCAGCATTATTTATCTATTTATTTATTTATATTTATCTTGTTCTTTCGCGATCAATGCCATGTTTGGCGTCTAGTTTTTTCTATAGACAGTTATTATTATTTAAGTATTGTAAATGTAGTGGAAATCTACGCAAAGAATCAGCTATTATACTAGTTAAATGTAATGGGGTCAATCTCCAGAATCAGCGTGTTTGGTTGATTGCTATGGTGCTTTTTAAATATCGATATTATTGCTTTTCTGTATTTTTATTTCGAGAAGGAGGTGTCTAAATAAACATATTTTCGTATTGGCCCCTGAAGGGGCAGAAAATCAATAATATCGATATTTAAGGGGTGCCATAGCAATCAACCAGGTCCGCTGATTCTGGAGATTGACCCAATGGCGATGTCTTTTGGCCACCCGAAGGCTCCATTACGATTAAGTACCCAATCTAATAAATAAGTTTCTAGGACGCATCAAGGCCTCCTTTAAACAGGATCAATAACATAACAAACTCTCCGGATAAACACTCAGTTTTAAACCAATGTACACCAATTTTTATGCGCATTAACAAGAGCTCTAAACGGTGATGGCAAAACATCGTGAGGAAACCCGCGGCTTAGCCAGCCCCACACGTATTGACCATGTCTTTCCTGTGGATATGGCCGGTTAAGCTGAGAGGATGGTTTAGGTGCTGGGCAAGCCTACTCCATCTCAACATCGTCTCAGGCACTACAGTGTCCCGTTAAGTGTAGGCAAAATATTGCCTCCTGACACTGTATAAATCATCTAGTAAAGATGTAAAGGCCTAAGTTTTTTACACCCATTTAATCAGAAACTAAGCTGAACGTTTATATTTATTAAGATTCCCCACGTATTTGCAACCATTGCCTTAGTTAACCGGTTAAACCGATAAACAAACGAACGCTTTCAGACAACTTTAATTGAAAACCTGTCATACTGTGACAGTGCACTGTGAACTCCGCACAGCGGCACTATTAATCCAAACCGGTACTGTACCGGTATTAATCTAGACCGGTACAGCACCGACAATTTGTACCGGTTTCCATTGTAATTGGATAGATAGAGGACAGTGTGCAATTACAATTGCTTTGATATGGATACGAATAATAATGGCGGTTGAAGGTTGATATGGATCTGGTTGACAATAGCAGTTACTGTAAATGGTTATGGTATTGTGTGTGTTAATGATTTAAGATAATGTCTACCTTACCTGAATTCACCTATATTCATATAAGAAAATAAATCAAACTATAAAGTGAAACCGTTGAAACCGGGTTAAATGTAAAAAAAACGTTAATCTGAGTCAGTAATGCAGTATATTTTAATCAATCTACCGTTTTTGATCAAAAAATGTTTTCTAAGTGGTGTTATCTAAACCGTTTTTTAATTTTAACATGTTGAATGTACAAAAAAAATTAATAGCTTCTAAACATCAAACAATTCATATATTAAGTATCCAGAAAACAAAAGAGTAGTAGAATAGCCCCACGCCCCACACATTTTATTTTCAAAAAGAACTCAACCTTTTCAAAAGAACAAATACCTTTTTACACAAAATATATCATGTACCGGTTTTTTAAAACCGGTTATTTTAAACTAACCTGTCCATCATATCTCCCTCCGGCCTGTTGATAGCATGGCTCCCAGTCCTAGGAGCAGAGTAGACATAGACTCTTGCATCAGCCTTGTACCACTTGATGGAGTGCATCTCGCCGCATGAGGCTCCGTCGATGCGACAGCGGAGGCGTGCGGTACTGCCCACTATGGTTGACGCGTGCTCTGAAAGAGAGATGTGGTTTAGTTGATTTAGGATGGTGTACTTGATTTTGTGAAAAATTGTGATGGCCAATACTGCGTTGTCTTTCGATTTGACGTGAGTTCAGATCATAGTTTCGAAAAAATTAAATAAACACAAACTTAACCGAATAAAAATATCGTGAGTAAGCCAGCTTTAAAAGGCAGTGACAAGCTTACAACCTGTCACGTATGGAATGCTTATTTGAATGTGTCTCTGAGATCTAAGAAAAGTACCACCCTTGGGTATTTAGTGGTGATCGTGTTTCGTTTCGTACTTGATTTTTTTGTTTGATAAGTGGCACCTGAAATTACGTAACTTCATTAATGGTCACGCAATGCTAGTGGTTTCTTCGAATTCAAACTTCATTAATGGTAACATGATTGATTCCTGGAACTGATGTAAGGCTTGGCTATTGGTCTTCTTAGTATTTGTTCTCTATTTTGCCCTGTAGTAGGACAACTTTATTCGAATAAAAATCTAAAATTCTCACAAAATCTGTTTTGCCAATATACAGGGTGAATTTTTGAGATGGGGCAGTAAGGGCAGCTACCTTAACCGTTGTAGCTAGAGGAAAACGTTCTTAGGAGACCATCCTTAATTTTTGAAAATATTTCGACCTGCATTCACAGATTTTGAAAAATATGTACAGTCAGCGAGAAAATGGGTCATTTACACAAAAACTTTTTTTGATGCCAATCGATCCTGTTTCATCTAAGGATAAAAAGGCTCTTTCAGACCAACTGAGGTTAGAGTACTAGAAAAGTCAGAAATCGCTAAAATGTATGTCTGAGACAAGACAGTAAGGGCTACCTTAACCGTTGTAGCTACAGGAAAATGTTTTTAGGAGACTACCCTTAACTTTTGACGATATTTCAACCTGCATTCACAGATTTAAAAAAAAATGTATAGTCAGCGAGAAGAAGGGCAATTTACACAAAAACTTTTTTTGATGCCAGTCGATTCTGTTTCATCTAAGGATTAAGAGGCTCTTTCGGACCAACTGAGGTAAGAGTACTAGAAAAGTCAGAAATTGCTAAAATGTATTTTTGAGACGGAGCAGTAAAGTTTGTTAACCGTTGTAGCTACAGGAAAACGTTCTTAGGAGACTACCCTTACTTTTGAAGATATTTCGACAAAATGATGAAAAATTATGACAAATGACAAAATGATTTCGTACGAAATGTATAATCAAAGTTATTTGCGTTTTCTGACTTTTCTAGTACTCTTGCCTCAGTTGGTCCGATAGAGTCTTTTAATCCTTAGATGAAACAGGATCGACTGGCATCAAAAAAAGTTTTTATGTAAATTGCCCATTTTCTCGCTGACTGTACATTTTTTTCAAAATCTGTGAATGCAGGTTGAAGTATCGTCAAAAGTTAAGGGTAGTCTCCTAAAACCGTTTTCCTGTAGCTACAACGGTTAAGGTAGCCCTTACTGTCTTGTCTCAGAAATACATTTTAGCGATTTCTGACTTTTCTAGTACTCTAACCTCAGTTGGTCTGAAAGAGCCTTTTTATCCTTAGATGAAACAGGATCGATTGGCATCAAAAAAAGTTTTTGTGTAAATGGCCCATTTTCTCGCTGACTGTACATATTTTTCAAAATCTGTGAAAGCAGGTCGAAATATTTTCAAAAATTAAGGATGGTCTCCTAAGAACGTTTTCCTCTAGCTACAACGGTTAAGGCCAAGCTCCAAAACGGTTATGATTGTTTGCCTGCAAATTGTAACTAAACGGAATATCTCATCAAGTTACAACTCCAATTATGTGATTTTTTAATCTTTTTTCTATTTAGTTCTAAAGGCAGAAACACGATTAATAGAAATTTACATGATACTTTTACGTTTTGAAAATGACACCTTTTCTCAAGATTTTTGCATTTTTCTTGAAAACCAGTTCAGCTACATATACAAAATAAATACTCACAGAAAGGAAATTTAGTCTTTTATTTGCTTCTAAGTTATCGTTTACCTAGACTGCTTATTTTTCTCATAATAAGCAAAATTAGTTTTGAGCTTTACTTCTGAGCACAGAGAGTTAAACGGATCAACCGAAAATCAACCTTATTGAGTCCCGAGTTGCTATATAAATAAACACAGAATCGAACGCAGCTCATTCCGCTTCTGGGCGGTCACAAGGTCGGATCCACGCGCGTTTTGACATTTTGACATTTGACAAGCTATTTGCCCGCCCCGGCTTTGTACAGGTAACAGAAAATGAAACCAAAAAGTCATAAAGTTAGTAAGTATTTAGTTTTTTTTTCGATTAGGAAAAACAATACTAACTTTACGACCTTAGTAATAATGCACAGTCCCTCCCTAAGGGTAATTTTGAATAAAATAAAAATAAAGTAGGTATTTAATTACTCTGGTGAATCAAACCAGAAAATATTTATTTGAAATAGAACTTTATTGCAACCCCTTTAAAAATTCATAACTTAGTACTTATTATTTTATTTTTATTTAAGAAATTAGGTACATTTATTTCTTAGAAACTTGCCTCCTTTTTTCACCTTCTTGTTAGATAGAACAGAAGATCGAAGATCACTATAGATTACGAGTAGAACAAAAAATCGGCAAAATTAGTTTAGTAGTTACGGAGATACGTGGTAAAACAAACATTCACACAAACTTCTCTCATTTGTTATATAATAGGACTAGTCGAAATCGAATGTCATTCGGAACAAAATGGAGTGGAGTCGCATCCTCAACTATATAATTTGGCTTTTGTTCAAGGACTGTCTTGGCCAAGTGGGATATTACCCCGAATTTAGTTTTTTTTAGCTTCACTTGTATTCATCTATGTCAACAGAATCTTAGAACGTAGTTTTAATCCATTTCAAAACGTCGGATCAAAATGTGCACACTTATCAAGGATCAATGACATTATTATTTTACCACGTTTTTATTATACTTATATAGTCACTTTCTTGTTCGTCTGTCTATCTGTCTGTCGTTCCGGGGGAAATCTCGCGCGACTAAAATTTCGAGCACTTTCCGTGTAGCTGGCCGGCTAAAACTGTCAGGGTAGCTCACAACTCGATGACAACGCATTCTAAATAAATAAATAAAGACGTGGTTTTTAGTTTATTTTTTAATCTAAAATTAATTTACATAGTTAATTTTAGTACTGTAATTTTGTACTTTATCGACTCGTATGTAACTATAGCGTGTTTTTTAGTGTTTTAAATTCCGGTTGGTGCATATATCCAGTGTCGAGTGACCCGAGTGCTTATGGGCTTAATCAATGAAGGGGTTGTAAAGATATTAGGTACTCAAGGGGGTAAAAAAATAAAAGTTATACAAATAAATTTAATGGGGTGTCATATGAAAGTTTATGGTTCACAAATTGTAATTTACGCTAAACTTAACGTATTATGACAGTCCTAAGAAAGCAAAGTCGGCGTAGTTTGTAGTTTGTAGTTCACACAGTGAACACAGCATACAATTATTTGTGATTAGACTTATCTAGGTATAAAGAATATAATACATATTATGTCGGAGTTGGAGGTAGAAAAGGGAATGTTAATTGATTTGATACTTCGTTCTGCACTACATCCTGTTAACAACGCCATCTGTAGACTAATAATGGAAACGTCAAATAGACAACTGTCATTGTCACTTGGGTGTGGTCGACACAAAGTAGGCAGAGGGCGCTAAAGTCAGTTTTGTTGTTGGACAGTTCGCTTTCCTCGAGCGGGTGGCGAGCGGCGTGGCCACTTTGGTTCTGGCATCGGAGCGGAGCGGTCGCTCCTCGATAGTAATAATGTTCTGTGGGTAGCTTTGTCTCTTTCTGTTGAACTCACCGCGTTTCCATTTTGTTTTTTAAATGGTGATAGTAATTCTAATCGGCAAAAATCGAATCAATCCTCTGTTTAAGTCTTGTGAAAGTAATTGTGATTACAAAATAGACATCCTGACTACACGTTACATTGGTTATTTCGTGTCTTTGAACATATCGGACCATCCATACTTCACGCCCAGAACCCTCTCCCCGACAAGTATATGATCTTCTTATGAAATATTATCTTATTCTATTAAACGAGCAATATTTGTTTGTTTGTTTATTTGTACTCACGTTCTCGAAAACGGCTCTAACGATTTCGATAAAATTTGCGGTACAGAGGTTTACGGTTTACGGGGGCGAAGAATCGATCTAGCTAGGTCTCTACCTAGCTAGATCGATCGAGACCTAGCTTTTTTTAAATACATACTTAACTCATTTTTCTTTTTCTTTTTTTCTCGATTTGCACCCAAGCAGAGCTTGGTCGCCCAGATATTCTATAATAAGTAATAATAATTATGAAGGTAACAACTAGGTATCACTACCATCGAAAAAAAAAATTGATGAAGTCTCCATGACAATGTTCGCTACTTCAACAAGATGTTAAAATTATAATTATTCCAAGATAGTTTCAAAAGTTTTAACATGTCAAAATATCGTGAATAGATAGAGGGTAGAGGGGCGTTTGGGGGGAGTCAACGATGACATTTCTTTTGAAAGCTAATCCTTAAGGTAGCTGCCCTTACTGCCCCATCTCAAAAATTCATCCTGTATATCTGTTTTGTACAATATCTACTTTTGTTTCATTATTTTTTCTTTGCATTGTTTAGGTAATCAAATCATGAGATTTTCAATGTGATAGGTAAAGTCAAATCCGACGAAAAATACTTTTTCTTTTTGAAAACCGATTATTTTGCGGATTCAGTGTCTCAGTTGCCGTAGCTAGATTGTTAAATAATAGTTTAAAACTCTTCCTTATCTTAAATAACCAGAATGTTTTTAAATTCCAAAAGTATCTTTCCACCTTCGTTCATGCAATTTCCTCAAAATATAAAGAAAAACAAAAAAAAAACTAAAACTCAAAGAATACTAATAATAAAAATACTTAATAGTAAAACTCGAAGAATGTTGACATTAACTGAAATGTTCTGAACTTCCCCAAGTGTTATATCAAAAACTTCATTTAAATATATCAAAAATGCACATTGAAATCCTAGGAATACCCAGCTCATTTAAATTCCGAGTACCGTTTAAAGAAATTCAAAGTTTTACAGGGAATTTCGCTCACAAGAGCTTTTTTGCGCAAGCTGCTGTTTTCTGGAAGCGTTCGGATTATAGCGCATTTTTCCTGCAACAAAATTACCGGTTATTTCTATGTAGGGAGCCTGGCTAAGCCGCGGGCTGAAAGGACCGATGTCGGTGTAAACTTTGAGTGTTTTGATAATATAAAACGAATTGGGGTGTAAACTTTTATTATTTTGTACGTCAGAAAGGATTTGGGCGTTTTTGTACATGTTTGTGAAGAATTATGGCAATTTGAAGTTTGGGAAGTTGTTATAGAGTTGGACGGTTTCATTATTTTTGGTGGGTTTTTGATAAGTTATTATTTTGGTTAATCTGTTTGGAAATTATAAGGTAAGGTTTACATATAAATTCAAACAAATTATTAACGGTTTAGATAAACTAAACTTATCTAAAATCTAACATACATCTACTTTACCTACACGGTGGAGTTGAGTCCAATATTAAATTAAAAACCGTTTTTAACCGGTTTTACGCCTTTTTTGATTGTGTCCCAATTTTAACCGGGCATACACTACCTTAAGCTGTAACACATGGATTACTTAAATATTATAACAGCTTACTCTTGCTAGTGAAAAATATTAAACATATTTAAGCTGGAGTAAGTTTAACACTTTAAGGTCATACGTTCGGATTAAACCGTCAAATAAAAACCGGTTGTTCTTGAATAGCTCTACTTTTTTAGTTCGTATATATTTTTTTTTATTTCTCTTATTATTTATGTCTCTTCTTTTATTATATTAGTTTTTATAAGCGCCATATTATTCAAATCTAGCCGTGCATTAATAGATTTTTCGATTCGAAAAAATTGTAAGCGCATTAACTCGCGTGAAAACCTATAATTAGCTTTCTGTATTTACTAGTTTATTTAGTTTAAGTTATATTTAGCTGTTCATTTTCCTTAAAAATAAATAAATAACACGAGCTTTAAACGATGATCTTCCAAGAATGTAAGAAATGCCTTCATATCTGAAAGAATTATGTCTACCGCATCTTGGGAATGCATTCGTGATTATAATTTCTTTTTTTACTAGCTGCTACCCGCGGCTTCGCTCGCGTGGTACCCGGATGAAAAGTAGCCTATGCTACTCTCCAGCCCTCCAACTATCTCCACACAAAAAATCACGTCAATCCGTTGCTTTGTTTTGACGTGAAAGCAGGACAGATAAACACACTTTCACATTTATAATATGGGTACGGATTAGTTTCATTATTCACTGTTTTTTTGTAGTATCATAACCGGTACGCTTCATTTGATCATTATACTAAAGCGTGATTAAAAACCGGTAATTTTCGCTCAATTTCAGCATCAATAATTACTCTTGAAAAGGTTCGCTCCATTAACTAGAAAAGGCTGATCCTGTTAACTTAATTAGGTATACATAAAATCGAATGCTTATGATGTTATCAGAACATAGAAATTCATTTTTACAAGCTTATAAATAACAAGCAAAGTTTGTATGTTTTGTACGGGTCACATCTTGCAAGTCATAGACCCACTTCCCAGGATTGAGCTGAAATTCTTCTCTTACGTCTTTTCTGTGTGTCTAGCGCGGGACACACAGAAAAGACGTAAGACGCAGACGGGGCGCGTACATTTGTCTCTTCCGCGTCCCTTTCATACAAAATGTATAGAAGCTTCGCGACGCAAAACATACAGAAGAGACGGGGCGCGCGCGCAACACTGTTCGCTGGCGCCCTGTCCGCGACGCGTCCTCGTCTTAGGGAGTGTACACATTGCGTTTTTTGCAGCGCGTTTGTATCGATACAAACGCGATTCGAACGCGATGCGAACGCGCAGCCCCCCTCCCGGTTCGCGTTTGTATCGATACAAACGCGCAGCTCAAAAACGCGCTGCAGAAAACGCAATGTGTACACTCCCTTACGTCTCTTCTGTCTGGCCTGCGCCCTACTTACATAAATAAAAACTATTTTCTACTCGTATAATAAGTAACTAAAATTAAACTTACTTACTTATTCTTATTATCTAAATCTTATACCTATTATAAGATGTTGCTCTGTTTTTTACCAAAAAATGTAGCTATTTATCAAGTTGATCGACGACATCAAAACTTAATGATATACAACCAAAAACAATAACGCTAAAACAATGTTAACGATCAAAATAACTCGCGTTATTCTTGCTAAACGATAGTTAAAGTTTATTAGGTAAGGGCTAGGTTACATTGAGAATGAAATAAAAATATTCTTTATTTTATATTGTACACAAAAGAAAACAAAACACACATTGAAAGGACAAGTACAAAGCTATCTAAATATTAAGTTCTATAGCATAATGTATTTGGTAAAGTTTCGTAAACATTGTAAAAGGTTCAGTTAATTACATAAATGTTTCTTCACGGTGTTTTCCTTCACCCTTTATAGCTGCTAGTGCGTGTAATACAATCACATTTTTTTCCAAATTAATGTAATACTTATTGACTTTTATCCCGTAATAATAATTATCATTATTAACTATTGATCACGATTTTCTAGCTCAAAAAAAGAATTTTCAAAATCGGTCCACCTTTTCCGAAGAAATCGCGTAACACACATACAAAAAAATAAAAACAGTCTAATTGAGAACCTCCTCTATTTTTGAAATCGGTTAAAAATAATCAAATAAAACAAAAAAATAATCTCTCACAGCCTTTACAAATTTCACGGCGATAAAATCCGTCTCAACTCACAAGGACCAGAATGGCAGTAAATAACACATCTACCTTTAAACTAGAGCAATAAAAAAGAAATATTTTCGAAAAGTTTGCGAATAAAACAAGTGTAATTGGCCTACGATTTATGTGGCCGCGGTACTTCTGATAACTTTGAGGTCGTGTGTCTCAAAAAGTGGCAATCTTTGCCGTTTTTTGTTCTAACTAAAATTCTTATCATAAATCTTATAGGTGGGACGAAGAACAAAATGCGTACTTCTTATATGAAATTAAAACAAACATGAGACAGTATTTTATAAAAACTAAAAAACTCGACTGCGGTAAAAAAGTAAAGCGCACCACACACACAGCAGATAATATAGGTATCTTATGAAATATAAATCTTGACAGATCGCACCAAATATATCATGTAATTTATATTCGCTATGTGTGGTCCTCCATAGAATTTGTATGGGCGCGATCTCCAGATTTATATTTCATAAGATATATGATCTGCTGTGTGTGTGATGGGCTTAAGTCCGTATGAGCTATTGGTTGTTAAGTCTGGTCACAGAATAAATAGGTACAGAAGCCTGACGTCACGAAACGCTTATTTAAATAGCGACTCTTGCTGCGACGCAACAAAGTGCAATTCAGCTCGCGTAAGTGCTCATTACCTAGTTCAATATTTTGAACCTAAAGTGCGGAGAGCGCTTTCTGCACCTATTCTGTGGTCGGGTGACGGTGTTTTTAGGCCTTCTAAAGGCCTCCATGGCTTAACGACTTGAGAACCGTGACCGGCAGTTTAACGTGCCCTCCGAAGCACGGAAGCGCTCAGCTCGTAACGCCACTTGCGGTCACCCAAATTGTGACCGCGCACAACGTTGCTTAACTTCACGATCAATCAAAAACGTCTGAGCAAGCTACGCCACGAGTGCCTCTTTTTGTGTACCTACAATCCGTACCCATATTATACAGGGTGAATTTTTGAGACGGGGCAGTAAGGGCAGCTACCTTAACCGTTGTAGCTAGAGGAAAACGTTCTTAGGAGACCATCCTTACTTTTTGAAAATATTTTGACCTGCATTCACAGATTTTGAAAAAAATGTACAGTCAGCGAGAAAATGGGCCATTTACACAAAAACTTTTTTTGATGCCAATCGATCCTGTTTCATCTAAGGATAAAAAGGCTCTTTCAGACCAACTGAGGTTAGAGTACTAGAAAAGTCAGAAATCACTAAAATGTATTTCTGAGACAAGACAGTAAGGGCTACCTTAACCGTTGTAGCTACAGGAAAACGTTTTTAGGAGACTATCCTTAACTTTTGAAGATATTTCAACCTGCATTCACAGATTTTGAAAAAAATGTACAGTCAGCGAGAAAATGGGCAATTTATACATAAACTTTTTTTGATGCAAGTCGATCCTGTTTCATCAAAGGATTAAAAGACTCTTTCGGATCAACTGAGGTAAGAGTACTAGAAAAGTCAGAAATTGCTAAAATGTATTTTTGAGACGGAGCAGTAAAGGCAGCTACTTTAACCGTTGTAGCTACAGGAAATCTTTCTTAGGAGACTACCCTTACTTTTGAAGATATTTCGACAAAATAATGAAAAATTATGACAAATGACAAATTGATTTTGTACGAAATGTATAATCAAAGTAATTTGCGTTTTCTGACTTTTCTAAAACTCTTGCCTCAGTTGGTCCGATAGAGTCTTTTAATCCTTAGATGAAACAGGATGGACTGGCATCAAAAATTTTTTTTGTATAAATTGCCCATTTTCTCGCTGACTGTACATTTTTTTCAAAATCTGTGAATGCAGGTTGAAATATCTTCAAAAGTTAAGGATAGGCTCCTAAGAACGTTTTCCTGTAGCTACAACGGTTAAGGTAGCCCTTACTGTCTTGTCTCAGAAATACATTTTAGCGATTTCTGACTTTTCTAGTACTCTAACCTCAGTTGGTCTGAAAGAGCCTTTTTATCCTTAGATAAAACAGGATCGATTGGCATCAAAAAAAGTTTTTGTGTAAATGGCCCATTTTCTCGCTGACTGTACATTTTTTTCAAAATCTGTGAATGCAGGTCGAAATATTTTCAAAAATTAAGGATGGTCTTCTAAGAACGTTTTCCTCTAGCTGCAACGGTTAAGGTAGCTGCCCTTACTGCCCCGTCTCAAAAATTCACCCTGTATATGTGAAAGTGTATTTATTTGTTTGTTTATTTGTACTGTTTTCACGTCAAAACAGAGCGACGGATTGACGTGATTTTTTGTGTGGAGATAGTTGGAGGGCTGGAGAGTGACATAGGCTACTTTTTATCTGGGTACCACGAGAGCGAAGCCGCGGGCAGCAGCTAGTTTAGAATAAAATATGAATAAAAATAATACTTAAAGTAAAAGCTGAATGTACCTCCTTAATAGTATTCCCGTTAGAGAAAGTAATATGAATCCACAACTTCAGACCATCACGACAAATTATTTCAATTATTTCGAATTGACAAAGTTTTATCATTTTCGACGCACCACTTCTGTACGACGAAATTATTAAATTCAATTTGCTGTGGCTATGTCTTAGTTTTAAGATATCAATTTAAAGTGTCACAAGTTTTTGTCAAAACGTGAAAAAAATAGATAATTTTTACCCGACTACGGCGAAGCAAAAAGGAGGGTAATGAGTTTGACCGGTATGTATGTATGTATGAATGTTCATCTGTTCCCTCGTAACTTCTAAACTACTTATCATAATCTGACAAATGAGGTATCGTTTGAAGCGTCTTCATCGTCCGCTGGTTATAGGCTATGTGACGTCACATTAAAGTGAATATGGCGCCCTCTAGAGGTCATAAAGTCATCAACTAAAAAACAAATATTGATTGATGATGCAGTGTTGGGTATCAAATGAAAGGACTTTGTTAGCACATTTCAAAAATATATAATATGTCAGCTGTTGCTCGCGGCTTTGCTTGCATGGACCCGATAAAGAGGGTTATAATTTATTCATCTGTTCCTCATATCTTCCAAACTTCTTATCATAATTTGACAAATGAGGTATCATTGGAAGCGTCTTGATTGTCCGCTGGTATAGGCTCTGTGACGTTACAGTAAATTGAATATGGCGCCCTCTAGAGGACAAAACTAAAACAAATGAGTTAATGATGCTGTGTTGGGTATCAAATGAAAGGGCTTTATTAGCACATTTCAAAAATATATATATTGTTAGCTGTTGCTCGCGGCTTTGCTTGCATGCACTCGATAACTGGTAATAATTGCACAAATCACGCCACAGATATAAGTATACCTATGACAAGACTCCTTCGGATAGCACCGAAGAAGTGGGACAGGAAATATTAACACGTTCGATGCCCGCGACGCACATGCCTTACCCGCGTATACTGTCCTATGATGGCGTTCGGAGAGCACCGCAGAGGTGGCACAGTAAATACCTAGCACGTTCCAGCACGTTCAATGCCCGCGACGCACTTGCTGAACCCAAGCAGATTGTTCTATTAAAGCGGAGCTCTCCTCTGGAGAGTACCGCAGAGATGGGACACGAAATGTGTTAACACTAGCACGTTCAATGCCCGCGACGCACTTGCCGAACCCAAGCAGATTGTTCTATTAAAGCGGAGCTCTCCTTTGGAGAGTACCACAGAGGTGGGACAGGAAATGCGTTAACACTAGCACGTTCAATACCCGTGACGCACTTGCCGAAACCAAGCAGATTGTTCTATTAAAGCGGCGCTCTCCTCTGGAGAGTATCGCAGAGGTGGGACAGGAAATGTGTTAACACTAGCACGTTCAATGCCCGCGACGCACTTGCCGAAACCAAGCAGATTGTTCTATTAAAGCGGCGCTCTCCTCTGGAGAGTATCGCAGAGGTGGGACAGGAAATGTGTTAACACTAGCACGTTCAATGCCCGCGACGCACTTGCCGAACCCAAGCAGATTGTTCTATTAAAGCGGAGCTCTCCTTTGGAGAGTACCACAGAGGTGGGACAGGAAATGCGTTAACACTAGCACGTTCAATACCCGTGACGCACTTGCCGAAACCAAGCAGATTGTTCTATTAAAGCGGCGCTCTCCTCTGGAGAGTATCGCAGAGGTGGGACAGGAAATGTGTTAACACTAGCACGTTCAATGCCCGCGACGCACTTGCCGAAACCAAGCAGATTGTTCTATTAAAGCGGCGCTCTCCTCTGGAGAGTATCGCAGAGGTGGGACAGGAAATGTGTTAACACTAGCACGTTCAATGCCCGCGACGCACTTGCCGAAACCAAGCAGATTGTTCTATTAAAGCGGCGCTCTCCTCTGGAGAGTATCGCAGAGGTGGGACAGGAAATGTGTTAACACTAGCACGTTCAATGCCCGCGACGCACTTGCCGAAACCAAGCAGATTGTTCTATTAAAGCGGCGCTCTCCTCTGGAGAGTATCGCAGAGGTGGGACAGGAAATGTGTTAACACTAGCACGTTCAATGCCCGCGACGCACTTGCCGAACCCAAGCAGATTGTTCTATTAAAGCGGAGCTCTCCTTTGGAGAGTACCACAGAGGTGGGACAGGAAATGCGTTAACACTAGCACGTTCAATACCCGTGACGCACTTGCCGAAACCAAGCAGATTGTTCTATTAAAGCGGCGCTCTCCTCTGGAGAGTATCGCAGAGGTGGGACAGGAAATGTGTTAACACTAGCACGTTCAATGCCCGCGACGCACTTGCCGAAACCAAGCAGATTGTTCTATTAAAGCGGCGCTCTCCTCTGGAGAGTATCGCAGAGGTGGGACAGGAAATGTGTTAACACTAGCACGTTCAATGCCCGCGACGCACTTGCCGAAACCAAGCAGATTGTTCTATTAAAGCGGCGCTCTCCTCTGGAGAGTATCGCAGAGGTGGGACAGGAAATGTGTTAACACTAGCACGTTCAATGCCCGCGACGCACTTGCCGAACCCAAGCAGATTGTTCTATTAAAGCGGAGCTCTCCTTTGGAGAGTACCACAGAGGTGGGACAGGAAATGCGTTAACACTAGCACGTTCAATACCCGTGACGCACTTGCCGAAACCAAGCAGATTGTTCTATTAAAGCAGCGCTCTCCTCTGGAGAGTATCGCAGAGGTGGGACAGGAAATGTGTTAACACTAGCACGTTCAATGCCCGCGACGCACTTGCCGAAACCAAGCAGATTGTTCTATTAAAGCGGCGCTCTCCTCTGGAGAGTATCGCAGAGGTGGGACAGGAAATGTGTTAACACTAGCACGTTCAATGCCCGCGACGCACTTGCCGAAACCAAGCAGATTGTTCTATTAAAGCGGCGCTCTCCTCTGGAGAGTATCGCAGAGGTGGGACAGGAAATGTGTTAACACTAGCACGTTCAATGCCCGCGACGCACTTGCCGAACCCAAGCAGATTGTTCTATTAAAGCGGCGCTCTCCTCTGGAGAGTACTGCAGAGGTGGGACAGGAAATGTGTTAACACTAGCACGTTCAATGCCCGCGACGCACTTGCCGAAACCAAGCAGATTGTTCTATTAAAGCGGCGCTCTCCTCTGGAGAGTACTGCAGAGGTGGGACAGGAAATGTGTTAACACTAGCACGTTCAATGCCCGCGACGCACTTGCCGAAACCAAGCAGATTGTTCTATTAAAGCGGCGCTCTCCTCTGGAGAGTACTGCAGAGGTGGGACAGGAAATGTGTTAACACTAGCACGTTCAATGCCCGCGACGCACTTGCCGAAACCAAGCAGATTGTTCTATTAAAGCTGAGCTCTCCTTCGGAGAGCCGGGTGGGTGGTTGGTGATTCTGCAAATACTTAGGTACCTAATCATGAAATTATGACCCCAAAATAATTTAAATAAAAAATTAATTCTAAAACCAAAACCCGACTACCTTCTGAAAAATCGCTCTCTTAAAAGTATGAAATAAAATATAAGTTCAAAAACCAAAACCCGACTACTGAAAAAAGTATGAAACAAGAACATAATGTTGAGAATGTTCTGAGGAGAGCCGTGGTCATATGCCAGTTTGCCCTAAAGCTTATGATCGCAATACGTAGCATATGACCACGGCTATCTTCAGAACATTCTCAACATTATGTTCTTGTTTCATACTTTTTTCAGTAGTCGGGTTTTGGTTTTTGAACTTATATTTTATTACAAAAAGAGAAAGGTATAAGTTCTGCTACATTTTTTTGAATGTCTACTCTCACTCTCTCTCTTATGGCCGTGTTGGTCGAGGGAGATAGTACCTACCTCGACTTTCGATCCGAAGGTCATGGGTTGGAATCTTGGCATCAATATATTTTTCGTTTTTAAAAATATATGCGCAGCTCTAAACGGTGAAGGAAAACATCGTGAGGAAACCCGCGGCTTAGTCAGCCCCACACGTATTGACCATGTATTTCCTGTGAATATGGCCGGTTAAGCTGAGAGGATGGTATAGTTGCTACAAGCCTATTCCATCTCAACATTGTCCCAGGCACTACAGTGACCCGTGTGTAGTCAAAGATTGCCTCCTGACAGTGTATAAATCTTGTAGTAAAAGATGTTTCTCTTACTTCTTCTCTCTTTCTCTTTCTCTAGTTGGTAATTGCATATACCTAACACCTCTTTTGCGTCGGACTAATAAGCAGCGTAAAATGAAAAATTGGTTACATTTCCTCGTACTATATTTCAGCCTTCCACTTTACTGAAAAATATTAACCTACTTCTTGAACTCAGCACATTTCTGTACCTGTGAGGCGATCTGTAAATATTAGAACGAGCCCGAATGTAATAAGGCTTCAAATATGAAAGAAACCTAGGTGAGTTGAATTTGAGCTTAATTTTCTTAAATTCTTGAAATGAAATGAAATGAAATGAAATGAAATGAAATGAAATATTTATTTTGCCAGAAGCATGGTCATAGGGTAAGTAAAATAAGTCTTTGTGTCACATACTTCACCGTTAATACAGCATGCAAATAAAATTAGGTACATTTTATCATTACTAACGTTTGTTGCATAAAAATCTTATAAATAAAATAAAAATTTAAACACTTCTTACCTAGGTACTTATGTATAGAAATCAATAATTAAATGTCAATTTATAAAAATGTCAAATCAAGTTAATAATAGTTAAAAGTAAATCAAATTATAATACATTAGCAGCATTTACACGCAGAGATCGGCCTGCGGATTTTCCCGCGGATCGATCTCTGCCATTCCAACCTTTGACAGTTTTATCCGCGGATATCCGTAAAGATATCTTTACAGATATCTGTACAGTCCAGATCCGTGCTAAAAACTCTACCGTTTAAAGGCCGCTAGTTTTATCCGCGGATATCTTTACAGATATCTGTACAGTCCACACAACGATCTATTATCATTTAATCTTGGTTATAAGGATTGTTGGTCTTGTTGAGAGGCTTTCTTGGTAGCTTTGTCTCTTTCACACTCGTTGTTGGATTAGTAGTGTGCCCATGTCATTTAAATTTCAGGATATTTTTACTTTATCGCGCTCGACAAAATCAGCGCTTGATTTCGATCCATGGTTTCGATCCTTGAATTCGATCCTTGATTTTGATCCTTGATTTTGATTTCGATCCTTGATTTCGATCCTTGGTTTCGATCTTGGATTTCGATCCTTGATTCTTGAATTTTGAACCTTGAATCTGAAATTTTGAATCTTGAATCTTTGAAGTGACAGCTGTCAAACTTCAAATGACCATATCTCGGGAACTACTCGTCCTAGACTCCCCGTTCTCAGTTCAAATGAAAGCTATGACCAAGATCTTCATTTGAAGTGACAGCTGTCAAACTTCAAATGGCCATATCTCGGGAACTACTCGTCCTAGACTCCCCGTTCTCAGTTCAAATGAAATCTATGACCAAGATCTACATTTCAGATGACAGATGTCATTTTGACAGCTGTTATTGAAAATGTAGATCTTGGTCATAGCTTTCATTTGAACTGAGAACGGGGAGTCTAGGACGAGTAGTTCCCGAGATATGGCGGTTTGAAGTTTGACAGCTGTCACTTCAAATAAAGATCTTGGTCATAGCTTTCATTTGAACTGGGAACGGGGAGTCTAGGACGAGTAGTTCCCGAGATATGGCCATTTGAAGTTTGACAGCTGTCACTTCAAATGAAGATCTTGGTCATAGCTTTCATTTGAACTGGGAACGGGGAGTCTAGGACGAGTAGTTCCCGAGATATGGCGGTTTGAAATTTGACAGCTGTCACTTCAAATAAAGATCTTGGTCATAGCTTTCATTTGAACTGGGAACGGGGAGTCTATGACGAGTAGTTCCCGAGATATGGCCATTTGAAGTTTGACAGCTGTCACTTCAAATGAAGATCTTGGTCATAGCTTTCATTTGAACTGGGAACGGGGAGTCTAGGACGAGTAGTTCCCGAGATATGGCGGTTTGAAGTTTGACAGCTGTCACTTCAAATGAAGATCTTGGTCATAGCTTTCATTTGAACTGGGAACGGGGAGTCTAGGACGAGTAGTTTCCGAGATATGGTGCTTTGAAGTTTGACAGCTGTCACTTGAAATGAAGATCTTGGTCATAGCTTTCATTTGAACTGAGAACGGGGAGTCTAGGACGAGTAGTTCCCGAGATATGGCCATTTGAAGTTTGACAGCTGTCACTTCAAAGATTCAAGATTCAAAATTTGATAGGGCCTCCAGACTCTCTGCGAGAACCCCCGAGAACACCCGAGAAGCGTGAGTGTGAGGAGCTTCTCGCCTTCTCGTTCTCTGGCTCGCCTGTTCTCCGATCGGTGTCGGTATTTTTGGCCGAGACAAAGGATTTCAAACATCACGACGGAGAAAAATTGAGAGTGTGGATAGCTTGTTTGTTCTTCGAGAAGTCTCGGCGAGACTTCTCGCCGAGCTTTCTCTCGAGAGTCTGGAGGGGCTATCAGATTCAAGGTTCAAAATTCAAGAATCAAGAAAAAAACTTTGTAAATTTATACCGTTCCACGCGCCAGTCCAAAATCTGCGGTTATCTGTACAGATATCTTTAAAGATATCTTTACAGATATCTTTACAGTCCGGATCCGTGGGAAAATCTTTAGCGTTTAAAGGCCGCTAGTTTTATCCGCGGATATCTTTAAAGATATCTTTACAGATATCTTTACAGATATCTTTACAGTCCGGATCCGTGGGATAATCTCTATCGTGTAAATGCCGCTATTATATTTTATTATTGAATTCTTTATTGCACACAAAAAAATAGAATTACAAACATAGATTAAAAAAGTGATGTATAACTCGTTCCTCTATAACTCGACAACCACAGAACCGATTTGCCTGAAATTAAAAACATACATAGATAACTAGTAGTTCGCCCCGAACTGAGATCTCGCGCACCGTAGATGGCCAACATTTGGACTTTCTTCTGACTACCCCTATAATTTCAAGTGCTACTACTGCCGGGTATGCCTATTGCGCTAGCTCTTCATGGTAAAAAATACTAGCATGCATGCAATACATAATGTCGTGTCTAATTTTTCATTTATTTCATATTTATGAATTCTCGTCGTATTTTTAAAAGTATACGTCCTAGAATAAAAATAATAACTATTTTAGAATGTACAAATAAAGACCTTTCATTTGACACCGCACTCAATATATTTGTTTACTTAACTTTTTTTACCCCAATTATTTTCATTTTTTATCAAAAAAATTTTTATCATGAAAATAAATCAAATAGCATCTAAAATCATTGCAAACCAAACCGCAACGATGCCACTCTCTTTTTAAGACCGACCAGTCAATGAGCTACGAAGACATCGAAACTCTATGAAACGGGAGCTCTTGCAGCTCTGGTTTCGTAGTTTTTGGTCTTTGGTCGTATTTCAAAAACTATACAACCTAGATTAAAAATAAAAACCATTTTGGAATGTACAAAATAAGCCCTTTCGTATGACACCCCACTCAATATATTTGTGTAACTTTCATAATTTTTTACCCCCTTGGGAACCCAATATCTTCACAACCCCTTCATCGATTAAGCTCATATGCTCCACCGTAAATTTTCTTACCACAACCTATTGACCTACCAAGTTTCATGCAGATTGGATGAACGGTTCGACAGTTATGCTCGAACAACAATTCGTGAAACATACAAACATACAAACATACAAACATACAAACATACAAACATACAAACATACAAAGCAAAATCGCCCAACTTACCACTAAGATCTTCGCTCGCTTCGCTCGCTCGATCGATAACCGGGATTAGGACATGGAGTACTTTTTATCCAGGTACCACGCGAGCGAAGCCGCGGGCGGAAGCTAGTTTAAAACAAAAACCAAGCACGACTTGCACACAAAGATTTCCGTAACACCAAATAGCGGCCTTTACACGGTAGAGTTTTAAACGCGCATCTGGACTGCGTTCCGAACCGCGGATAAATCTGTGCAGTTTTTACCGCGGATAAAACTGTCGTGCTTATTACTGTCACATGTCACATGGCGCGTGGTACGATTATGAACGGTGATGCGTACAAAAAACTCGCTCAAAAACTGTCTGTCGACATGCCAGATCGAACTGTCAGGCCTCGCGCATCTACACGTAAGGTTTTGGAGCGAAGGATGGAATGGCGCGTGCTATTTCCCGCGGTTAAACTTACGTGTAAAGGCCGCTATTAACACGCTAAACAAAAATACTTGAGACTTTAAAAAAACTTGGGTCTCGAATTGCAGTCTATTCACGATCGCGTCTTCCTCTTACCCAGATGTATTCTCCGGATGAATTTTAACAGACAGTATCTAAATCAAAAATACTTTTACGTGAATCTTCGAACTAGTTATGAAGCACAATACTTCACAACTCTCGCCAGAAACTCAGTGTTGCCAGAAACTTTATGTGGCGGTTAAATGTGTAATGTAGCGAGAAATAATACCTCCTGGAGAACTCCGGACGCTTGCTTCATTAGTTTCGGTTCTTTTGTTCGAGAATATTTCTTGTTTTTGAGAATTGTGCGAACATTGCGTGCACGTATTTTTTCTAGAATTACCTTGTATCCTTAGTATATAAATCAATGTAAGAAACGCTCGTGGCTTCGCCCGCGTGGACTACTATTTTTTTGATCCCAAGGGAACATTATTCCGTGATAAAAATTAGCCTGTGTGTTATTCCAGAACTTAAACTATCTATATTCAAAATTTCATCAAAAATTGGTTAAGAAGTTGAGGAGATACGTGGTAACAAACATTCACACACATACACATACTCACGGACTTTCGCCTTTATAATATTAGTAGGGTAGAGAAGCGCTCGTGGCGTAGCTTGCTTGGACGTCCTTGATTGATCGTTGAAGTTAAGCAGCGTTGTGCGCTGTCACTTTTAAGATGGGTGACCGCAAGTGGTATAACGAGCTGAGATTTTGCGTGCTTCGGAGGGCACGTTAATTGTCGGTCCCGGCTTTTAAGTCGTTAAGCCATGACGGAGGCCTTTAGGCGGCCTAAAAACTCTGTCACCAGTGTTGGCCACTTGCTCATACGAAAGAAGAAGAATCAGTGTAAGACGATGATCTGTATTGAAAGAAAAGTTGAAATATGAAATTAATAAGTAGGTAGGTAAGTAAAAATTATGAAATAAGTAAGTATATTCGTAACGCCATTTGAATTAAAATCATATCTGTAAAATTCACGTCATGTAAAAAAACTTCTGCAAAATGTGGGCATGCACCAATTATGTATTTGGACATACATCTAACTCGGTAAGGTTATACTCGTAGCTGACCAGTCGCCTTTGCATCGACTTTACGGCGTTCAATTGTTTCTTATAAATTACAAAAAAAAAACTTTTAGACATTTTTGTTGAGGCCAGGACTTGAACCATTTTTTTTATTTTTTCTTCAGGTCAAAAGTCAAGTAACTAACTAATCCAATACGTCTTACAACAACGTCTTAGAGTTCAACAATGAAAATCCTTAGTATTCAAACTAGGGATGTTCGATACGATACGATATTTTCATGTATCGATACAATGGCATACGATACGGCGTATCGATACAACACATGCAAGGTGTATCGGATCGAAAGTATCGTATCAAATTATTTTGATAACGAATTGTTTTGACTTGCAAGTTACCCGGTTAAAAGGTGGCATAGGTCCTATTTCCGGTCATTATTTATCTATGTTTAAATTTCAGGCAAATCGGCTCAGTGGTTGTCGAGTTTTAGAGGAACAAACATACGTCTAAACTTTCACATTTTTTAATATTAGTTTGATATCACAAAACACCTTTTTTGACAGTTATAACTACGCACATTTTCGTAATAGTGCACATTATTAAAATAAAATATATTTTTTTAATTATTAAAGTACCTGCATTACCTATATTGTCTTGATTCGATACTGTATCGATGCGATATATCGTATCAAATGCCCTGTATCGATACGCGTATCGATACAATGCGTTACGATATATTGCGATATGAAATATCGATACAATCCGAAATATCGAACATCCCTAATTCAAACTCTAGAAAAGTGAAGCTTGCAATTTATTCTCAGTCCAATGTTTGTTTATTAGCTCACTTCAAAACTCGTTTATAAATGAGCTTGTTTATAAATGAGCCCGTTTATAAACCAACTCGTTATAAGCTCGTGTAAACACAACTTGTAATGAACAACCGAGACACGTGAAACTTTTCTAATATAAAACTTTCGGGTTGTGCATACGATTTTGTATTTTTACGATGTTAGTTGTGTCATATGGTTGCTCTCCGTCAGAAAATTTAGTAGAACTAACCATAAATATAAATGGAGTGCTTAGGACGCTTTTAGGCCTCTGTCAAGGCCCTGAATAACTGAGAATAAAGTCAGGCTACATAGCAAAATTTTTTTTTAAATTTGAACCACCGAAAAGAAAGCGAGTCCCCATACCGTGTTTGTTGCCCTGATTCTTCACGGTGTTGGTCGCGAAAGAACAGGAGTAGAATCACCTAACGTCGGGAAACAAAATAAATAAAAGGTACGCGATAAAATCCCGTAATAATAATTATCATTATATTATTATAGAATCACCTAGCTCATAAGACGATTCAAAGTGATCATAGTGGTCCTACTGAAGAAATGATTTTTCTATTTTGAAGTTTGGTCACCCATCCAAACCGTAACCATTGAGAAAGCCGCTTAACTTTAACGATCTATCAAGAATGTCTAAAGGCTCATTTACATGGTGCGAGTTTCTCGCCCCGAAGAGGCGATTATCGTCATCTATGTCAAAAAAATAATGGCAATGTAAACCATACGCAAATTGAAACCATACGCGGAGGGACGATAATAGCTTGTCACTGAATTGTTATGGCGCTAGTTTCTCGTTTCTTATAAAGCTGCGTACAGATATCGCGTACCCTGGGTACGCGTAGTCAGTATACGCGTGTCCAGAACGCCAAGTCTGTTCCTGTAGCTACGCGTACACTGTACGCGTAGCTACAGGTATGGACTAGGCGTTCTGGACACGCGTAACCTGACTACGCGTACCCAGGGTACGCGATATCTGTACGCAGCTTTATAAGAAACTCGCGTCATGTAAATGAGCTAAGCAAGCTACGCCACAAGCTCTTCAAAAAAGAATTCTTAAAATATCTGAATACTTTTGAAGAAAAACACTTCATTACCAATTCAGTAAAATTACGTGTATTTTTGTAAGATTTCACCGTGAGTAGACACGGGGCCTTAGGTCCTTTCCGCACATTTACGTTTTGTTTGTTTATTTGTTTACTCTGGGCCTAATTGATGAGTAAACAACAAACAGATAGGTATGTACTTGCGTTTACCGTTTTAGGGTGGTACAAAATGTATCGATAAAAATTATTATCGATAAGTCGTTATGTGATTCCTGTGGATTTTATCGATTAAGCATTTTTGGCTACGTGGGATGCCTCTTTTTAGCCCTTCATCATCATCATCATCATCATCAGCCTATAGCAGTCCACTGCTGGACATAGGCCTCCCCTAATGAGCGCCATCGCGCCCTGTCTTCAGCTTGACGCATCCAACTTGTGCCGGCAGCCTTTCGCAGATCGTCACTCCACCTGGCAGGCGGGCGTCCTACACTACGTTTGCCGAGACGTGGTCTCCACTCGAGAACTCGTTTACCCCAGCGGTTGTCAGTTCTTCGGCAGATATGGCCGGCCCACTGCCACTTCAGCTTGCTAATTCTCTGAGCTATTAGCTTTTAGCCCTTATAGTATCATTATGTCCGTCTGTCTGTCTGTCCGTTCGTCTGTCCGAGGTTTTGCTAAGAGACTGTTAGTACTAAAAAGCTGTAATTTTGTAAGGGTGAGTGAGTATATCAATTACGCCAACAAAAGTACAATTTTCCCCTACATGTGAAGTGGGGATAATTTTTTTTCGTCGTCTACCCCATTGTGTGGGGTATCGTTGAATAGGTCTTTTAAAAAGACTTGTTGGTTGCTAATACTATTTTTCGATTTAATGCTCCATTTACGAAATATTAAACTTTAAAGTGCACATTTTTGTTCCAGTGTGTAGTAAAATCTAAATGTTCATCAAAATTTGCTACTGACTGTACCAATTCAATAAATGCTTCACAACGCCATAATAAGCTATTATTGATGCAGATTAAAATAAAGTACCTTCTGAAATGAAATAAATGATTCCGTTAATAAATTAAATACAAATTAAGAACGGCGAGTTCAGATAAATTATTATTTATTACTCGCCACAATCCGTACCCATATTATAAATGTGGAAGTGTGTTTATTTGTTTATTTGTCCTGCTTTCACGTCAAAACAGAGCGACGGATTGACGTGATTTTTTGTGTGGAGATAGTTGGAGGACTGGAGTTTAACATAGGCTACTTTTTATCCGGGTACCACGCGGGCGAAGCCGCGGGCAGCAGCTAGTTGGAAAATATATTTTATTGTAAATATGCCATGCTCGGAATCTCACTCCTCGATCACATACCCAACGACGAAATTCGACGTACAAAAGTTTGTTAGGTTAGGGGGTATTTTGTTTATCCTTGATAAAAAGCCGTGTTGGCCGAGGGGAGTACCTTGACTTTCAATCCAAAGGTCGTGGGTTCGAAGCCTGGCCGTGCATCAATGGATTTTTCATTTCGAAAAATTTATTCTAATTGGTGAAGGAAAACATTGTGAAGAAACCCGGGCCTTAGTCAGCCCCACACGTATTGACCATGTCTTGCCTTATGGTCGGTTAAGCTGAGAGGATGGTTTATGTGCTGGGCAAGCCTACTCCATCTCAAACAATGTCCCAGGCACTACAGTGTCCCGTTAAGTGTAGGCAAAGATTGCCTGTATAAATCATCTGTAGAAATCAAAATAATAATAATTATTAGTAGTATTATCCTAGACGAGAATTAAACCCACGAACTACTGAACTGTCAGTCACAAAAAACAATTGATCAACTTCTGAAGCCTCCTACTATAATTTCTTACAAAATAGTTCATCTACGAAATATATAGCATCCGTCCGCCATATTAATATTAGAAAAAGTCAAATGACGACAGCTGTGACGTCATATTACCGTAACGATGATGACGTCAACAAATTGTATGGAAAAGAGTGATAATGTTTTTGTCGTAAAAGATTTATGGGCATAATATTGCTATGGAATATTCTAGAAACCGAGAATGTAGGTCAGCAGTTTCAAAATTAAATCTAGCAAGCATGATTAAGAAAGTAAATGTGACAGTTTCATTTTTACTTAGAAAAACTTATATTTTTCTACTTTTCTCTTTCTTTTAAATTTTCTATTTTCTTATCTGTTTCAAATATGGTTTTTATTTAGAAGTGCAGATGTTAATGGCCAACCATAACTAAAATAAATTATTGTAAGTTCGTATGAGCAAGTGGCCAACTCTGGTTATGGAGCTTTTAGGCCACCTAAAGGCCCCCATCATGGCTTAAAAGCTGGAACCGACAATTTAACGTGCCCTCCGAAGCACGGAAGCACACAGCTCGTAATTTTTAAAATATTAAGCACCTACATAGAAAACACCCAGACCCGAGACAAATATTTGCAGATCATACAAACTTGTCCCTCAGCGGGAATGTATGTATGTATGTATAATTTTATGAATCAAAAACATAAATGCCGGGATTCAAGCCCTTCAGATCGAAAGGTCGATGCTTTTTCCACTAAGCTAACACGGATATTTATAATTTTCGTTTAATTACTGAATGCCCAGAGCTTTCGCCTCAAACAACACTTCAGCATCCAGCCCCAAAACACAAAGTTTATCACTTCCAGCCCAAACGAGTTGCCAACTTTTAATTCGCGCTAATCTACAGACATAAATCTGGAGTTAGCATCTTTTGCGTGGACTTCCCCTCCCTACCCCTGTTTTGAACGGACTTAGGAGTGGGGGGGGGGGGGGGTCGTCACCGAATTGGCAAAAATTTAAATATAAATAGATAATACGTAGGACATCGGCTACTTTTTATCCGGGTACCACGCAAGCAAAGCTGTGGCCGAAGGCTAGTTTTTTATAACAAAAAGCATAACCTCTTTTCCTACTAGGTGGAGTCGGCCCATGCATAGGAATACAGGGGGTAATTGTAATGAAAAATATAATTAGTATTTTACAAAAATAAGGTTTCAAACTGTATCAAACTTATACACGAAATAATTAAATATCACAGCTGTATCTCCAAAGCACGGTAAACATTCTCTCAGATATAGGGTATCGAGGCGTGTCATACTCATATTTTTCATTATGAGTGCCTAAAATTCTGATTAAAATATTGAAAGTACTTATTAATTTTCAATATGAATATGATTAGTAATCGCGAAAATTTAAAAAAGACTATTCTGAGAAATTTTCGGGCCTTGAGGATCATTGTTTCTTTTATATTGCTTTTACTCCCCCTGTCCCTAAATACGTCCCCAAAACCTTAATAAATAGAAAGAGACAGCCGTATTTTTGATTAATTCGAGTTGTTCGCAACTTCAGAGAAGACGTAAGTGAAAATTTTAAAATTTCCGAAACTCTCCCGCCTCGTGATTGATGCTTTAGTTTTGGAGGCGTTTAGATAAATTAAAAAGATAAAAAAGGAAGGAAAGATAAAATCTGATACCAGTACCTACTGATTTGCCAGTTGGACCATCCAGGGATTGTTTTAAACCAGGGATTCCCAAAGTGATCCAGGTGGACCCCCAGGGGTCCACGGGAGACTCAAAAGGGGTCCACGTTGGCGATAAATTTTGGGAATATGGTAGAAATGTAGCAGCAGGGGGTCCACCGAAACCAGTAAAATTTTGAAAGGGGTCCATTAGAAAAAAAAGTTTGGGAACCACTGTTTTAAACGATCTTTAGATAATTTTACAATTTTATTTTTATAGTGTTACCACACTTAAGACTTTAGGATCGCTTGTAGGTATCATTGCAGTTTCGAATCTCGTCGGAATTGCTTGATAAGATTTTTCAATGATCTTTAGATAGCTCATCCGATCCAAGTCATTGCCCGTCAGAAGCGAGTCCAACCGGCCAAAGGCTGGTTTTAGTGTCAGGCGTACCGTCGGTCGGCGCTGATAGGTGAGTGATCTTTATTACAATGAAATAGGGATACTGATTGTTCAGCACTGACGAGTGCAATCAGCGTTGCCATTTTTGCTAAACAATCAGTATCCTTGTTTCAATGTAATAAAGATCATTCGCCTATCAGCGCCGACGGTACGCGTGACACTAAAACCAGCCTAACATGTGCAACATTGGGACTGGCAGCGTTGTCGAAGGACGTGTGGTCATGGCCACATTTGACCAACGGATTTAACGTGATAATTGATATCAGTATATTTTTCAATCATAGTAACGTTGTTCGAGTTAATATCGAACACGCAGCAATTGTGCAACTTAGCTGCGTTAGCAACTGACCGCACCATTGCTCGCGTTTACATAATTTCGTCAGTTCGCGACTTGACATACCACCGAGAGCGCGGGCTCATTACCATTAAACACCATTTTTACCATTTACATAAATCCTAGTTTACGCATTAACTGTTTAAGTGACTGTTTACCAAGTGATTTATTATAACTTATACTCTAATCAAAGACTTTAACTTCGACCATTTTCTACCAATTTTAACCATAACAATATTAATAGAAAGAAACCGTCTCTGAGGTCACCATAGCGCCAAAGAGACAATCAATTTCTACAAACGTAAGGACTCCCTTCAAAAAATTCCAAAATATCTTTGGAGCTACAGAAGTCCATGTTCAGCCATTAAGAATCAGAAAGCTTCCATCGTGATGTTTTCCCTCACCATTAGAGCATTACCACAAATTGCAGGGCAAAAGTATGACAAAAGAAACAGATAAATTCAGTCACAATTGCCCGAAACCAGAAATAAATCAAAGAAGTAGGTCGCCATGATAGCGCATCAAGCTGCGATAAATAATACTCTTTTTTGCGGTACCCTAATGGTTGTATTTTGGAGGGTAATAGATTTTTTTATCTGAATGTTGATAGATGTAGGGAAGTGTGTTGATAGTGATAGATTAGATACCTACTACTTATAAACATCAACCATTTTGATCATAGGTTACCGGCATACACAATGAGATTTTACCAATAGAGACTTTATACTCATTAGAAAAAGCTCTAAAATTCGGCGAAATTTTGTTATAGTTACTTAGGTAGAATATAAGCAGCTTTGTTTAATATTAATCAAGAAAACTAAAAATATAGCAGATATTTGTAAAACCCAGTTGTCAGAAAGTGATAAATTATTTGCGTACTGCGTCTAAATGCGTGTAACATCGGAGCAAAGCAAAATGCCAAGTAGCTTGAATTTTGTTGAGAAATGCGACCTGTAGAGGAGAACAGACAGACAGACATCTGGACAAACGAAAGCATTTTTGTCCAAGTTGAAGTAAAAACGCTTCGCTCGCTCGGTCAAGTAAGATAATAAGCTATGTAGGTATTTTATAAAAGCTATTTTCGAAGTAAACCAACAATCTTGCTAACAGCTGGAGCTTGACTATTTAGATTTTAAGCGGATGGATCACCGAAAAGAAAGCTAGGCCCCATACCGTGTTTGTTGCCCTGATTCTTCACGGTGTCGGTCGCGAAAGAACAGGAGTAGAATCACCTAGCTCTTAAGACGTTTCAAAGTGGTCATAACGGTCCTACTGAATAAATGATATATAAAAATAAAAAACACCACCTAACACGGCCTTTGGCGTGACAATAATAGGGGCATACATAACGTATCCTTTACATTCCGTGCCTGATACCCACTTGGGTTGACACACGAGTAGGTACACGTGGATAAGGCATTTGTCAAGTGGACCTTTTAAGCGCATCACACATATAGCAGATAAAATATCTTATGAAATATAAATCTTGAGATCGCGCCCATACAAATTCAATGGAGGACCACACATAGCGAATATAAATTACAAAATATATTTGGTGCTATCTGTTAAGATTTATATTTCATAAGATATATTATCTGCTGTGTGTGTGCGCTTTAATTTTCAATTGAATGATTCTGATTCTGATTTAATCCTTTTCATCCGAAGCGTTCGTGGCTTAGCTTGCTAAGACGTTCTTGCTACATTGTTAAAGTAAAGCATCGCTCTGAGCGGTCACAATTTGGATGGGTGACCGCTAGCGGCAACAACTGAGCGCTCTGTGCTTCGGAGGGTATGTAAAATTGTTAGTCCTGGCTTAGCCATAACGGAGGTCTTGAGGCGGGGCCTAAAAACTCCGTCACCAGTTAGCAACTAGCTTATAAGAACGAATCCTTTTACTAATCAATCGTACCTAATCTTATTTTCCCATAAATATTTGTTTTTTTTTCTATTTAACTATAAAAGTTATTTACATGTCTTTTTTAAATAATAAGCCTTACCCTTGTCAATTCAGTGGAGCCTTAGACAGTATTTTTTCTTTTATAACTTGAACTAAAAGAAATTACAAAACTAATTAGGTAGAAAGTCTATAAACCTTTTTTTGTTTGCAAAAACAGACATACCTTGAAGAAATAATTCTCTTCATTTTTTAAATTAAAAATTCTAAATTTGACAGGTGTTGTCCCATTTGTGTGTGTAATCTACCTATCTATCTCTTACTCTGTACCTACCACTTATCACCTTTTCCTGTTACTTTTTTATACTATTCTGTTTTTACTTTAAACCTTTCTTTCTCTGTCCTGTGTTTCAATAGTCTCTTTCTCCGTTGTCCAAATAAAATATATATTCTATTCTATTTTAAATAGTACATAGGGTTTTGGAAATACACTGCCATATCCATATTTTTATATTTCCTACATCAAACACTCGCATTTCAGTGAGTGATGGCTCCAGTGGCGCCCTCTAGTTTTGTAATAGACTATTTTCTCGACGATTTGTCAAGAGCGGCCATCTTGGAAATCATTCGACCGATATTTTCTGTTGTGATACACAATGCTTATCCTTCTAATATTATAAATATGAAAGAAAAACATAACGAAGTACATAGAATCAATAAAATAAGTAATCCCGGACAATTTATAAAGCATTAACGATTAAAATAAACCTTTATAATAAATATAGATCGTGGCTTGGAATGTTTATTAAGGCTACTTATAATGGTGACCACGCGAGTGTAACCGCGAGCGGAAGTTAGTATTAAATAATAGTAAAATGCAAGGAAATCATGTTTTATTATATTTTATTATATTTGTTTCATTATTAAATAAAATATCTAAACCTATAGCTATATCCAATATGCATGACATAAATTATGTAACATCGTACAATATTCTACATCTCGTACATTTTTTTCAAAATGTTTGAATGCAGGTAGAAATATCTTAAAAAGTTAAGGATAGTCTCCTAAGAACGTTTTCCTGTAGCTACAAGGGTTAAGGTAGCTAACACTTATTGACCCGTCTCAAAAGTTCACCCTGTTTAATAGAAAATTAATTGAATTTTCTAAAGTAAATCCGAAGTTATCATAAAGGGAAGTGCATATTCACAATCCTTACTAATCCTGAAACTAAATCTAATCGGTTTAACACAGCTCATTTGAAACAGTTGCAACATTACAGTGGCTCTGTGAGCTGGTAGACCTCGCGAGTCTATCTTTGCATAGCTTAAAACATAATAAATGTTCACAGTTCTCTAGTTTTGTGATGAGAAGGTGGTCCCTACCTGGTAGTTTAAGAACCAATTCCGCTGTTAAAATCCAAAAGTGAGCAATATACTAACACTTACGAACTTTCGCCTTTATATATTAGTAAGATTCCTAGCGTATTAGCGTCGATTGGCTTGCAACCTGTCACATATGGAATGCTAACTTCTGCAAAATGTGGGAATGTACCAAATATGTATTTGGACAAACCTCTGACTCCCCCTTATCAAAGGATCTTAGAAATGTCTAAAAAAAAGATCTTAGAGAATGTCTACTGTGCCTGGGGATACAGTCGTGATCATATATCATCTTTCGTTTCATTTAGGATTCATTTTGTGATTCTGCTACTATAGCGACCATTTTAGCCCCGCTGCTATACGTACAGTTCATAATGTGAATTAGACAAAGAAATTGCTTGGCTAGTCATGTCGTAGCAGCTACGGCGTAGCACGCTACGCAGCTACGGCGTAGCACAATTACACAAGTTTTCTTAGATAATTGTGTTACAGCTGTTTACATTTTATTGCCTAACGTATGTAAGTTTAAAGGATTGCGTTTTTAGAAACCTCTGGTCGTATTATAATGACCGTAATAAAAAATATTAATTTTTCAAAAAACTGATAGTGTACTCGAGCGTCACAGATTTAATGATAATATCTGGTGCAAATAGAAAAAAAAATGAAAAAGAAAAAATAACAAAAGAAAACTTACAAAAAAATAAATTTCCATTTGCTGAGATTCTAACTCGTGGCCTTCGGTTGCAAGGCGGACATCCGACCACTCAACCACTTTAGTCTCAAGGAATTGTGTGAAATTACGAACCAAATTGCATTGGTGAATCTTTTTGCGTGAAAATGCCCAGAAAACGACTTTTTTCAGATATGAGACTTAGCTAGATCGATTTTTCGCCCTCGTAAACACCCGTAGCGCTCATCGAAACCGTTTTCGAAAACGTGAGTAGGTACAAACAAACAAACAAATATTTAATAGAATAGGATGTGCAAATGCAGCCTCGTAGTGACCGTCCATGATAGAACAATAAATAGAAAGATAGAAAAAAAAACTACATAAGTATTTCAAATATTTAAGGCACAGCTCTCCGAAATTGCATATTTCCTTGCCCAATTTTATAAGCTTGTGTATTAAGAATTTAATTTTCCATAGTCCTCACTTTTATGGACGTCAAATTAAGTTAATAGTTTAACAAGAACATTTTAATCTTGGAGATTAATAACTGAATCACCCTACGGAAGTGCATTTGAGCGGGAAAATTAATTTCTGAAATTCTAAAGCATTTGAGTCTCATAATAATAGCAATGGGGATAGCCAGAGACAAGATAAGTTTGTTTTAAAAAATAGTTTTTTTTTACTTTGACTGAGCCATAGAACCTTAAAGGCAACCTAAATGAGTCAAAACTTCAAAAACATAGGCCTTTACATCTTTTACTCGATGATTTATATAGTGTCAAGAGGCAATCTTTGCCTACACTTAACGGGACACTGTAGTGCCTGGGACAATGTTGAGATGGAGTAAGCCCAGCACCTACACCATCCTCTCAGCTTAACCGGCCATATCCACAGGAAAGACATGGTCCATACGTGTGGGGCTGACTACGCCGCGGGTTTCCTCACGATGTTTTCCTTCACCTTCTCGAGCTCGTGTTAAAGCGCATATAAATTTTTCGAAATGAAAAATCCATTGATGCACGGCCGGGACTCAAACCCACGACCTTCGGTTCGAAAGTCAAGGTACTTGGCCAATTTGGCTATCAAATAAAGTTACATAATAAATTATCAAAATAACCTTTCTAAAATGGTAACAATTTCAAACACATCACAGACATCGGCCAAAACAAAATTGTAACAAAACTTGTTCGACCGCTAATATAAAGTTAGCAAAACTGCTATACACTAAAATAAACTGAACAACCGAACTAACAATGAAAATTGACAGCGGAGTTTGCGAAGTTGTTTTTGGACGTACAATGTTGCTTTCAAAATCGGCATTTCGCTGCTAAATTGGTCAGACGGCATTTTATTGATAGTTTTATAAACAACTTCTAACATGAATAGAATAAAATACGTTTGATTGGTATAAACTAAACTTAATCTTAGGCCTCTACATCTTTACTGGGTGATATAAACAGTGTCAGGAGGCAATCTTTGCCTACACTTAACGGAACACTAGTGCCTGGGACAATGTTGAGATGAAGTAGGCTTGCCCAGCACCATCCTTACAGCTTAATCGGCCTAGCTAAGCTTTCTTTTCGGTGATCCATCCGCTTAAATCTAAATATTCAAGCTACAGTGGTGACTATTTAGATTAAACGGATGGATCACCAAAAAGAAAGCTAGGCCCCATACCGTGTTTGTTGCCCTGATTTTCCACGGTGTTGGTCGCGAAAGAATAGAAGTAGAATCACCTAGCTCTTAATTTTTTAACATTAACATTTGAAAACGTCTATCTATTGCATTATCTTACATTATTAGAGATAAACTTGTATTTTCGTAGTCCCAAAACAATTTAATTTTTAAAATTGGTCTTCTTACTATACAGGGTGTGGCAAATTCTTGGTCACTGAAGGGTAGCTACCTTTTCTCTTGTAGTTAGAAAGTTTTGTTCTTAGGAAACTTCAGTTTTATTTTGAAGAAAAAAATAATTGCATTTTTAGATTTTTGAAAAAAAGTACAGTTAGCCTAAAAAATTACATTTGTCAAAAAAAACAAGTTGGTCTTAATCGACTCTATTTCCCAACAGCAACACTTCTCCCAAAGTAACTTATCAAATCAAATCGTAAGTTTATGCAATAATTCAAAAAAACACATCCCATTCATTTTCTATGAAATCAGTAGGTAGTTGTAAACATTATAGTGCCACTTATTCTATGGTTATTAATTTAAATTCGTAACTGCTTCGGCATGCTAGGAGGCTATTTAAAGCTTTAGGCGCCTCAGACAGAGCCGCAAGAGAGAATGGTATGCATGGAGCATACCATTAGTACATCTGCAGGGAAGCACTTTGTTCTAAATTTAAATACGCGCTTTACAATAGCCTCCCAGTTTGCCGGAGCAGTTATGAAATTAAATTAAGAACGATCGAATAAGTGGCACTATAAGGTTTACAACTACTAATTTCATGGAAAATGTATGGAATGTGTTTTATTGAATTATTGCAAAAACTTACGATTTGATTTGATAAGTTACTTTGGGAGAAGTGTTCCTGGTGGGAAATAGAGTCGATTAAGACCAACTTGTTTTTATTGACAAATGTAATTTTTTTTAGGCTAACTGTACTTTTTTCAAAAATCTAAAAATGCAATTATTTTTTTCTTTAAAATAAAACTGAAGTTTCCTAAGAACAAAACTTTCTAACTACAAGAGAAAAGGTAGCTACCCTTCAGTGACCAAGAATTTGCCACACCCTGTATAATTTTGTGGGTAAAACCGTGAGTTAAACCTAGTATTCTTATAAAAACACGTAATGTTATTAGAAGCCTGGCCGCTAATATTCTTAGCGAAGTTCCCATCAAACACATGTAAATCTTCCAAGTATCGCAAATTATATTTTGCCAAGCTCTCACCGTGGATTAAATAATAATATCAATGTAGATATGAAACTGGAATAAGATAGATGGAAAGATTAATATTTTATTGTACCTACACATGAACGTTAAAACAAATATACACTAACTTCTGACTAACGGACGGAATATCCAACGGATATTACTAATTTCACGATAAAATTGATATCATTATTAAAATGAATGAAAACTGCTTTCCAAAAATGATTTTACTAAATATACTATTAAGATATTTTACATTTACATTAAAAAAATAAAAACAAGGTAGGTTCTTTTTATGGTTATTTAATCATATCTTCATGGTTATGTCCTTATGGCTATCATGGTTATTTATTCATTTAATCAACTTTACTGTACACCACATGACGGCCACTGCCCAAGTCGTGGTTATAAAAACCAACTAAGTAAAATTTTCAGAATGAAATGAGCGGTTTTTTTTGTGCTGCTGGGAAAAGGTCTCCTCCAAAATGTTCTACTGATTTCCCTGTCTTTGGCGATTTCACCACTCATTTCAAATGTGAGGTTACTATAAAATTAAAAATTTACTTAGATTGTGAGTAAGTTTCACATCTTAAAATAAGCAATATTACTTAATTTATGCCACAGGGCACTTACACATTATGCAAATCCGAGAGGTTTAAGTCCAAGTATGTTTTAAGTTCGCCGTTTGAACTAAGTTGTGCTTATGTTAGCGAAACTTATGGGTAGCGCAAGTTTGTTTTAGTGACATCTAGCGGATTATGGCGGAACTATCTGCATAATGAGTTAGCTCTTGAATAATGGGGTTTGAGTCTGGGTTATGACTTTATTTAGATTTTCTGTTTTGTTCAGTTTTAAAGGAATGTTTTGGAGCTTGAGGTCGCTAAGACTGTGTCATGGCGTGTTGAAACGAGTAGATATATCTTTAAAGTAAGTAAGAATGTGCCTTATTTGTAATTTGACCTATCTCTGACTACCTCAGAGAGTCTACGGCAATGGCTATGGCTATGTTTGGCTGTCTGTGAATTTGAGTAAATGTCTACTTTACCTAAAGATACAAATCTACTTTATCTGGATAAAAGAAAGTATACTTAATTAATTATTTTTTACTTTTCAGTAAATATTATAAAAAAACTTTTTTACTTTTAGTAATTTTTTTCCTACTTTAAAATACCTCAGTCTTCCGGCGGCCGTGGCTGGTGCAATCCAGTCGAAACGTCGGGTTAAAATAAAGGTAATTACATGATAAATACCCGGTTACATTATACGTTTATAATAGTTTAGTAATATAGTAAAAGTGCCACAAATCTGAACCACAATGCACACCATAGAACATTTCAGGGTAGTTTAAGGATTTATGGCAAGGCTCGCGGCTACGAGATGCGACGAAAAAATCGACAAATCACCACTCTTATAGTCTGGAGAATTCAGCTAGATCATTTCATTTAATTTTTAAGATAATTATTGAAATTTAAGAAAATTTATTGATTACAATTCGTGAGCCTAATATTACTCTTTCATAGATTAAAAAAAGTTTAAAACCATTGTTAAATGGCCAGTAAGTGATTCTACTAACAACATTAATCAAGCAAAACGTCAGCTTTAACCTTAGATTTCGTTTTGTTTCATAATCTGATGACCAATGAGGTTAGGTTACTCTGTTGTGGCGACGTTTTCAAACAAATTACTGTCATTTTGGAGAAAGAAACAAAACGCAGCGGTAATGATACCGGAATGGTTGGCCAGGGCCCAATTCTTTTTTAATTACTCATAATGACACACACCTAATATATACATTTATTTATATTGAGACCAGACCCGAGATAAATATTTGCAGATCATACAAAAAATTGTCCCGTGGTGAGGATTGGCGGGCCTTCACCCACTATGTAATAGAGGTAATAAAAAATCTAAATACCGTAAAAATCCCTAACTTCGCCTAGTATAGGTATCTTTGCCTACATTATAAAAAGTACCTACGATACTTTTTATTTTCCTATCACGACAAGTTGTCGTTATAGGAAAATAAATAAGTATCATCATGTACTTTACCTTTAATGTAGGCAAAGATACACTCTAGGCGAAGTTAGGGATGTTTACCGGTTGTCAAGAATATTATGCACCAGCTGAACCCTCTGTCCGATGTGAATAGAACCCAAGAGGTCCTCAGAATGTCCATTTCTCACGAAGATTGCCGACGCTAGAATTGATGTATGCCACAGACTACCCACCAGTTCGCGTTATCGTGACAAATGATCACTTTTTATGAGCCTGTTATGAGGATATGATATTTTTAGGTTATTTTTGACGGGAATGACAGGAAAACTTTGGAAACGGTTATAAATATAAATGACTAGCTGCTGCCCGCGGCTTCGCTCGCGTGGTATCCGGATAAAAAGTAGCCTATGTTACTCTCCAGGCCTCCAATTAAATCCACACAAACATTCACGTCAATCCCTTGCTCTGTTTTGACGTGAAAGCAGGACAAACAAACATACAAATAAATACACTTTCACATTTATAATATGGGTACGGATGGTGCAAAACGTTTTATTTGGATCTGGATTTAACTATGACTACCCTCAATGAACAGGACGTCAAATTGCAAATAATGATTTAATTGTTATTTTAACAAAATAATTGTTTAGATATTTTACTAGTAATGTATAGATAGTTGTTATTAGTAGCGCATCACTTGACAGGTGAATCAGAATTAGAAGTCGGAATAATTTTTTTTTCACGAAAAATGCCTTTTTTTCAACCAAACTGCCGCACTGATAGGCAAAAGTCTCTCTTATTACTTTAATGGTAAGCGTCCACATGTCGGTATCGTACGCTTCGGACGCATCGCACGCAACGGATCGTAGTATTATTTGTATAGAAACTCATATAAGTGCGTCCACATGTCCGCATCGTACGCATCGCATTTCACAGATTATCCGTTTGATGCGATCCGTCCGCTGCGTGCGATGCGGGCCTGTGGACGCTTACCATTATAGCGCAACCATTTTTACGAAAAAAAACAATGAAAACTCCCGAAAATTTGGGTAATTCGGAAGCTGTTTAATTCTAACTAATAATGATAATCGCACAAGTACCTAAGTTGGTTTGTTTACAAAGTTTTGATGCCTCACTCAACTGCGGGCTTAATGTCGTCTCTTTTCATTCTCAGTCAATGAAAAGAGATGGCACATAGTTCAATTCCTTTTGCGATTCTGCAATAGTCACCTTTTTAAGCCCGCTGATCATTCTTTCAATTTTTTTTGCTCTCAAAAAACAAGCGTGAAAACTTTATTTTTGTATAAAAACTAAAGGCCCTGTTCTTAAAAGCTATAAAAATAACTTTTCGAAGCAAAAAACCTTGACATGGAATTCGAACCTGAGTATCCACTACACCAAATAGACTCTCAAAGCATGGTGGAATCCAGATAGAGCACATATGCAATTACCGCGAATGCTATCGGTGCCATCAGTCGGGACTCGACTCTGCACCATAATTGACAGCCGGACGTGCTTTTATTTCAACGAATTCTGTTTGCATTTACAGGTTTGGAGCTGGTAACACACGAATTCAAACTTTATTGTAATAGACTAAGAGTGTATTATTGAGTAAATAGCTTTGCGCTAGGCTCTCTACCAAGAATGAATAATGACAAGTACATTGATATACATTTTTATCAAAAATCTATATGCGGTTGTTTGTTTTTTTTTTTGAATGCGCTAATATCTGGGACTAGTCGGGTATGAAAAAACTTTTTATAATCATCATCATCATCACCACAAAAACCATAATTTCGAGAGCAAGGAACGCGAGGAACGCTGCTAGTTTTTAATAATAAAACTATTAATGGAGGAGGGGGGTTGAAAGTTTGCGGGGGTAAAATCAGTTTCACTGACACGTCATAGGGGTAACAAGGTGGAAAAGGTTAGAAACTACTGTTCTATTCAATTACTCATAAAATAATAATGTAACATGGATAATTAGTTCACACAAGGTGAGTCAAGTTTACTATCAATAAGGGTTCGGTACAAAAACAAAAGGTAATACATATTTGTAACATAATTGCGTTTATATTACTAGCTGTTATAACATCTTTCCCAAATACCATTAATACTGCAATAAGTACCGGGTGCATGTGAGAAGGCACGTGTACTGTTCTGAAATTTAATAAAGCCATGCTTCGAGTCAGTTGTAGTGGAACGCTGCAGTTAGTACCTTTTAGGGGAGTTTGGTGAAAACCGCGAACGTTATACAGCATTTGTAATATGCTTTTAATTGGTCACACCCCGGACACTCGACGAAATCTCTATGCATGCGCGGCGTCTAACTACCTTTTTACACAGACACTACACAATGTCATTTTTGTACACGCGCAATAGTGTGCGTGAAGTAAGGTTGTCACCGTAGGAATCATTACTGTACACTGTGGTCTCGGTCTCGTCGTCGTGTCTGCGTGCGGGGCGCGTCCCTTGCTCAAAGTCAGCCCCTCGCCAGCTCAAATTCGCTCGCGTGGGGGACAGATGCTATTCTATACGTAGTATTATTATTTATTCTATGGTTTGGTTGCAAAGAAAGTATTGTTTTTATTCAATACAACGTGATGTCTGGACGACTTCAAAGAAAACTGGAAAGAAACCGCACAAGATCGCGATGAGTGGAAGGTAACAGGGAAGGCCTTTGCCCAGCAGTGGGACAGTTTAGGCTAGTAATAAAAAAATACAATGTTATTTGACGGTGATGTTATTTAGAAAACTGTTACCATATTGTAGTTGGAAATCGGTATTTATTGGATGTTTAGAAATTTGGTGGTTTAATACTGCTACGTTGTGCTTTGGAGATAATTAAATAAATAAACAACGCCAGTGGTTACGTGGTTTTGACCATGCAGAATTGTGTCGTATGAAAAACTACGAATAGGTGCCATAGATAGAATAGAAAATACTTTGGCTGATTTTAGTCTCACGCTCACCGTCAGTGCTGATAGGCGAGTGATCTTTATTACAATGAAATAAGAATACTGATTGTTTAGCAGAAATGGCTACGCCGATTGCTCTCGTCAGTGCTGGACAATCAGTATCCTTATTTCATTGTAATAAAGATCACTCGCCTATCAGCGCTGACGGTGAGCGTGAGACTAAAATCAGCCTTTATCGTTCACCATCTTCTATACCAATACTAGCATCACCCTCGCGGCGGTGCCCACGTAGTGATGGTATATGATGATGATGATGATGAAAAGTAGCCTATAGAGTTTAGCGATTCAGAAATAATTTTTCAAATGCGACATGTAGTTCCTGAGATTAGCACGTTCAAACAAACAAACAAACTCTACCGCTTTATATTGATTGCCATTAGTATATAGCAAACCTACAGCATTTAATGGTGCTGTTTTGATAAATTATTTCTGCATTTGATAGCTTAATTCTTGAGGAAGGTTATAGGTTACTTTTCATCATCACAATCATCACCATTATATCCATCACTACGCGGCGGCGAGGACGCAGCTAGGCTACAAAAAATCAAGAACCATGAAAATTAAATAATCCTACTAATATTAAAAAGTCGAAAGTCCGTGTGTGTGTGTGTGTGTGTGTGTGTGTGTGTGTGTGTGTGTGTGTGTATGTGTGTGTGAATGTTTGTTACTAAGTATCTCCATAACTACTGAACCGATTTGGCTGAAATTTGAAACATAGAAAGATAATGACCGGGAATAGGACACAGGTTACTTTTTATCCTGAAAAAATGCATGGTTCCCGTGGGATAAACAAAATAGTAGTCCACGCGGGCGAAGAAGCGGGCGTCAGCTAGTGTTCCGGTAAAAACGAAATTTCAGGTGAAATTTCGTTACAATGGTGTCATTTACACAAAGTAACACGTGAAAGCCTCTAATACAGGCGCTTTTAGTTCACGCGCTTATTACAGGCTGTTTGAATACTGAGTTATAGAATAAATCGTAATTTACTGGTATTGTTGTGAAACCCCGATTAAGGCCTGTACTGGTTTCTTGTAAAATTATTTAAACATGGTGTTCGATTTTACTCATATATTATACATACATACATAAAATCACGCCTGTGTCCCATCATAGGCGTAGGCAGAGACCACATATCCCCATTTGATTTTATCTTCGGTTTTACTCACACAGACCATTAATAGCGACGTTTTTTTTTGACGTCCAAAAACCGAAAATTAAAGTTAATAGGCATTTATTCAACATGACCAAAAATCACTGCGATTTGTGATTATTTGTTATTTGTAACCGCAATACCGTGAAGAATCAGGGCATAAATTATTTACTCAGTTATTTCGTAAGTACTGTTGGTACTTCGTAGTACTTCGTAGTCTTCGTAGCACTTCGTAGTACTTTGTAGTACTTTGTAGTACTTCGTAGTACACGAAGAAATATCACCACAAAATTGCGATTTCACAAACCCTAATTTCTCCACTCTTTCTTACTAAAATCTAATTTGGCTGGATGTTGAAACACCCTGTATATGCTTAAGGCCTTTTTACAAGTACTGCTGACTATGACAGCGTTGGCCGAAATGAGAGTCCTTAGTATAAAGTGAAGTAGCGCAACTCGGTGAACTGACAGTTTTGACAGCCGACGTCAAGTGGTGTTTTGACAGTTGTAAAACAAGTGATTAAGTGGCTTTTGATTATTTGAAGACGGAAAGTTATCAAGTGTTGCGACAATACTAACATCCGATTACGGAAACGCCACTTAAGTTTGAGTGGTGTTTATCGTTGACATTAACTGTCATAACTGTAATTTAAGTATGCGATTCTGAAGAGTAAGAATGTCTCAAACAGATAAGTGCGTCTCGAAAATTTAAGTTACGTTTCAGTATTCGGCTTAAGTCTTGAATATAAAAAGCGTCTTGGAGATTTTAGATCAACAATGCTACATAAGTATAATAGCATCAACTTTTGAACGTAGGTACAGTTTCATAGTTGTGCTTTACAAGCTTTGGTGATGTCATTTAGGAATTTTTAGAGGCATTCAATAATAACATTTGAAGAATAGACAGACAGTGGTCGTATCATTTGAAAAAAAAAAAATTATGTGGCAATGAATTGAATTACAGTTACAAAAGGACAAAAATATAATGCGCTAAATTTGCCAAACGAAACATTTTAACACTTTCAAAACTTTTGTTGATTTTAACACTATAAAAAAACTTAGGCCTTTACATCTTTACTTGATGATTTATACATTGTCAGGAGGCAATCTTTACCTACATTTAATGGGACACTGTAGTGCCTGGGACATTGTTTGAGATGGAGTAGGCTTGCTCAGCACCTAAACCATCCTCTCAGCTTAACCGGCCATATCCACAGGAAAGACATGGTCAATACTTACGTGTGGGGCTGACTAAGCCGCGGGTTTCCTCACGATGTTTTCCTTCATCGGTTAGAAATTTTTCGAAATGAAAAATCCATTGATGCACGGACAGGATTCGAACCCACGACCTTCGGATCGAAAGTCGAGGTAACACTATAAACTGAGTAAAACATTAACATTTTTCTGTAAAGGAAGTACTGTAATTGTATTTTACTATGGCACTCTTAAGTGCCCTTACATTAGAAGTAGACGTGACAAAATTCAGTTAATTAATCTCTCGGGTTATTTTAAGCGAGTGTTAATTATCTGTACAAAGATTAAGCAACGTTTAAACTTTAAGATTATTTTATGTAAAAAACGTAAAGGCCACTAGTAATAAACTCCGCTCAACTTGTGTCTAAGTTGCACCACGGATTTAACTATTGCCATCCTTATTTGTCACTGTCTAAGAAAAAAGGATGGCAATAGTTAAATCCGTGGTGTAACTTTGACAGAAGTCGAACGGAGTTTATTAATAGAGGCCAAAAAGTTTAATTTTTTTTTTATCTTTTCCGTAATCTGTGTAAAATTACGCAAATTATGATACCTATTGCGATAGTATAGTTAGATTAAAATAAATTTTGGTTTAGATTTTATGAAGAGTTTATATTCGTTTTTAATAAAATTTTATTAGTAAATTATTAAAGGATTTTTTTTATATCGTTTAAAATGTGTGCCAACATTTTGTATGGACTTGTATCTGACTACCAAGACATTTTAGAATAGTCTTAAAACCTGTCTCTATCTAAATACATAATTATCTTCTTTACCTGACTATAAAGACGTATAATGTTTACGTTTTTTACGAATAAATGTTTTGTCGTTATAAAACTTTTCCTCCGTTCCTTTTTTTCCATTTCTAAGTAAAACTTAACACTAACCTAAACTTAAAATTTAAAAGGAAAAACTTCAATACACTTAAAAACTTGACAACTTACATTCGTCCACTCAACATAACTTAAATGTAAAACTAGTACAATCTTAAAATACGTCTATAAAGTTTCTTGGATGCAAATTTCTCTCGAGTGCTAGTACATTATGCAGCGGCCGCCATATTGAAAAAAAAACCGGCTAAGCGTGAGTGGATGCTGTGTTCGAGTGTTCCGTATAAAGATTTCGCTTGTGAAGTTATTATTATGTTTGGTTACCTAATTTTTATTGTAAAACGAATGCGTTTTATTTAAAAATAAATCTAAACAGTTTCATTTAAGGTACACCATGAAGTTATTTTTTGACGTTACTATTATTAAGTTCAGTCACACTTCAAGGTTAGAAATGCACAGATAATAATTTTGCAGATAAGGATTTTACAAAAGATATGTGCATTATGAAATTAGCTAATGAAAATCTTTGTTGTAGACCAAAAATAAATGATACACAATACAACAAAATAATGATAAAACTTATTAACTATCTACAATGAGCGGCCTTACCGCTAGTTAAAGAGACAACCATAATTCTATTGAATGGAAGATCGGTAGGGTGCATTATTAATAGATAAGTCAATTTACTGATGATAATTGAGAAAAGCTTGTTGAAATGGTTTGGGCACGTAGAGAGGATGAATTCGTGTTGTTACGGCAACAGGAAACAACAAATTTAGTTCTACATAGATTAAATATCATTCAAAATACCATTGCTATTTTCTAAAACGCATGACAAAAATATGAGAAGGTTAGTTTGATGACTTTTGTGGCGCAGTGGGTGAAGGCCCGCCTGAAACAAAAAAGGGTTCGATTCCCGTCGTGGGGCAAATGTTTGTAAGATCTGCAAATTTTGTATCGGGTCTGGTGTTTTTTTTGTAAATAATGTATGTTTTTTTTAATTACGCTTTTATTCCACAACTCGTACAATACAAAATACAAAATTTAAATCTATTCGGATGCAGAATCTCGTATAATTATGGTAGAAATTTAATTTAGGTAAGTTCTTTTAATCATTAATTATTATTAATAGAGTCACATGCAACTTTATGTTTTTTACAAAAAGTTTAAAAAGTATTATAATCATTAATGTAGTTCCCATAACACAAGCTCTGCTTACTTTGGAGCTAGATGCTGTGTGAAATGTCCAGCATGTTTTTATACGGAACCCTAAAAGCTAAGTCTAGAGGAAAAAGAATAACCACTTTAAGCGTAGGCTTTTAAGGTCTTTGAGTACGCTTTGGCATAAAGTGATGTGAATTTTTATATGCCCCGTGCATTTTGTGTACAGTCAGCGTCATCAATCGGTATCCCCCTATTGATTTTAATAAGGATCCTTTTCATTTCAACTTTGGATTTCAGTCGGATTTGCTAGTATAGGAACTCGAGCGAAATTAGATATCCATAAGTATACTAGCAAATCCTACTGAAATCCAAAGTTCAAATGAAAAGGGTCCTTGTTAAAATCAATAGGGGGATATCGATTGATGACGCTGACTGTACATGCTGTTGTTTTGACTACCCCTTTTAGATATTATAGAGGAAATCAGTAGTAGGTATGTATCATAATTTGAATTAATTAGGTAATTTTATTTTGAACAAGATATGCCACGTTAATTAAAAAAGTGTTTGGTTGACATTTTTGTTTTATCTGCTTTTTTGGGCCAAAACCCTGAGAAGACCTTTCCAAAGTTTCATCACAATCTGATTAACCACTCAGGACGTTGCTCAACTTCAACGATCTATCAAGAACGTCTAAGGCTGGATTCGAACATAAGTCATCCATCTTACTCCAGAGTAACTAGCCGACATAATTCAAAATACAATTGTTTAGAAACCGCAACCGAACATTATTATGTGCATACAAATTATCCTGGTTATGAGGAGTCAACTTTACAATGTCAATATATTCAAAAAAACAGTAGTTTACTCTCGAGACTAAACTTAATCCAGTTTGGTCGAATCCAGCAAAGCAAGCTACGCCATAAATGCTTCCTTAAAGAAGTCGGTTAATGATGAGATAATATTTAGTCGAAGATTTCAGTTCAAACCATGACATCACCATCTAGCAGTCGGTGATGATATCCATTGTCATCATCATACGTAGTCTTACCTGAAACAAAATTACAAAAAATTAGAATCTGTACCCATTAAATGTGAAAGTTTGTTTATTTGTTTGTTTATTTGTCCTGCTTTCACGTCAAAACAGAGCGACGGATTGACGCAATTTTTTGTATGGAGATAGTTGGAGGGCTGGAGAGTAACATAGGCTACTTTTTATCCGGGTACCACGCGAGCGAAGCCGCGGGCAGCAGCTAGTATATTGTAAAAAAAATAGATTATTAATTGACGCCATAGAGGTCTATGGTGCAGTGGCCTAAGACGCAAGAGGGTTCGATTCCCGCCGCAGGGCAAATTTTTGTATGATTTACAAATATTAGTCTCGGGTCTGGGTGTTTTTATGTGCTATAATATGAAAAAAAATTGTGTATAATATGTATTAAAAAAAAAGTATCTAAGTAGTATATCAGTCATGTGGTTCCCATAACAAAAGCTCTGCTTATGTTAGGGGTGCATGATGCTGTGTGAAATGTCCAGAATTTTTTTTCATATTATTATATTATTCTCTCCTATTTTATGACATTCAAAACTCTCCAAAGATGTCTAAAAAGGCCATGTCACGAAAATCATACAAGTCTTTTGTCAAAATACAAATTAAAATTTTAAGAAATAAAAGTACAGTAATAACTTTTCAAAAGAAATATAATTTAAAAAGCATTCAGGGCGGCAAACTTTAATATCACTTTAAAATTATAGGACCAAAGTACCGACAAATCTAATATCACATAAAAAAGGCATTAACCGTATTTTAGACCTAATTTTAGTGTAAATGAGTTCCATTTAACATTTTTGACACCCAATATACATTTAATTTAACTGAATAGATTTGTATAAAATGTCAGAAACACGTTCTACACAGTAAGCGCAAATAAACAGATTGATGTAAATATTAAAATCATTCACTAGTTCTACTCGAATTACACACATCAAAAAAGTTGTACGATTTTTAAAAGTATAGTAGTAAGTTTTTTATTCTTAAAACTATTGTTAAATTTCTTTAAGGATTAGAAATCACCTAGCTCTTAAGATGATTCAAAGTTATCCTAGTGGTCCTACTGAATAAAACTATATTTTAATTTTGAATTTTTTTAACATATCCACTGGAAAGACATGGTCAATACGTATACTGACTGAGCAGTGGGTTTCCTCACGATAGCACATTAAAACGAGCTCTAAACGGTGAAGGAAAACTCCTTCACCGTTTAGAGCTCGTGTTAATATGCTTATAAATTTTTCAAAACGAAAAATCCATTGATGCACGGCCAAGATTCGAACCCACGACCTTCAGAAAGTCGAGGCATTCACACGGGCAACATGGCTCTCCTGGCATTACCTAATGATATATTTCAATGTTCCTAAAGCGTTAGATTTCTTAAGAATTCCTTTTAGCAAATTAAAATTTCTATCGGTCCATAAAGTTTTATTTTTATCATCTGGTAACCGGAGGGTAATGGTTTGATGTTATGTTTATGAAGAGAGCCGTGTTGGCCGAGGGGTATAGTACCTCGACTTTCGATCCGAAGGTCGTGGGTTCGAGCCCTGGCCGTGTTTCAATGGATTTTTCGTTTTGAATTTATATGCGCATTAATACAAGCTCTACACGGTGAAGGAAAACATCGTGAGGAAACCCGCGGCTTAGTCAGCCCCACACGTATTGACCATGTCTTTCCTGTGGATATGGCCGGTTAAGCTGAGAGGGTGGTGTAGGTGCTACAAGCCTACTCCATCTCAAACAATGTCCCAGGCACTACACACTAGGTGTCCCGTTAAGTGTATGCAAAGATTGCCTCCTGATACTGTATAAATCATCAAAGTAAGTCCTAAAAATTTTTTTAACTGACCCGAATTTGTTTGAAACATTTATATTTTTAAAGAAAAAAAAATACCAGACAACGTAGATAACGTGTCGTTAGTTACATACAGCGGGTATTTTATATTTTTATTCATATACTTAATTTCTAACATTATTGTAGACGACTTTCATTAACCATTGTGAATATTTAGTTTGAAGGAGACTTCAAAGATAAGTCCTTTGACAGTGATAAAGGTTTTAAAACGTCAAAAAATTAACAATGTATTTAATTAAAATGTTCACGTGTACCGAAATCAGTAGTGTGTGTTATCTTTCGTTTTCAGAGCTCGTTGTAAATAATCACATCACATCACACTAATATTATAAATGCGAAAGTTTGTATGTTTGGAGGTATTTTTGTTTCCTCAAAACTAGACAACCACTGAACCGATTTGGCTGAGATTTTAAAGGGGAATAATAAGTCGAGCCGCAGAATTATTTTTTGGCCACGGAATCTACCTTCTGATTTTATAACGAAGCAACGGGAAAATAAGAAACCTTCTAATAAACTAGCTCGTCTTTTTTACAGCATCAACTAAATATTCCAAAGAAAGCGTCAAGTAAATAACAACAATTATTTTTACTTGACCTACTGATTTATACATTGCCATCAAACTTACTAACTCAGCCACGGATTTTACAACTAACCAACAGTTTAGGTTAGGTTAGATTATGAAGTAACTACGCGCGAGGTAAGCGAGCGTAGCGAGCGTGCCGCGGCAGCGGCCGCCGAAGCGATAGAAATCTAATTCATAAAGAATACAATATATTATACTCCGGTATTTTCGACATTTTAAGCATTCTACCTTCCAAGTATCGTCTTTATAAACTTCGATCAATCGATCTTTATACATTTCAAACATTCTTGATTTTGAAATTCGCTATTTTAAGCTTTGGAATTACAATTAATGTTACACTATATTTTAAACATGCTGAGTTATAAAATTAGAAGTAGATAGACTTACTTTATTGGTGTCATATTCAAATATTTTAGGAGTTCCCGCTTGAATATGTGTTACAAATTTAGATCCTAAAAAACAAATTTAGATGCTAAAAATTAACTGCCATGCTGAGTTGTATTTACAGTGGCTTACATCGAGGATATTTAGTGGCTAAGATAGTATTTTTTAGAGGCACATTGATAGTGGCTGACTTAGTAATTCAGAGGTCAATGTAAATTTTTAGAGGCTAAAAATGCTATTAAATAGAAGGCGGTTTAATTAGCACCCGATTTTAAATACAACGGTCAATACGTGTGAGGCTGACTAAACCGCGGGTTTCCTCACAATGTTCTCCTTCACCGTTTAGGGCATATACATTTTCAAAACAAAAATCAACTCATGATTATTATCAGTTTTACTATGTTAGATAGCGGTTCTTTCAGAAATAACATTTTATTGTCAACCTTTATTTCCGTTCTTAAAACCCTTGGGATTCCCTTTCTATCACGATTCCCTATTTCTGAAGGAAAAATAGTGATAATATTAAGGGATGATTTATATTAGACCGGGCCGTGCCCGGGGCGTGCCGTGTAACAAATTCAAAAACTCAAAATTTAAATATAATTTATTCAGTAGGACCACTATGACCACTTTGAATCGTCTTAAGAGCTAGGTGATTCTACTCCGGTTCTTTCGCGACCAACACCGTGAAGAATCAGGGCAACAAACACGGTATGGGGCCTAGCTATCTTTTCGGTGATCCATCCGCTTAAATCTAAATAGTCAAGCTCCAGTGGCCCCGGACGGGTTGATTTGAAACGTTACATTTTGTATGAAGCAGTTTATATTAAACAGTGCCTGATCCGTGTCCCATCCGGGCCAGTCTACTAACGTACGACGCTCGTCTAGAGTAGGATTCAGGACTCAAATCTTACGGAAAAAGCGGGAACTAATTGTTTTATTTACTTTATTATGCTCTTTTAGTGAAGGTCGCTCAGTTGTTCTGGTGTGTAGAGCTAACGAACGTACAAACTAGCATAAATATTATTGTTCAAGCCTTATTTGGACAATTAGTAATTTTTTACATAACCTAGTTCTGCGATAGCAGCGCTGCGTCTATCGGACTTCAGTGCTGATCCGACTCTACACCACGGTTGGCCCGGACACGGCCCGGCCCGGACACGGCCCGGTCTAATATAAAGCATCCCTTAGGTTATGGGCTCGCAACCCGTCACGAATGATAAATCATTTCACGTCTTGATATGGAGTTTTGACGTGTCCCTGCCTACTTCCTTTTGATCTGTCAAAAATAATCGGACAAATCTGTGATATAAAAAAAATGTAATAGATCGCGACTGTATTCCCAAGGTACAGTAGACATTATTCTTTCCAGCAGGGCTAATAAGGCCATTATAGGAGAATCATAATAGGAATCACTATTATAACTAGGAATCACTTTTATATTATATAATTTTATATAAACATGACCTACCTACCTAGCTGATATTAAGAAACATTGTTTAATACATTAGGTTTATTCATAAGTCATATATGCAGTCTACAAGCTATGTTCACTAAATCTTTTAAATTTACCTACAGTAAACTGCTGAGCTGAGCGTAAATATAAATAACATAACTTCTCGTAGTCAGGCTTCCTCGATACAGGCCTTGCCTAGTGAGGATGCCAACAGTAAAACGTTTCTGAATACTCGGGTCTCAGCTTAACAATGACAATCATGTCATGTCATGAAATAATTTTAGAATAAGTACTTAAAATTGTAAATATGCATGCTAGCATGTTTTGCTGTGTAATAAATACTTTTTTCATTTTCATTTTTCATTTTTTCATTTTCAACTACTTAATATGAAACAAAGTCGCTTTCCGCTGTCTATCCCCATGTGTCCTTAGATAATAAATAAATAACGCCGGACATTTCACACAACATCATGTAGGCTAGCTAAGCAGAGCTTGTGTTATGGGAATATGGGAACCACTGATATACTAAAAATTTTACTTTAAAACTACGCAACTTTAATGTGGTGTTTTTTAATAGATAGAGCAATTCAATTGAAAGGTTTATGTGTTTAATACATGCATAATATAGTAGAGAAAAAATAATAATTTTACAGGTGTCTAATGTGATGTGTGAGGTGACCCATGCGAAGCCGGGGCGGGTCGCTAGTTGAACTATATATGCCGTCTCTTTTCATAGACTGAGAGTGACAAGAACGGCATACTGCAATTCATATTGCGTTTCTGCTTTATCGGCATTTTTAGCTTAGTTGATCTTTATGCATTATTAGATCCTTTGAAGATATCTAAGGGAGTAGTTAGAGGTATGTCCAAATTTTGCAGAAGTTAACATTCCATACGTGACAGGTCTTATCTGTGATGTCTTTTGCATTATTAACCGACTTCAAAAAAGGGGGAGATTTTATGTTCGATATAAAAGTTACTTTTTCTAGCCTAACTTGATATTATAAAAAACAAAACTTTACTTAGATTAAGTAAAACAGCTTTAAAAATTACAATAGGTACTAATAGACAGGGATTCGAACCCACTATTTTTGAGTTCAAGACTTTCTTGGCTAATTAAAAACATTATCGTCGATTTTGTCTATAATACTTTAACAAAACAATAATTCCTAATTTATATAATTAAATTACACCTTTCAATACTTTTCCTAACAAATAAATGTAAATAAATACAAAAAATAAAATAGACTTTAGGAGTTAAGAAATAGGGATTATAGTCGCTTGTGTGTTGTTATCGAATTTGTTACAGTAATGGTAGAGGGTAGCTATAATTCTTCAATTAACCAAGCCCTTAGTGGGTAAGGGTGCGGTGGAAGTGATAAGCGGAAGCGATCTCATTAGTAGAGCAAGTGGAGTAAAGTTAAGTGGATTTATCCATTTAATTTTCAGAAGAAAGAGGAGTGGGGCCAATCTTCAGAATCAGCGTATTTGGTTGATCGCTATAGTGCTTTTTAAATATCGATATTATTGATTTTCTGCCCCTTCAGGGGCCAATATGAAAATATGCTTATTTAGACACCTTCTCGAAATAAAAATACTGAAAAGCAATAATATTGATATTTAAACAAGCAATTTATTCAAAAATAAAAAAACCCGGCTGAACTGAAAAGTTGGAAACAGCATTATCTTATCAATCACAAAATTAAATTACAATTTTATTAATAGGTAGGTATCTAGGGTTTGATGCCGTGCGCATTTTTCTAAACGTTATTGTGACAGTTGACACACAGATGGCTCTGTGTGTAAAATTAAAAGCGTGTAAGATATTTCTTAAATATGAGATATCTCCTAAATGGCTGAACCAATTTCGATGCAGGTTGTTCTTAACGTTGCGTGTGACTAAATATAAAGTTTTAGTATGCATTTTGTTTAGCAATTCTCGTTAGGGCGAAAAATAGATTTTCAAAAATTTTGCGACTCGATTTAGTCTTCGAAGACGTCATGTAGATTTTTTTTTAAAATATATTTGATATCAGTCCACCAATTTCTTGATTTTGACATGGATTTTGATATGATGGCGTGATTTTCATTTTGAAAATTCACACATTGTTGCATTTTCTAGCCGCACTATTTGATTTATCGAAATAAAAAGTATTCTAGAGCACAATCGAGATGGAGACGATTCTAACGATACCTCATTCATCAAAATCCATCCAGCCGTTTAGGAGTAACGTGGTAATAAAGAATATTACTTACATACCCACGAACATACATAGAAACGCGCGATCTACATAACCCTGTCTGACTTGACAGTCAGCCGGGTAAAAAAGCACCATAGCGATCAACCAAATACGCTGATTCTGAAGATTGACCAGGTGGATTTTTTTGTTGAATACTAATAAAATACTACTAACACAAATAAATAATATCTAGAAACAGTGTATTTTTTTATTTTGGCTTATAATATCATGCGGAGAGTATTTACTTAGAGACTATTCAGTGTTTCTTAGATTAGTTTTAACGATCCCTAGGTTACTAAATAGGTGTACAATAATGGAGCTGTGTTGGCAGAGTTGGTTAGTACCTCGAATTTCGAACCCATGGTCGTGGGTTCGAATCCTGGCCTTGCATCAATGGATTTTTCGTTTCGAAAAATAGATATGCGCAGTAACATGAGCTCTAAACGGTGAAGGTAAACATCGTGACAAAACCCGCGGCTTAGTCAGCCCCACACGTATTGACCATATCTTTCCTGTGGATATGGCCGGTTAAGCTGAGATGATGGTTTAGGTGCTGGGCAAGCCTACTTCAAATAATGTCCCAGGCACTACAGTGTCCCGTTAAGTGTAGGAAAAGATTGCCTCCTGACACTGTATAATCATCTAGTAAAGATGTAAAGACGTACAATAATGAGTTTTTATTTATTCATTATTCTAATTTACTTGGGATTGTCCCAGGTAAATTAGTCCTACTAATAGTGTGCGTAGATGCACATGCACGTTGTTTCTGTTGGGCCGATTCTGAGCGCTCCCGAACTTACGCACACAGAAAACACGTGGTGAACACACACACAATTAAGACCAAACGGACTTCGTGAGATATAACAACTGTAACTAAATCGACGATATTTCTACGTGAGTGATTCCCGTGTATACAATGTCAAGTAAAACTCACGAAAGTTTTGAAAGTGAAATAGGTAAGTGACCTTCAGAAATCGCTGCAGCCTATACCTTAATCCACAAGCCACGAGCGGAAACTCGCAAATCAGTCCCGAGGTACGATTTACGGCCCCTCAGCTCTCCCGAATTGAGTCGTGCTCAGACATCACTCCTACCCACTCCTACCAATTCCTATCCACTCGTATACAAGTGTCTTAACTATGCTTTCTAATCTAGATGTGTACCAGCTTTATGTATGAGCTGGCTGTCTCTGAGTTTTTAGGTAGACTTAGCTGAGACTGACCATTTAAAGTGCCCTCCGAAGCACGAAAACCTAAATAAGATACGAGTGCAAAAATCGACGCTTCCTCACCACGCGAGCAAATTTGAGCTGGCAAGGGGCTGACTTTGAGCTAGGGACGCGCCACGCGCGCAGACACGACGAAAACTGAGACCAGTGTACAGTAATTATTCATGCGGTGACAACCTTACTTCACGCACACGATTGCACGTGTACAAAAATGACATTGTGTAATGTCTGTGTAAATAAGTAGTTAGACGCCGCTTTTGCAAAGAGATTTCGTCGAGTGTCCGGGGTGTGGCTCAAACGCAAACTCGTGGACGTATGTATTCTCCCTATTCTAACCTATGGCGCACAAACTTGGTCTTTGACAGTTCAACAGAGGTCTGCACTCGGGGTCTGTCAGAGGACCATGGAGCGCAGCATTCTCGGAGTAAAGCTTACCGACCGGATAAGGAACACTATTCTGCGCTCCATGACAGATCGTCGATTCAAAAGGCAGCTAGATTGAAGTGGGGCTGGGCTGAGCATGTCTGTCGCATGTCGAATGATCTTTCGGCCAAAACAACGACCGACCCCCTATTACGTAAGACTTGCAACAGCAATGTGACAGCAACCACTACACGACCGGTCGAAAAATATCACTAAAAATCGTATTAAGGTCGCAAAATGCACCATGGCCAAAGTGGATTTTACAACAGGCGAGCAATAGATGTGCGATGTCTTTTTTAATACGACTTTTAGTGATATTTTTCGACCGGTCGCGTAGTGATTGCTGTCGCATTGCTGTTGCAAGTCTTACGTAATCAGGGGGCAGGAGGACCCCAGTGGCGGCAGACGACGACGCGGCAGGCCCAGATTAAGGTGGCGGGATGAGCTAGATTCATTCTTAGAAGACCACCTCCATAGTATTAGACTGAGAAAGGTGTTAGGACAATAGGGAGCCCTTTGCTCTGCTGTGGGACGACACAGGCTACAAATTATTATATGGGGAAGGCCTTTGGTGTGGGACGCTACTTGCGTCAATACCCTTGCGTATTCACATCTACCGGGGACATCAGTTAGGCCTGGTGCTGCGGTAGATTCGGTTGAGGATCTCAAAAGGCGCAAATATGTAAATCTTAATAGGGTTTATATATTTGAACCTTTTGGGGTTGAAACCCTGGGTCCATCAACGCGTGATCCTAAGTCTGGCACTTTTTTGGCTCAACGGATCAGCATTGCCATCCCGCGCAGTAATGCTGTCAGTGTCTGGGGCACGCTTCCGTCTGGCAGTGGCTTGGATCAGTTGAGCTACCTATAGATCATTCCCAACGATCCTTAGGTGGCTCAACTGGTTCTTTTTGTATTTATAATGTTATGTAAATAAGCAGTAGTTTAGTTTCTGTAAATAAACTTGAGTTTGTAAATCCGTACTCATATTATAAATGTGAAAGTGTGTTAATTTGTTTGTTTGTATGTCCTGCTTTCACGTCAAAACAGAGCGACGGATTGACGTGATCTTTTGTGTGGAGATAGTTGGAGGGCTGGAGAGTAACATAGGCTACTTTTTATCCGGGTACGAGCGAAGCCGCGGGCAGCAGCTAGTGTAAATAATTATTATATCTATCTTCAATGCCCCGAAGCTAGTGCTACCAACGTAAACATTTCCACTCTAATAATTACAGTAAGCAGCCTAAAATTACATAGAGATAATATTTGATTATACCAGTTTACATCAAAGTAGCTTTGATCTGTTTGTTTGTTTGTTGGGGCTTAACAAGTACTAATATTTTGGCAGTTTGCGTGTCATTGAAAAATGAAGCTTATTTAGGTGGGATACGGGTGGGTTCGGTTTAAGAGAATCATGAGTGATGATTTTAAAAATTGTGTTAGAAAGATTTTTGAATGATAAAATATTGATTGATTGATGAAGATTGACCGGCCTCTCAGCTCAGAAGCTCTGCCTTCTGCGCTGTAGGTCGTGAGTTCGATTCCCACCCAAGACAAACATTTGTGTGATGAATATAGAGGTTTGTTCTGTGTCTGGTTGTTATAAACTTATAAGGATGTATTTACAAAATATATAAGTATTCTATCAGTTATCTGATTCCCATAGTACAAGCTTTGCTTTGGTTGGGGCTAGATGGCACTGTGTGAAATGTTCAACACGAGAAACATGCATTTTTTTCGGGACAAAAAGTAGCGTATATCACTCCCCCTTCCACTATCTCCACATAAAAAATCACGTCAATCCGTTTCTCTGTTTTGACGTGAAAGCAGGACAAACAAACAAACACACTTTCACATTTATAATATGGGTATGGAGGTATTGGGTACAAACCACCTTCACTTTAATCTTACTTGACTGATTTTCTTTTATTCAAAGATACCTAACAAATGACAGAGTAATATAATAAGAGCTAACAAATCATGTGTGAAGCGACATTTGAAGGCTAAGGGTGATCTATCATGATTCATATAACTCGTTATATTCGATAATACAAAATTTAAAGTAGTATTTGTTTGTCTGTGATGTGACTCGGCTCTCGCCTGCAATGACTTTTTTTTTAATTTTTAGTTTCTGAATCGCTTCTGGCTGCCTTCCATGAGCTTTATATGCGATCCAGTTTAGGTCCTAAACTGAACTGCTTCGCTTGACGTAGGTACCTACTCGTAAAACGCTGACGAAATATCAGAACCTAAGCATGACCATAAATTGTTAGATTAAGTTTCGTTCACTCAATTCGTACCAAGACCGTTTAATACGCGTTGAGTTGGTTCGCTTTTGTGTCAAAACTGTCACTTTTAAAATAGGTCATGGTACGAATAGTTTGCGATCCTGATTATGAACCTAAACTGGATAGCTCCTAAACTGAATTGTTTACTAAGAGGTCATGGTACAGCTGCTGGAGTGCATCCTTTGATTAGCTGTAAGGGAGTGTTTTCTGCAGCGCGTTTTTGATACAAACGCGCGTTCGCAACGCGTATTTTTCCATACAAAAGCGAACCGGGAGGGGCTGCGCGGGGGGCTGTTCGAATCGCGTTTGTATCGATACAAACGCGCTGCAAAAAACGCAATGTTTACACTCCCTAAGGGCGCGTATCCACGGCGGAGCTGAACGGAGCATATTCATGTGACGAATTGAAAACCTCTTTTTTTTAAGTCAGTTAATAAGATTGTGTATAAAAAAACATCCCAAGTAAAGTAACATGTAAAAGCTATATTATAATGACATCATAATGATGTATCACCTTTTGGATTACATTGGAACTGGGTGATTTCGTTGAGTGATGTAAGTAATTTGTTTTCATGTCATGTTAGACCATGATTTACTGATATACGTAATTTTTTAAAGTAACCATTGACTTTCACTATAATTAATCAAGTTATTGGTGAAGAGAAACATCGTAAGGAAATTCGTAGGTAAAAAGAAAACCGTACCTAACTAACATTTTCTGTTTTCACACATTCTCAGCATAATGTCCAATCATTGGAAGAGCCGTGTTGGCCGAGGGGTATAGTACCTCGACTTTCGATCCGAAGGTCGTGGGTTCGAATCCTGGCCTTGCATCAATGGATTTTTCGTTTCGAAAAATTTATATGCACATTAACACGAGCTCTAAACGGTGAAGGAAAACATCGTGAGGAAGCCCGCGGCTTAGCCAGCCCCACACGTATTGATCTCTTTCCTGTGGATATGGCCGGTTAAGCTAAGAGGATGGTGTAGGATGTAGGTGCTACAAGCCTATTCCATCTCAACAATGTCCCAGGCACTACAGTGTCCCGATGAGTGTAGGCTAAGATTGTCTCCTGACACTGTATAAATCATCTAGTAAAGATGTAAAGGTCTAAGTTTTTTTTATCATTGGACTGTCCCATTTATAGCCCAACTAGCTGCTGCCCGCGGCTTCGCTCGCGTGGTACCCGGATAAAAAGTAGCCTATGTTACTCTCTAGCTCTCCAACTATCTCCACACAAAAAATCACGTCATTCCGTCGCTCTGTTTTGACGTGAAAGCAGGACAAATCAACAAACAAATAAACACACTTTCACATTTATGTGTTCAAGATGCTATTGCATTATCTTGCAATTTTTTTCTGAATAAGAAATGAACCACCCGTATCGTCAGACTAAATAATAGATGTTTCTCTCATAAACACAATCTAGTGTACTAAAAGTTTACATTGTACAATGCACCATAAAAGTACGATACTAAAGTTTACGACGACGAACACTCTGACTGCGATGCTTTTGTTGCGAGGTGTATCTGTTGCGAAATGTAGAATACTAAATAAGCTCAGTGTAGGGTTATAGACGCACATTCAAATATCTATGTACATGGGCGTATATAAAGGGGGGGGGGGGGGGGGGGGTACGGACCCCCCTTAGCACGAGCAAAAAAAATTCGGGGAATAGAAATTTAATAAGGGTTGCTCAAAGAGCCATGGAGCGGGCCATGCTAGGTATCCACCTCGTGGACCATATACCAAACATCAAAATTCGACGCCGTACCAAAGTCGAGGATGTAGGTATACGGATTGCGAGGCTTAAGTGGAGATACATGGCACTTGACCAGACGGGACGACGACCGATGGACTAAAGCAGTTACCGAATGGTGGCCAAGAGATATGCAGAGACCTCGAGGCAGACTACCTGCCCGATGGTCAGACGACATTGTGAGGGCGGTAGGAGAGCAATGGATCCGGCACGAAACCGACAGGAGTGGCGGGATAGAGAAGAGGCCTTTACCCAGCAGTGGGTGTAACAGGCTGCTTAGATAGATAGATATTTATAATTTGTATCCGACATGGGAACTCTGTGATAAATGTGATTCATGACGTCCAAAGAAAAATTATTGGAACCCTCGAACAATTGAACCCCATTAAGTTCGGGGGAAACCTAGTCAATCTTTGTGGACCAACGAATATGAAATAAATGACATTTATTTTTTTATTTTTTTTTTCTGTATTTTGGATTTTTTTTTAATAATGCTGGACATTTCACATAGCATCATGTAGCCCCAAGCTAAGCAGAGCTTGTGTTATGGCAACCACAAAACTGATATACTACTTAAATACACTTTTTTTTTAAAATACTTACATAATATACATAGAAAACATCCAGACCCGAGACAAATATTTGCAGATCATTCAAACATTTGTCCCGCAGCGGGGATTGAACCCGCAACCTCCTGCGTCACAGGCGGGCCTTCACCCACTGCACCACAGAGGTGGTCAAAAAAATTAAATCATATATTTGCTAGAAGCATGGTATATTCACATTCACAGCCATTTTTGTAAAAATAACAAGTCATAATACTTACCTAGAATTATTCACAACTACAATAAAATTGTTCTAGTAGGAACAGTATTTGAACCGCAGCATATTTCTAGAAACTTTATGATCCCGCAGTAAATAAACACAAACTCTACTAAATGAGCTACTAAATATCCTGCACTTGATGGAGCGTTCACATTGGTTAGCTACTGGTTAGCCAGTAGCTAACCAATGATGTGAATACAGTGTCAGGAGGCAATCTTTGCCTACACTTCACGGGACACTGTAGTGCCTGGGACATTGTTTGAGATGGAGTAGGCTTGCCCAGCACCTAAGCCATCCTCTCACCTTAACCGGTCATATCCACAGGAATTACATAGTCAATGCGTGTGGGGCTGACTAAGCCACGGGTTTCCTTACGATGTTTTCCTTCACCGTTTAGAGCTCATACAAATACTTTTAGCTCATATTAATGCGCATATACATTTTTTGAAACAAAAAATCCATTGATACACGGCCAGGATACGAACCCACGACCTTCGGATCGGAAGTCGAGGTACTATACCCCTCGTATAAAAATAGAGTATACAAACGATATAATGCCATTGGCCCAAATTTATAAATACCTTAATGACATAATATAAAATTATAAAACTAAATCTAGTAAATTGTAAAATCGAATAAATGACAATGTCACATTAACCTTATTAACATAAGTTTAATAACAGTAACTACTCGTATTCTATTCTAGTAAGGGTGCTTTTTACCTAGGTTTAAACGCAGCATAAAACATAATAATATCTAGGTAGCCTAGGTACTCTAGTTGCACTCTAACACTAAATATTACTAAGGCCGCTCTTTAAATAAGTCTTGGTTGAAGATCTAGATTTCTTGGAAGAGATATAGAGACTAGGTCACTTTATAGTGCATCTATTAATATATAAATATTGCTGGACATTTCATACAGCGCCATCTAGCCCCAATCTATGCAAAGCTTGTACTAAGGGAACCAGATAACTGATAGAATACTTATATACTTTTTTTGTAAATACATACTTATTATATTTTATAACACCCAGACACAGAACAAACATCTATGTTCATCACACAAATGTTTGTCCTGGGTGGGAATCGAACCCACGACCTACAGCGCAGAAGGCAGAGCTACTACCAACTGAGCTAAGAGGCCAGTCAATAAAGAAATAAAGACTAACTGTGTTGGCCAAGTGGGATGAATCCTCGACTTTCAATCGGCGAACGCGCCTAACGAATCGACCAAAACGAATTTTCGAATTATTTATCACACTAATCACATCACATCACTCTAATCTTATAAATGCGAAAGTTTGGATGTTTGGATGGATGTATGTTTGTTCCTTTATAACTCGACAACCACTGAACCGATTTGGCTGAAATCTAAAATATAGATAGATGATGATTGGGAATAGGACATAGGCTACTTTTTATCCGGGTACCAAGTAAGCGAAGCCGCGGGCGGAAGCTAGTATATTATGAAATCGTATAAAACCTCGCACATCTGCCAGATTCGAACGAATCTGACAAATCGGACGAATCGACGCATATATTTGACGATTTCATATAAAGAATTCTAAAATTAGTTTCTTTCGATTCGTTCGACGCGTTCGACGCAGATAGGTGTGCGTTCACCTCTAACAGACCAAATCTTGAAAATTACAAAACCGATTTTGCACTTCAGAGAAAACTCTGGTATATAAATTCTTGAATAGTGAAAAACTTCACAAATCAGGATCTTTATTCCGCAAACCGAGTTTTCAATAAACTTAAATAGATTCTACGAAGTTAGAGATGGCGTGGAGTTTTTACTGCACTTGCATTTATATAGCTGCTGCCCGCGGCTTCGCTCGCGTGGTATCCGGATAAAAGGTAGCCTATGTCCTATTTCCGGTCATTATCTATCTATATTTCAAATTTCAGGCAAATCGGTTCAGTGGTTGTTGAGTTATAGAGGAACAAACATACATCCAAACTTTTGCATTTTTAATATTAGTGTGATAGACATTATTATATCTAGTACAACTCACGAAAGTTTTGAAAGTGAAATTAGTGTGATAGTGTGATATTTCAAATTTCAGGCAAATCGGTTCAGTGGTTGTCGAGTTATAGAGGAACAAACATACATCCATCTAAATATCCATACATCCAAACTTTTGCATTTATAATATTATAGTGTTTATTAGTGTTTATTGTGATTCTGAGTACCTAAGAGATGAAGCGCTCGTGGCGTAGCTTGCTGAGACGTTCTTGATTGATCATTGAAGTTAAGCAACGTTGTGCGCGGTCACTATTTGGATGGGTGACCGCTTAGGTATAAGTTGTTTTTTTTTAATTTACTTAGCTACTTGTTCCTAAACATAAAAAAAATATATGTGCATTTTCATTTTTAAAAATGTACCTACTGCACTTTCAAATATACATTTCTTTAGTTTCTGTCATACAATAAAATCACACATTTACAAATAAAATGGTATAACCGTCTCCTTTTAACCTACCAGAGTTTGTATACTGCCGTCCCGTTCACACTTTAGTGCAGAATTTAATTTGACTAAAAGCAACAATTTATAATGCCGAACAGACGTCATAACCTACGAAATAAATAGGGCAAGGGCCAGAGGGATATTTTTTACGTCATGCCTGAAATAAATTACCGAAGTGCTGAGTTCGTTTTCTTTGCCTTTGATTTTGCAACTCGTGACAAATATTTACGATGAGATCCGACAATGTTATATCCAATAGTGCTAATATAAATCTCATTAGGACATAGTGGCATATTAAGTGAAGTGAGGGGTGCCGGTTCATCAGCATTGCATAATACAATTCTTTTTGAAAGCTATAAATTTTCATATTCAATTCATTTCAAGAACTACCAAATAGAAGTCATGTCTTTTCTGTGGATAAAACTGATTTAATTGAGAAGATTCAAGTAGGTACTGAACGCATACACTTTATTAATATTTGGCTCAGGCACTACGTCTCGTTATTAGTTTATACTTATTGCTTCATGGTTCTGTAAAAATCATATTGAGCAGATTCAAAGTATCAGTAAAGTTTGTTATTTTTGTGTGAGTTTTTGTTAATGTTCAAACTGTTTGCTTTGAAAAACAAAATAAAATAATTTAGAGTATGTAAATAATCCGTTAAAACATTACCCCTATCAAAAATATAGGGATAACAAAAAATTAACAACTTTGCATAAAACAGTTTTTTCTTAATCATACTAAAAGTTTATGCAGTCTCCTCTTAAAAGTGTTTAAGTTTCAAGAGAAACTTAGAATTTAAACAAACTCATCATTCCTTATTTACATAAACGGATTAAACTGTATACATTTCCATTTATTAGCAAAGTACACAAAACGCTAAACCACTATTCACATCAAACCACAGAATATCTTGCAAGATATACACATCAATATTATCTCACACAAAGCAACACATCTCCAAATTTATCTGTGAGGTAAGAAACAACAAGTACCATAGCTTAAGGGCGTGTCCCAATTAGGCGAACAGTGAGCGGGTAACTGTTTGCTTCCAATTTGCCTCCCAATAGTTTTTAAATACTCACGCACATTATTGTTTACAATTTTTGGTCTACATACATACATAAACTCACGCCTGTGTCCCATCATAGGGGTAGGCAGAGACTATAGATCGCCATTTTTTCTCTAGATTTTAATTATTTCGATTGTTTATTCTTTATGTATGTACCTACTATGTGCTGTGCTTTTTCTAATGTAGTACCTACTTACTGCACTTTGTGTGTGTGTCAAATAAACATTATTCTATTCTATTCCAAATGGAATATCCATACAGCGCGTACTATTAGCAGCTTGCGGTGTTTCTCTTACCAACCTGATTCGCATTTTTTATTCTGATTTTGAATTTCATTCGACATTGAGTTAGCTAGCGCCCGATACGCCGCTCAAAGACGTCAGCTGACAGCCGCTCATGTTCGCCTAATCAGGACGCACCCTTTGCCCCAAACCACAAACAATTTGAAGTTCACCCGCTCACTGCAGTTTGACGTAAGCAAATACCCACAGACTCCTAAACTATAGGAAACATACAGGTTCTTCCCAAAGTGCGTTATAAACGTTTATTTTATTTCTCATTTAGTTTTATTTCTTGGGTTTTTATTTGTGATAAGGCTCCCAAAGGATACCTCAAGTTATTTTATCTTAACACCTAGATAATGTTCACTAGTAATATAAATGAAGAACTTAGGCTGGTTTTACTTTCACGCGTACCGTCAGGCGAGTGATCTTTATTACAATGAAATAAGGATACTGATTGTCCAGCACCGACGAGAGCAATCAGCGTAGCCATTTCTGCTAAACAATCAGTATCCCTAATTCATTGTAATAAAGATCGCTCACCTATCAGCGCCGACGACGCGACGGTACGCGTGACAGTAAAACCAGCCTTAAGGTACAAGAAAACATTACAGTTGTTTAAAAACCTCCGACATGAGCCCCTTCATAAGCTAATATTCGATTTTTCATCCCCGCTTTCACCTTCCATATCTTGTAAATGGCTGAACCAATTTTGATGAAACATCGCTAAAAAGTCAGCTTTCAAACAAAAAAAACTACTCATATTGAAAAGTTTTATGGACACGGGATTTTATCGCGTAATTTAATTAATTTAATTAATTTAATTAATTTAATTAATTTAATTAATTTAATTTAATTTTTTTCCGAAACGTCGGGAAAAATAAGGTAAATTACGCGATAAAATCCCGTGTCCATAAAACTTTTCAATATGAATAGTGATCGCGAAAGTTTAAAAAAGACTAAAAAAAACTACATTCAAATCGGTTCATCCGTTTAAGAGTTACGGAGCTCCTTTTTCTTATTACCTATGTATGTTACCTGATTACACGAAGACGCCTGAACCGATTTAAAAAATCTTTTTTTTTGTTTGAAAGGGTTTTTGATTGGTGCCATAAAAAATTTAGGAGGATCTGTAAAGGACCTTCGGAGCTATGAACAGAAATGCACCTAGAGAGTGCAGAAAATTGCTCAGCTTATAATATTGAAGTCAGTTTTTTTTAAATTTTAATTTGCTACTTGCTAAAGACATGATTGAAAAGGCTTCATTCAATAAAATGTCTTTGGAAAATCTAAGATTAAAGATCAAGAGATTTAGCGCTGTCTTTTTCCCTCATGAGAAAATAATATTACGCCATCTCGCTCAGATTTCGCTTAACTCAATATTATTCTATTCAATTTAATTAATATTCAATTTAATTAATAGCCTATTTAGTTCTCTGTATGTTTTAAACAGTTCAGTTACCTTTAACTTTATCTGCCACCATCAAAGTTTCCTCTACATTGCACTACTGCACATCTTTTGCATCATCACTGAACAACACACTACATACACAACACAAGATGGACGCCAAGCAGTCTTTAACCGAGATCATTCAGTCTCTCCATGCTCGGATGACTCAGTTTGAGAACTCGCTGCAGAAGTCATCCTCTCCCTCTACATTGGAGACCATCAGCGCTGACTTCGCAGCCTTCAAAACGTTCACAATGGGTATACTCAAGAACCTTCAGGAACAAATTGAAATTATTGCACACAATACTGATCAGTTGGAGATGAGAAGTCGTCGGAAGATTGTATTGCTTCATGGTGTGCCTGAGGTCAGTAAGGAAGACACAGCTGTAGTTGTTGCTCAGACTATCTGCGCGAAGCTTAAACTTCCTGAGTTTACCGGTGCCCACATTAGCCGGTGTCACCGCATGGGACGAGCCACCAATGCTGACCGACCTCGTCCAATTCTTGTAAAGATCCGTGATGTCGCAATGCGGGACAAGGTTTGGTTTGCCAAAACCAACCTGAAAGGTAGCAACATCACGTTGTCTGAATTCTTGACGAGGCCCAGACACCTCGCCTTCATGTCAGCTCGAGAAAGGTTCGGTGTGAAGAACTGCTGGACCAAGGATGGTCATATCCACATCCTGGCACTGGACGGCACTCGCCATCGTATTTCCAGTGTCAGTGAGCTCAATAAATTGGTGCCGCAGGATACTTTGAAGCCGACTGCAGTACCACCGGTGCGTACAGCTGTGAATCCGGGGCCACTAAGAGACTCCAGGCCACCTTCAGCTAGACGGGCAGCAGGCGCATCATCGTCGAAGAAGTAATGTGCTACCTGCTATTGTACTGTTTTTCCGATTACCTAACTTTACACTTTACTTTATCATTTTGTTTTTGCGCACCCGCAACCAAATTATTTTTCGTTTCTCGTGTCAGTCACAGTCAGTATCAGTATCGTATGTGACATTCATGTCATGCTTGTCACTGTCAAATCAAATCTTGACGATCTTTTTTTTTTTTTTTTTTTTTTTTTTTCTTTGTTTTGGCTTCGCACGGTTGTGCATTCAGCCAGTGTCAAGTAATTATTATTCTTCAAGTTTACAGATAAATAAGATAAATAAATACATATTACAATACTTAAATATAATATCCCACCCCCTCCCCTTGTGCCTCAGTAAAGATGTGGGCCTTTACTGAAACATCAACACGGACTTTTTGGAAGAACTTGAAAAGCAATGTTAACCAATTTTGTTTCACTTCCCCACACTTATGCACGTTCACGAACACTTAACGGTTAATAATCCACCATTATTACACATTAAAATTCGAAGAAACACAAGTTTTGGAAAATAAAACAAAAATGAAACTTGACTTCTCAAATTCCCGCCAAAAAGCCCTGACGATCTTTCATTAATTATTCCGTACTGTCACTGTCACTTTGCTGTATTGTTGTTGCCTTGTTGCTCTGTACCTGTAGTGTTGCCACAATGGTGCTTAAATTTTTGCCTGTTTTTCTAGAATATTAAGTTTACTTTTTTGTGTTATTATTAGTGCTTCCCGTATTAATTGGCGGATAATTATTATATTTGTTACAAAGCAGGTTTAAGGACTTATTATTTAGGTTATTTTATTTGAATTTATTGTTTATTTTTTGAATAGGTAATATAAGTATTATATTTAGATATTTTTGTACGTAAGTTTATAAGTATTTATATTATTTTTTGTAAGCAGGTACTATGTCTACTGTAAGTGACCCCGATGACTTTTTTTCTGTCTCTTCGCTTAACTCGAGCGATGCTAATAACGACAGTTTTACTAGTATTCCATCCCTCCATGATACCCTATCGTTTAATTTTTCGGATGTGCCGAAAAACTTTAATGCTGTTCATATAAATGCCCAGAGTATTCCGGCTCATTTCCCTGAAATGCTGGCTTCCTTTGACTGCAAAAACCTTCATGCTGTACTAGTCTCCGAATCCTTCCTGAAACCTTGTCTCTCTTCCACTTTATATTCCCTGCCAGGGTTTACCCTGATTCGCAATGACAGGACTGGTAAGGGCTGTGGCGGTGTTGCTATTTACTTGCGTTCTCAAATTCCTTTCTCTGTAATTAGCATGTCCCCACAGCCGCCTCCGGATAATGCAGGCGAACATATTTTTATTGAAATAGTGCTTTCCAACACCAAAATCCTACTCGGAGTCTATTACAGCCCTTCTCTTCGTGTTAATTTCTTTAAATCTTTCGAGAGACTGCTGGAAGACCTTCTACCTTCTTACAATCATACTGTTATCATGGGTGATTTTAACACCTGTCTTGTTAAAAATGATTCCCGTAGTCTCTCTTTTGAAACCATTGTAAAATCGATCAATATGAATATCCTTCCTCTCGGTACTACTCATCATGCCCCTGGTTTTAACCCTTCTCTCTTAGATTTAATCTTAGTCTCTTCGCTTCAACATGTGGCTAAGCATGGGCAATGCGCTGCTGATTCCTTCTCATACCATGATCTCATTTTTCTGTCCTATAAGGTTAACCCCCCAAAATCTAAGCCCAAAATTCTCTTTCAGCGCAATTTTAGTAGTATGGATGTGGAAAAGTTGATAAATGACGCTTCAAAAATTGACTGGTTTCCCATGATGCTGGCTGACAATATTGATGACAAATTATCTGTATTTAATTCCACTCTGATGCAGCTCTATGATACGCATGCACCGATTCGTCAAATTAAAATTAAGCATCTTCCTGCCCCATGGTTAACTGATGACATCAAGTCCTTAATTCATAGGAAAGCGGTCGCTAAGGCCAAGTACAAACATTGTGCTAGTGAGGTCAACAAAGATAAATACATCCTCGCTCGGAATCGCTGCAATAGGGTGTGTAGGGATGCGCAACGTCGCCATATCCATTCTTCCGTTTCTAACGTCGACTCAGCCAAAGTTTGGAAATTTTTAAGAACGCTAGGAATTGGCAAGTCACGTCAGAACGTAACTTCTGAAAATCTCGATTTAGATTCCTTAAACTGTCACTTTTCATCGTCTTCCAATATAGATTTGGACACAAAAACCTCTACTCTTAATCACCTCTCTACTTTGCCAACCCCTTACTATCCTCAGTTTGTTTTTAGTCAGTTCACAGCATGTGATGTTAAAAAGAGCATCCTCTCTATCTCTTCTAATGCCTTGGGTGGTGATAATATAGGTCGGAAAATGATTATTCCTATCATTGATCAACTGTTACCTATTATTTGCCACTTACTTAACTACTCCATTTCTTCAGGCACAGTTCCTTCAATCTGGAAGGAAGCAAACATCATCCCTCTCCCAAAAAAGCCCAAACCTTCTTCCTTCACTGATTTCCGACCCATCTCCATTCTTCCTTTTCTTTCCAAGGTTCTTGAACGCCTTGTTCATAACCAGCTCCACTCTTACCTAGTTAGCAACAGTTTGCTCAATCCTTTCCAGTCCGGTTTCCGTCCCAGTCACAGTACGACGACAGCTCTTGTCAAAATTACTGACGATATCAGACTGGGCATGGAAAACGGTCAACTCACTATCCTTACTTTATTAGATTTCAGCAATGCATTTAACACTGTTGACTTTGATATCCTCCTTGGTCTCCTGCGCTCTATTAACATATCTCCATCTGTAACTGACTGGTTTCGAAGCTACCTTTATGGGCGCCGGCAGCGAGTTCGTATCGACGATTCTTTTTCGTCCTGGTCTTGCACTTCAGCTGGTGTCCCGCAAGGTGGCGTCTTATCTCCTTTATTATTTGCTCTCTTTATTAATTCTATCTCACATCAACTTACTTCTTCCTACCACCTCTATGCAGACGATCTCCAAATTTATACACAAGCCTCGCTCGTTGATCTAGCTAATGCAACCAACGTAATCAACAGGGACCTTGTCAGCATCCACGATTGGAGTGTAGCCTACGGGCTAAAGGTGAACCCTAGCAAAACCCAAGTTATAGTAGTTGGAAGTTCGCGGATCGTTCCTAACATCGACTGGTCTAACATCCCATCAGTTGTTTTTGACGGCGTTACAGTACCTTTCAGCAAGCATGTTAAAAACCTGGGTTTGCTCATGGACCAATACCTATCTTGGGATCCACAGCTGGAAGCTGTGAGTCGCAAGCTTTTTGCGTGCGCTGGCTCACTCAGAAGACTACGAAATTTCCTGCCGACTGCTACTAAAATTGCGCTCGCCCAGTCTCTTCTACTCCCTGTTCTCGACTATGCCGATGCCAGCTATCTTGACCTTACTGAAGAACAGCTCAATAAACTGGAGCGGTTACAGAATCTGTGCATAAGATTCATCTTTGGTCTACGAAAATTCGACCACATTTCCGAGTTCCGTCATAAGCTTAAATGGCTCCCTATCCGTCTTCGCCGGAATACTCACATCCTATCCCTTGTTTACAGCGTACTTCACAATCCCATGTCTCCTTCTTATTTAAAAGAAAAATTTGTTTTTCTTCGCGATGACCATGCCCGATTGCTTCGATCATCCGATAATCTCGTCTTAAAAACCCCTGTCCATAAATCTAGCTTTTATGATAAATCCTTTGCTGTCCAAGGTGTATACCTCTGGAATTCTCTACCCATTGATATTAAAAAGTCTCCATCTCTAGCTACTTTTAAAATTCGAGTTAAAAACTTTTATCTATCACAAATATCATAACCTTTATCGTCTATTTCACTTTCATTTTATTCTTAGATGTATGTATTGTATGTATTCTTACAAAATTTTGTATGTATCTATTTATATGTATTGTATGTAATATACCATTGTATAATGTAGTCTATGTAAGTATTAATACGTAGTATATTTTTATAAATTACTTATTTATCTATTATGTTATAATAGTAGGTATATAGCTATGTATAACATTATTGTGTTTCAGTCACTTTTTGTTCTTGTGTATGTTTAAATTTTATATAGGTACCTACATTATACTTTTTGTGCACCCCTGCCATTCCTACCATCTCATTCGTTTCATTCCATCCAAAGGTTGTCTGGAAGAGATCGCTTCATAGCGATAAGACCGCCCATTGTACAATTTATTGCTAAGGTTTACTAGTTCTTAAGTTTCTTTTGTAATTGTGTACAATAAAGTATTTTCATTTCATTTCATTTCATTTCATTATTCTAATCAATTCCAAGACATCTCACTCAACTTTTTCTCAACTATCAATTTGCACCATTTTATACACACAAGTTATTTATTATAACTGCGTACAAACAGCGACCTTATCTTTATGGTAATAAAGATAATATTCACATAACGCCACTTTAGGGTTCCTACGAAAGTTTAACGCGTCATTACGCAAGCTATAACTTGCAGGGATGTCGTAAAAATAATGTTTTGATAAATATATTTAGATGTGAAACTTGTGAAAATATGTAACACACTTGAAATTAAGATAATAATAGTTAAGGCTGTTTGATGTCATAATAATTTTGATAAGATCGCAAGGAATATACTTACAACGTTTTTACTCCGAGATCGCACATTTTTAAGCATCGTACGTGCTGTTCACGTTTTTCGCGCCGGATTACCGCATTTTATAAAATACGGCGCGTACGATGCGGGTGAAATGTGCGAGTTTTAGGTAATATGATTTCATACAGCGAATCTAAATGCGGCGCGTGCTGCGCGTACGATGCTGGCAAATGTGCGATCACATTTGAGAAACGAAGTTTTCATTTTGGTTTATGAAAACAAACTTAGCAGCGGGTTCGATCCTTGTCACGGGATAAATGTTTGTATGGTCTGCAAATATTTGTCTCGGGTCTGGGAGTTTTCTATTTATAATAATGTACCTAGCTACATATTTACAACAAAAAAGTATGTAAGTAGCTTATTAGTCATGTGGTTCCCATAACACAAGCTCTGCTTACTTTGGGGCTTACGATAGGTGTGAATCCCACTTATGATCTCAATAAACCAAGAATCCGTCAAATAGTCCATTGCAATGAAAAGAGTTTCATTTCTATACAACTTATGTTGCGAAAAAAGTAATAAGGTAGTTTAATATAGAATGGCAGTGTGAAATGAAGCGTGTGGGGTTTTCTCAGTTTTATTGTTCGTCGGCTTTACTCCGTGGTATTTCTATAAAATAAAGTAAATATGTTACTTATGGTGTGTTCTATGGAGTCGGTTGAGACGATAAGGATGTGGGTTCAATTCCAAAGGGAAACTTAGGCCTTTATATCTTTACTAGATGATTTATACAGTGTCAATACGTGTGGGGCTAACTAAACCGCGGGTTTCTTCACGATGTTTTCCTTCACCGTTTATAGCCGTTAATGAGCAATATCTAGGCGACCGAGCCCTGCTCGGGTGCAAAAATAGTTAAATTAAAAAAGAAAAAATAAACTTTAGTGGCTGAGATTCGAACTTGAAGCCTTCGGCTGGAAGGCGGACACTCTATCCACTCAGCCACTTTAGTCTCAACAAATTGCGTGAAATTACGGAGTACACTGGTAAATCTTTTTTCGTGAAAATGCCGAGAAAACGAATTTTCCCAGACATGAGACCTAGCTAGATCGATTTTTCGCCCCCGTAAACCCCCGCATATACATTTTTCGAAATGAAAAATCCATTGAATTGATTCGAACCCACGACCTTCTCGCCTAACTAAGAACTTCTAACTAACCTCCAGATTACTTTTCAAGGATCGATTTTTTATAACTCATTTATAAATTTTAAAAATTAAATGATGATGATAATGATGATCTAACAAACATAAACAGTCTGTAAGAAGCTGCAATAACAAACGAGAAGGAAAATTCTTAACTTTTTACAAATTCATTGAACTCCAAAGGCTTCTTATTTGTTTAATTTCCCGTTTTACAATATCAAACGTTTGAAAACAAATTCAAAACATCAAAACGTACAAACGTACAAATAAAATAAATACTTATTAAAATACTAAATTCTTTGACAACCCTGAGCTGAGAGGATGGTTAAAGGTGAGCGCACACCTATCCGGGCCGAACGAATTGACCGAAACTAATTTTAGAATTCGACCGAATATGGCAGTAGATACCTACTCCGAGAATTCGGCGCGGGTAGGTGCGCGGCCACCCTTAGGTGCTGGGCAAGCCTACTTCATCTCAGCAATGTGCAGTGTCCCGTTAAGTGTAGGCAAAGATTGCCTCCTGACACTCTGTTTAAACCATCTAGTAAAGATGTGAAGGCCTAAGTTTGACAACCCTTATTATTAAGGGTACCTACCATTGTAATCCTTATCTTCTTGGCAATAAGATACAACATTATTTGATTTATTCGGGGCTTCAAACCCACCACCTTTGTATCGAAAATTAAGGCACTAACCCACTCGGCCAACACCGCTCAATGCAAAATGTGACCTTTTACCAAATGTGTCCTAACTGATATTTAGTTAGGATAATATTAATATTCCTTAGATAAATAATGTAAGCATGTTTGGGCATAACAAAAATAACTTCAAGATATTATACATCTATGGAGTGACGTCCTGCATAATTATATTTTTGGGGTACTCATAAATATAAAGTAATTTCAGGTCATTGAACTTTGAGGACGACAGAAGATTTTGAGGTTATTTCAATGAAATCTTAACGTATCCCTAAGGCATAATAGACATTCATTCTTATTTGGTAGCATGTTAGATCTTTTGAAAATATTTTAGCTAATGTTGAAAATTCCAACATCGTGTTAATTTATTTTAATTTATTTTCTCTTGATTTAGGCCTTTACATCTTTACTAGATGATTTATACAGTGCCAGGAGGCAATGATAGCCTACACTTAACGGGACACTGTAGTCAAATTCAAATTCAAATTCGTTTATTTTTCTCTCACAAAAACAGTACTTAGGTACTTCAATTCTAGAGTAAATAGGTCTATCTGAATATATAGTAGCTGCAGTAGGTTTGTAAGTACTGGTTCTTTGTGAGAGACTGGTGTCTGTTGTAGGTTCTGAAAGAACCTGTATTACAGGTCACCAGGCCCCCCACTGTGTAGTGCCTGAGACATTGTTGATATGGAGTAGGCTTGCCCAGCACCTACACCATCCTTTTCGCTCAACCAAACATATCCACAAGAAAGACATGGTCAATACCTACGTGTGTGGCTGACTAAGCCGCGGGTTTCCTCACGATGTTTTCCTTCACCGTTTAGAGCCCGTACGCGCATATTTTTCTTACAGAAGTAAACTTATAATGTGCGATCAATCTCTAAAAAAAAAACGAATACAGACCAGTGTCATTTATCTTATTAAATCCAAACTAACCAGCAATATTTATTTATTTAACTGGAAATTTAAGAATTTCAAAAACTGTTTTTTTTTTTTGTTTTTTTTTATGGTTTTTCAATAAACAGGAAAAGAATATCAAAATTGTTACAGACCTGTGTTTTATTTTCAAACACAAATATGATATACTTTATTTGGACAATTTTCAGGTAAAAATACTAGCACATTTTTATATTCTGCACGCATTCTATAAAATAACATCACGGACTATTACAAAAGCATATTTTCATTGTACAAACGTTAGGACGATTTTTTTGTTCGTTTTAAAAGATTCGTTACGTTTTTGTAAAAAAAATATTTTGAAGTTTTGTCCACTTGCTTGTGATTATAAAGTAAGGATAAAACCGTAGAAGATATCAATTTTTACTCAAAAGAAACAACTTTGCTTATTGTAATCAGTAGGTAAGACTGTATTCACAGATTTTAAACAAGTTTTTCTGAGCCGATAACTTTAGTGAGTATAGTCTGGCAAAAACGGGTAGAAACGGCAACTAAAATTTCATTATAATGGAAACCCTTCCTCTACTAATCTATGGTAAAGTACAGGTTTCTTGTCTATGGTACAGGTGCCGAAGACGTCAGTCATAACTAATAATTTCCTTTTAAAAGAGAATTTATTTATTTTGCGTATTTAGCTTGCACAGTGGCGCCCCCATTTATGTCTATTATTTTTGTACCTAGACATTTAACACAACAACCTAGCACCAAACTAAGCAAAGCTTGTACTATGGGAACCAGATAACTTTTAGAATATAGTTAGTTGTAAACACATCACATCACACTAATATTATAAATGCGAAAGTTAGGATGGATGGGTGTGTGTGTTTGTTCCTCCAAAACTCGACAACCACTGAACCGATTTGCCTGTAAAATATAAATGAATATTGACCGGCAATAGGACATAGGCTATTTTTTAGGCTACTTAAATTAAATACTAAACATTGGCTACTTAAAAAGATTGCGACAAATTGACAACCTCCTCCTTTTTTTGAAGTCGGTTAACAATTGGATGCACCTAACCAACTTCTCTTTAGAAAATGAAAAATCTTATCAAAATTTTCAATTCCGACGGGATTCGAACCCGCAATGATACAAGCGATCCTCCTTTAGGCGGAGTGCCTTTACCCATTCGGCCACGGAACCTTAGTCGCCAGAGTTGAAAATCATGATAAGACCATACTATCGATTATAGCATCGATAATCGATATAAATACCTAAGTGTGGTTTAACACTATAACAAATAAAAACTTCTCTTTAGTTCGTGTTATTTGAACGTATTTTATTAAAACGGTAGTTTTTAAGTATCGTGATCGTCAGCAATGTTTTAATGTTGCTTTACAGTGTAATGTTTTGTTTAAATGCTTGTTGTGTGGTGTTGGGGTGATTGCTCGCGTGTCCTGATCCTTTTATGGTCACGCAGGTCTGATTGTCAAACTTTTGTCGGTATTTCCTTTTGAACTTTTGACAAGCTATAGGTACCTAACAAAATGTTTTATTTTCGCCACTACGATACATACAACATAGCCATGACGGAGGCCTTTAGGCGGCCTAAAAACGCCGTCACCAGAGTTGGCCACTTGCTCATCCGAAATTACTTTTTTATACATACAACACAAATCGGAAATGTTACATTACAGTGACAAGAAAATAAGGCTACTCAGCATTTGCTCCAGCAGCGCCATGGCTGTTAGAGCGCTGGTTTTCAGTGGCACTGAAATGAGTAGTGCATCAACTACTATAAACGCGTCAAAAATGAAGCTTGTAAAAGATTTTTCATTTCTCATACACGGAAAGTACGCTTGAAGTTACCTGAACAGAGGGATGAAAGTAGTACTTTTCCGCCCTGGGAAGCAATTTTCCCTGCTGTCAATTTAAAAAAAAATCATTCTATTTGACATTTCTATTGAGTCATGTTCAAACTTTTTACACAGCAAAAGTAATATTTGACATTTCTATTTTACCTTTTTATTGAGAATTGCTGTAAAAAATATTTTCAACAATTATTATTACATGAGTACCTATTGTTATTAATAATTACTTTTCACTAAATTATTATTATTTAAACAAGATTTTGAGCTTGAAATATTTACCATCTTCAATGACAAAAAATACTGGCTGAAAAAAAAGGTGGGCGCCTTTTTTGTTTTTTTTTTCAGTGGCAAGCTACCAGCCAGTATTTTTTTTAAAGCACCAATTCGATTTTTATCTGTTTTGTCGATCGAGAGCAGAGTGTCAACGCACGCAGCTTGACACTATTTTGACACTGACAGCTCGCGCCGACTGACGCGCCGTTTGCGCAGCCTTGCGCCCCTCCGCCGCGCCGGCCAGCCATCTTCCCTTTTGCATACGCGTCCATCGACGACACGACACTCGATAATTACAATATTTTTCATTTATCTCAAAGTAATCAATATATAGCCATTCAAGTTCTTCGATCGTTTTTCTTAAACCGCCCACGCTGCCTATCCTACAAGATTCGAGCCGGATGTCCAGTACGAAGATTTTTACGAAGAACGAAGAAACGGACATTTCGAACGGGAGCAGCGTGGGTCCAACGGAAGGTCCAACGGGTCCAACTACCATCCACGTGGAAGATTGAAGAACAAGGAGAAGATAAGGCCGTGCCAATTTACTACATCAATCAAGCCATCGAAACATTTCAAGCCAATTTGAAGAAAGAAAATCGCAATTATAACCTCAACAGGCGTGCGCGCCACAAGCCACGCCACGCAAGCGCATACTTCCCGAGCTTCCCGAGTACCGAGAACCTACCTACAGGGAGGGTAAAACAGTGAGTTCGTTCCAATCGATAGGAAAATTCAATTGCGCAATATATTTCAAACAATTTTCTTCAATTTTTTCGACTGATTGATTCAATTTCTCAATTTTTTGGTTACGTCAATGCCTTTGTCTTTCCTTCTAATCAAACATTTATTCACAAGTTCATGCTAGGGCAACTTACAACAAACAGTCGAGTCATTTTTCTTGGTTTTATCAAAAGTATCCAACAATTACAATATTGTCAGCCTTTGTATGGGCAATACAAAGTTAGTCAAATATTAAAGTACTATTTCAGAGGTCTAGTTATTTTCGAGTAGCCAAGTCTGTTCAAACTGTATTCATTTCAGCTCACATGAGGCGATATACGCCTAACAGTGTCATTTCTAGTGTGTAAAGTGAAGTTTATTTCAACATTCCAGAACATTTGGTGCCGGGTGCGTGCGAATTTGCGACCGCGTGCTTTCTTTGCCTGACAAAGGGAGCGGATGCACGTGGCGTGCTTCTGGAGGCTTCGCACGATTGGTTTTACTGCAGTCTTCTGCTTCGCTTGCATCAATGCACATTTAAGTAACCCATTGATTCACTTTTCACTGCACTATTGTTAAAGATAATTAACAACTTTATTTCAGGCCTGACTTCTTTAACTTGGTTTCATTTTCATTTCAAACTTAATTTAATCATGGATCTCAAATCTCTTAAAAAGAATAGGAGCTCATTAAAGTCTAAACTCACTATTTTTAAAGCTTACTTGCAACCACTTTTGCCCAGCAAGGAGCTTACTGCCTTACAGGCATGCGAATTAACAATTCGTTTCAATAAAATCCAAGAATTGTACAATGACTACGACAGCAATCAAACTGAAATCGAGAACATGTCTGAAATTCCAGATGACGAGTTCAAAGAGAGGGAGGTGTTCGAGAGCAGCTACTTTGGTGTAGTAGCATCTGCCCAGGAGCTGTTAGCACGCAACCAGGCTGCCTCTGCGGTGCACGACGACCAGGTGACAGGTTCTAGTGGTGTAGCTGCACATTCAGGTGGGCCAAACTTTAAACTTCCAATCATAAATCTACCTACCTTCTCTGGACGCTATCAGGACTGGTTGGAATATCATGACACTTTCAACTCACTCATACACACAAACACAACCATTCCAAAGATTAACAAGTTTCATTACTTGCGCGCTTCCCTTAAAGAAGGTGCAGCTGTAGTTATTCAGTCGTTAGATTTCTCAGCTGACAATTATGATGTTGCTTGGAGTATTTTATGTGATAGATACAATAACAAAAGACTTTTAGTCAACAATCAAATCAATATTTTGTTCAACATTGAAAGGATTGATAAGGAATCTTCCAAATCCTTGCGAGACACTATGGACACAGTCAATAAAGTTCTCAGAGCACTAAAAACACTTAACTTACCTACTGAACACTGGGACATTCTCATAATCCATATTGTGTCAAGTAAATTAGACAAAACAACAATTCGCGAATGGGAGATTCAGCGAAATGATTTAAAAGATCTTCCATCTTTAGATGACTTCAATTCATTCTTAAAAAATCGAGCAGATTTGTTAGAAACAATGGAAGATACATTCAACAAACTATCACGAAGACACAGCGACATCACACACAACAGACCTAAAGCATTAGTCACAAATCACAATCAAACACATGTGACACCAACACAACGCAATTCATTCACATGCCCTGTATGTAAAAACCATCATGCAATTTATCACTGTACTAAATTCAAGTCACTTTCAATTGAAAAACGCATTGAAAGGGTCAAACAATTGAACCTTTGCAAAAACTGTTTACGTCAGGGGCACAATGAACAGCACTGCAGGTTAGGTCCTTGCAAAATATGCTCACAAAAACACAATACTTTATTACACATTCAAAACAAAAACACAGAGACCGGTGCAAGCACTGGCTCTGATAGCAAGTGTGTAGCATTGCCTTCTCTATACGAACAGCCGATGGCAGAATCACATTCAATTCAAAACAATATCACACTATCTTCTATACACGATAGTCAGGTACTACTTTCTACCGCTATCGTAAACATTGCAGACCACAACGGTCAGCTGCACAAGGTCAGGGTGCTCCTTGACAACGGCAGCACATCAAGTTTCATCACTGAAGGCTTACAAAAACAATTAGGTATACCCAGTTATACTACATCCACTACGGTCCTAGGACTCAACAATCAAGCTTCACACATCACAAAGCAATGCGATATCACAATATCGTCACTCACACACAGTAGGTACAATTCAGACGTCAATTGTTTTATTGTATCACAAATAACACAAATCATACCAGCAACACGAGTGAATTGTAAACTCTTTACAATTCCATCAAACATTCATCTCGCGGACCCTACATTTCATGCTCCGTCAGAGGTTCAACTTTTACTTGGGGCCGACCTATTCTGGGAGGTTCTCACCCACAACACTTTGTCACTAGGCAAAGGCAAGCCAACCTTAGTTGAAACAAAACTAGGGTGGCTTGTGTCTGGTTCAGTGCCAGTCACACATTCAACAAAGCAGACCTATACAGTCCATTGTCATTTCACACAAAACATTGAGCTCGAAGAGAAACTCAACAGGTTCTTTGAACTTGAATCCATTCCAGACACTCAACAATTTCCCACCAAGGGTGAGAGTGATTGTGAAAGGATTTTCATGCAAACAACTGTCCGTCAAGCAGATGGCAGGTTCGTGGTTCACATTCCACTCAAGGAATCCCCATCCAATTTGGGTGATTCTTCACAACAAGCACTCATTCGATTCCAATCATTGGAACGCAAGTTCAAACGCAATCAAACATTCAAAACACTTTAC